>CM044015.1:15020002-15386161 GCA_024085815.1 Flaveria linearis | reverse complement strand
TGTGTGTGTTGTTATAGCGTGCGATCTTGGCAACTCATAAGGGGACTTAGACACAGTGGGAGTTCAGTTTTGTAACTGCTCCAATACGTGCGATGTGGTATTTACTGTGGTGCTATGTAGCGTGCGATTTTGGCCTACCTCATGTGGATCATGTAGCGTGCGAGTTTGGCTAACCCATGAGATGGCGTGCGATTTTGGCTAAACCCCAAGAGTTCTCACACACAGGGGGAGTTGGTCTTAGTGACAACTCCATTGGTGCGATTTGTGCGATATGTACTTCGGGTACGATGATGCAATGGCGATAAGTAAGATAATGAACGAACGGGATCCTTGTCATTCGACCTCAGTAATCATGGCTGAGTGTCATGAAGAGAGAAAGCTTGACAGGATCTAGACGAGAAATGAATGATAATAAAAGTATGAAATGTGCGACGTGCGATATGTATGAATGAACATTAATGAATGATCATAATAACGAACGATACGGATCCCTGTTATTCGACCTCAGTAATCGTGGCTGGGTGCCACGAAGAGGGTAAAGTCTGACCGGATCTAGAAAGAAGTGAAAGATAACGATGTACGTTGAATAAATAAAAGTTAACGAACGTAAAGATGAAGAAATAATTATATTATCTGTATGTACGTATGATGTGTGATCATGTACGAAAGTATAGTATGGTTTTGAAGAAAGTAAAGAACGGTTTTAACAAAAGAAAAGTATGTTTTTAATATAAAACTAGAACTCACTCAGCAACGCTGAATTTGATGTGTTTCCAGTTGGCGGGTAAGATTTATGAGGATGGCACGAGGCGGCTACTCAGCTCTTTTGATGGCATCCATTTATATGAACGCTTTTGTATTGTAATGCGAACAAATGATGTTTTGTATGAATGTTGTATTACTTTGCAAAAGTTTTTATTAGGGAAATGAAATGTTTGATTAAAAGTTTCCGCTGCATGATTTTATTAAAGTTAATGCAGTTATATGTTTTATGTGCGATGATTGACCAGCTGTAAGTATCCCGGGAACGGGGCCTTACACCTGTTATTGAGCCGGACGCCCACGTACGTATGTGAAACAAAAACCTTTTGTAAAGCACATATGTCTAATTTTAATTGGATCGTTATACTTGCGTCCGTACTTATCTCAAGATGCGTGGGCGTCTTGTCTGAAGGAAACATATTGAGAAAAAAATTTGGGAGGAGGGGGAAAGGAAATTTTGAAAGAGATTCAAGACAAAAAGGATGGTTTGGTAATTTCGGTATAATATAATGTAGCATGGTTAGACAAATAATTATAACTATCTCTTTTATTAACTATACTTTAAAAGCTATAATGAAAAGCCTTTAAGCTTAAGGTACAACTATATAATGCACATATGTCTCTTTTTCCCTTTTTGTCTTTTTATTATTTTTTTTAATTTTGTCTTTTTGTACTTGCTTATTTTATTATTAATTTAGTTAGTTTTGAATTTATTTTGTCTCAATAACTTCTAAAATATGACATTTTATAAAATTTTAAATATAACATTGTGACATGCTTATTTTATCTATATTTTGATGTAAATATCACTCGAAACAGCTTTGCGTGTAATAATTATAAGTTATCAAAACACAAATATACAAGTTATCAAAACACAATATACAAGTTATCAAAAATGTTTAAGGTTTCGACATTTTAATAGTTTTTTCCTCTTATAACTTTTAACATACGATGTTTTATAAATTTCAAGTTTTACACTGCCGTGACTTTTCATAACGTCATTTTAAACCGACTGGTGGTTCTAAGCGATTGTTTAAATCAATGTTTTTAAAACCAGACCGAAAAGCGAACCGGACGGCCTAGAGGTTCACTGGTCGAACCGGTCGGACCGGTCGGACCGAATTACGAACCGGATGACGTCATAAATTTAAAAAAATATAAAAAAATTCTAAATATTTATAAAACTACAAACACATACCATTCAAGTAAACATAGTCCAATTTAGCAAAATACAACAACTCAAGTTTAAACAACCATAAACCAAAACAAAATACAATATCCAAAGTTTAAACAGTTACTCGTTTAGAGATATTTCTAGTTTCTAATAAAATAAAACGGGGTAATTATAACTTTTGTAAATATGCACCAAACCAATCAAAAATTTACTCATGAGCTGAAGATACTGCAAAGATTCATTTTTATTTTTAAAATCATTTTATAATTATAATAATTATCCGTATCGTATCTCTAACGAATCACGGTAGTAAATTCGTTTCGGTCCTAATAAAACACTAATTCTTTTGTTTTTCCCCAAACCCTAAACAGCACAAACCCATTGCCTACCTTCCCCTTTCGTCTCTCAATTCTCCTTCACTCTGCAAATACTCTTTTCTTGTTCTTTCTCTTGAGCAACAAAAAAACTTGTGTCTTTTCTTGATATCACTTTAGGGTTTTAAAATGGTGGCCAATAAGGGCAAGAAACCCAAAGTTGGAGACAAAAACGATGAGCAAATCGACGGCGAACTTGTTCTTTCCATCGAAAAGTTGCAGGAGGTTCAAGATGAACTCGAAAAGGTTCACCCTTTCTTCTTGTTTTTAAAATTTTTTTTTCAAAAAACCGTTCAACCCGGTTCGCCGGTTCCGGTCGGACAGGTCGACCGCACAAACCGGCCGGTTCAACCGAAAACGACCCAAAACCACCGAACCGAACCGGCATACTCACCGGTTCCCGGTCGAACCGGTCGGACCGGCCGTCCGGTCCGGTTTCGAAATCATGGTTTAAATCGTTCAACAGCCATGTTTAAATATACTTATCCAAATGTGGTTCGTACGGACACTAGATTTTTTTATATTTTGGTTAAATACAATTATTCAGAACAAAGAAAGAAATAATGCTCCTGGTCTAGTAGTTCATGTATGTTCACATGCAACAACTCCTTTATAATATACGATTTATTTTACTGTGACATGACTAATTTGATCAACGTGCTTATGTTAATATTTTAACAGCTTTCTTTTTATTTTAAGTTTCAAATACTATCAACGTTCTCACATTAGCTTATGATTCTAAGAGGGTTTTGTTTTTATATAAAGTTTCCCAAATTTTGTTTTTCTAACTTCAATGTACGGCTTCACAACAACATCTAAAAGTTAATTTATTTCATGATTTTAATCCAACTTGCAACGCAATTGTCTTTATACCAGTTCATTATAGTTTACCTATTTATCATAAGATCAGAAGTAAAAACTAAAAAAGTGGTATGTGAACTAAAGGCTTTCATTATAATCGTGTGCCGACTTGACTCATTAGTCAAGCCGTTAAGCCGAGCACTATACATACGGCCCCACCATCATGACATATAGCTGTAAAGAAAAGAGCTCAAACCAGACAGCTAGCCGGTTCGGTCCAAAAGGGTTAGCCGAGTTGGTCGGCCGCCTTGAGCCCCATGTAAACTTCCAAAAATGTCCCTCATTCAATTTCACATTATTTTATTTCCTTTAATGCAATATAAATCACTTAAATATGTAGAAAGGAAGAGACCAAACCAATTTTATATAAAATTTAATCAATAGATTTTGGATTAGAAAACATTCTGAAAATGTCTTTTAACCATTTTATCTCTCAAAATGTTTATTTGACTAATATATTCTCAAAAATGTCCACACATTAAATAGGGCCGTTCGAACCTTAAGTAGAATCGTTCAAACACTAAAAGGTTGGTTGGAACCTCAGATAGGGTCGTCCGAATCTTAAATAGACTCGTTCGAACTTTAAATAATGTTATTCGAGCTTGTTTAAGTTCTATTGAACATATTTGCATGTAAATGGGTTCGGTGAAACTTAATATCAGTTCGGTCGAACTTTAAATAATTTCTATCCACCGTATTTGGACATGAGGATAAATAGTGTCTATTAAATGAAAGCTCGTGCGACTCTATTTAAGGGGTAGCACTACAAGGAAACAAGTCTTTAGGGGCGACTAAAGTCGCCGCTAAAGACCCCCGAAAGTCGGCGGCGGCAGCAGAGAGTGTGGAGGGAAAGAGATGGAGGGAATGGAAATGTGGAGGGAAGTCCACTATCTCGCTGGTATATTTTTAACCAATAGCGGCGACAAGTCGCCGCTAATAGTGTCGCCGCTATTGGTTAGTACGACCAATCCCTGTCCGTTAGATCTGTTGCACGATCAACGGTCAGAGATCTACTTGAAAAATTGGAAACGGATCAACGAGCAATAGCGGCGACATGTCGCCGCTAATAGCGTCGCCGCTATTGCTGTCGCCGCTAATGCTCCAGTCGCCGCTACCGGTGGCGCCGCTATTACTGCCGTTTCTTGTAGTGTAGAGACAACTCGATCTGTTAGTTGGTAACATTTTTTGGGATGACTTTATGAAAGGTATATTTTGATTTTTGAGGGAATATCTTAGTCAAACTAACATTTTGAGAATTTTTGTTTTAAATTAAATTATGTGATTGGTTGACCCGTCAACTTTTTCTTTTTCTTTTTTATAATCTTTTAAATAATTTAATATAAAATAGTATTCAAAAAAGTATTTTTTTGCTCTAAATGTAGGTTTGTAAAAGATTGTACGTACTAAGTACCACTTTATATGACCGACCAAGTGGTTGTCTCATTTTCAGCTAAAATTCTACTTTGTTGATAGGACTCGTGTTGAATAAAAATGGTATCAAAATTGAATTGTTTTAATTAAAGATAAGTTGAACTTTCTTATCTAAAATAAATATTTGTAAAAATATACAAGAGCATAGAAAGAAAAAAGAAAGTATCAAAGCAGTGGAGTTATATTTCTGGTTTGATCGGTTTTAATGAAATTTGTGGGTCTTACCGTTAACTAGGGTTTAAAGAATATCAAATCAAACTGGTTTGAAATCATTCTCCTCTACAAAATCGTTATATAAAGATTTTACGCATACATGCCTGGTTTGTGTTGTGTGTCTGTTCAAAAGATTTAGATAAATTAAATTTATTGATAATTTATCATCATTTATATATATTATCCATTACGAAAAATGTTTATATATAAATTTGTAAATATTTTGTGGAACATGTGTGGTATCTGAAAAGATTCGCTATATTTATACTTAGCAATAGTTAGATTTATGTCATGTTGTATTAATATATGTTTAATTATATGTACTGTTTAAATTTTGATGTTTAAACTATGTTTGTGATTTGAAGTTTACGTAATCTTTAATTTAATTTAAATTTAAAATATATTTTATTGTTTTAAACAATACGAACGAAAAAAAAATTTTGTATAGACATATTTGTTTAAGAAAATTAATTGCAAGCAGTGGTAATATTGATGTGCAAATATTGTAAAATACGTAAAGATATTTGTTTCATCAGAGAGATAATAACACTTTTTAAAAGAAGAGTGAAAAATCTGATGTACAAACAAAACAAGTCGAGCTCAAAGCTTATTAAGTTAAAATGAGTCGAGCTCGAGCCTAGACCAGCTCGGGTTCAACTTAACTTGTTTAAACCATCAATAAAAAGATTAATTAACCAGAAAAAAGTATTATTTCTTTCATTAATTTGTCAATTTTCTGCTCTATATAAACACCACACACACGTGCTCCCATAGTCCAAACAACAACAAAACCAATAAGCAAGCAAACTTGCATACCATCACCTTATTCACCTACTAACAATGTCTAAAACACACACACAAACCACCACCACCACCCCACCACCACAAGTCCACATAACCATCACTACACCACCTACCCACCACCGCGGTGGCGCCAGCGGCACCACTCTCCAAACACTCAAACCCATCATTCTCCCACTCATTGCAAGGCTCCATGCAGGCTACTTCCGCATAACCCTCTCCCTCTGCTGGCAAACCCTACTCTGGAAAACCTTCGGCGAACCACCCGAAGGCGAAAACACCCACGCCAACGCCCACGCGCACCATCGAACCCTCGCAGCGGCATTCTTCCTCATGTGGTCACTATCCCTCATCACCCTCACAATACTTTCACTCTCATACATCCTACGTTGCTTATTACTATCCCACATGGTCAAACAAGAATACATGAATCATACAACAGTCAACTACCTCTTCGCACCATGGATCTCATGGCTCCTTCTTCTCCAATCATGTCCCTTTTTCGCCCCGAAAACCGCTTATTATCTGTCCCTATATTGTGCGTTTGTTGTTCCCATAATAATACTGGACGTAAAACTGTACGGACAGTGGTTTACAAAGGGGAAGAGGTTTCTTTCAACGGCGGCGACCCCTGCGAGTCAGCTGTCGGTGATCGGGAACTTCGTGGGGGCATCGGGGGCGGCGGAAATGGGGTGGAGAGAGGGGGCTGTTGTGATGTTTGCGTTAGGGTTTGTGCATTATGTGGTGGTGTTTGTGACGTTGTATGAGAGGTTATCGGGGAAGAGATGCTCGCCGGAGATGCTCCGGCCGGTGATGATGTTGTTTGTTGCAGCTCCGAGCATGGGGAGCTTAGCTTGGGATTCGATTTGTGGGAGATTTGATTGTTCGTCGAAGATGATGTTTTATCTTGCTGTTTTTCTCTTTATATCTCTGGTATGTACGTCGCTATTTGCAAATAATAATCTTGTTTTTCTTTACTAAAATTGCAATTTGATTTTTGTTTAAGTTTGCTTTCTTTAGATTGATTTTGCGTTTTTAAACTTATTTATTTATATGTTAATATCAATTAAGTTTTTAAACTAAGGATGGTGGCCGGGGTCAACCACATCATAAACACCACACTACACCATATACCCATCAATTATAATTTGTTATGTCGCACCACACCATGCCATGTGAGGGGTTGCTCACACCGTGGGGAAATGGGGGAGAAAACATCGGCGTGTGTATGCCGTGAAATGGCTGAACAGCTTGGCGTGGGAGACTGACGGCGGCGTTGCCTCATGACGCCGGCCAATGCTTTGGGCTCAGGCGTGAACGCCTCCCACCCTAAGATAATTAAGCATATATCAAATTTTGTTTTTTTCATTTTTTTTTGGTTGGATAAGTCAATTTATAAGAAACTGAAAATAGCCATAAGCATATTTGCTATTTAAAGTTGTATATTCTCCAACTTTCTTTTTGTTGGATATAACTTTGTATAAATCTGCACACTATAAAATAGTGTTTGTAGTTGGATGACTTTAATAAAAGATCATACCAAATAAATTTAATAAAGCCAATTAACTATATGTCCGATAATAATTCTTAGTGAAAATTTTACCGTTGTCACTCCTAACATTTTTTTTTTCAAGGGCAATTTCGCTCTAACGGGGAAGTGATCATTTTCTACACTCATGATGTGACATGATGCGTCATCAACATTTCATCTATTTTTGGAAATATGTTTGGCATATGTCATGTCATTAGAGGCAAATTGTTACTTATCAGTTAGGATATGATAGCTTTTAGCAATAAAAAAGAAAGTTAAAATTATCATTAATCAAAGTATCAGTATGGTTTATCTTCGATGAATGAGTAATATATACTTTGGATTAAAGAATTCCAATGAAGTATGATTCGTGTTAAATATTAAAAATCAGACTATTTTGCCTATTCGACCAGCGTTAGACAAAATTTTAAGTCAAACCAATAACTATAATTTCGCAAAATAACAAACCAAACTAGATGGGTTGAGTGGGTCTAAGGGAGTGGTTCAACGGTTTAGTAGTTTTATGGTCCTGTTTTAACGATCTAAATTGAATTTTATTTACTATTTTCAAAACTATTCGTTTGTGTTTTAAGTTTTAAAATGATAAAGATGGTTTATAAATATACCACATGTACATAATCACATATTTTGAAATAAAAATAATGAATAAGAAAAGGTAAATGACCGGTCTGTTTACACTAGTTTCAAGTTTCGGCAAAGCACAAAAACTATCAAAATACAATAATAAGCACTCACATTACGAGGTAGAATAAAGGTCATTAATCTTTTGACGAATCAGGATTACCAAATGTGCTAAAATCTTTTTGTTTGGTGTTGAATCTCAGGTCTCAAGGCCAAATTTATTCAAGAAATCAATGGAAAAATTCAATGTAGTATGGTGGTCATATTCATATCCATTAACAGTATTGGCATTGGCTTCAGCTGAATATGCACAGGAAATGAAGACTGGTGTTGCTCATTTATTCATGATAGTTTTGTCTATACTCTCAATATTGGTTTCATTCATTCTAATGGTATATACAACTCTAAACACTAATATCTTTTTGCCTCAAGATGGTGACTATGATAATGATGATAACGATCCGATATTCAAGTCCCTAGAGCCAAATAATATAAGTAGCATGACAGTGGAATCGTTGAAATGATTGATCTTACAGACCATGAATACCCATCATATATTTGGACGTAATGAAGATTTATCATATTTATATGTTCTTAACGTGCCTTCCTTATAAGTGACTTCAAGTGGAAATCAAGTGCAAACGGGTGTAAAGCCATGATGATTCGACATGCGGAATTGCTATTGACAACAAAAGTAAAAGTTCAGAGTTACATTACGAAGATTTGTCAATGCGGATCTAGCCGCCGAGTTATAATTAATTTAAATATGGACATTAAATTTACCTAAAAGCTAGAAATTATGAAAATACAAGCCCAATAAGCATATCGATTATTGTATTTGCATGATTATACAAATTACATAATTTAGTATTTATAACACTTTCGTGTGTTTTTAACACATTAAATTTAGTTTAGAATATATTTGTGTGTTTTTAACTTATAGTTTTTAAACATAAACATCTCTAAAATTCATTTGTGACGTGCTAACTTTTATATATGTTTCAATATAAATTTTATTTGAAACCTATGCCAAATATAATAAATTTATTTTTTTTTAATTTTCAATAACAATTCAGGTTTTTGATATATAACGTTAGTTTGAGATCAAACTATAGGAAAAGTTTATTAAATATGTATTTTAAAAATAACCATCTTCGTTATTTTTTTGCAAGTTCCATCATTTTTTAAATATACATAACTTTTATGTACGATATTATTTTTTATAAAAATTACATTATAAAAAAACCTAACCAGAACAGTTGTCTGGTCTACCAAATGTTAATTAGCGCTCAACCGCCAATTGGAACAAACAATACAACAAAAACAACTGGAAGAGCCAACCTCGATGCAAAAACAAGTCTTTTTTATTTTTAATATGAGTATAAGACTGTTATATAAAAAATAATATTTTTTATGTTTTTAACCTCATATAATTTCTGCTCGTCATTGTGTTTTTAATGCAGTTAACTGTTTACTTATTGTGTTTTTCAAAAGTGATTAATTATAAAATATATAATTATAAAATAATATTGTTGTGTATTTCTAGTATGTAAAACATAATAATAAATTAGTATATAATTAATCTTATACATTAAAAATAATATGTTATATCATAGATACTATGAGTTGGAAAATATATTAATAAAATAACATGATTGTGTGTTTTTAGTTATAAAATATAATGATAGATAACAATAAGTTCATATAATATATAAAATAATAACAAAATAACACATTATATCATCTTGAATACTATGAGTTTTAGAAAATACAGTGGTGAAATAATATTATAATATTATTTTAATTATAAAATACAATGATAGATAACAATAATTTTATATATCTATAAAAAACTTTGACAAAAATTAATATATTATGTTATTTTGAATACTATGAGTTTAGAAAATACGTTTGTAAAATAATATCATTATTTATTTTTAATTGTAAAATATAATGACTGATAACAACTTTATAGTTAAAACAATGAAAAAAATAATAAAAAATATATAAAATATCAAATATAATGATAAATACATATAACAAATAATAAAAATATATAACATAATGAACTGAGATATTTCATGCAATGATTAAAATAACATTCCTTTTGAAACAATAAATATGGCACATATTAAACACATAATAATTCTTAGACTTTTTAGTTTAAATATCATTTTTACTATAAACCTATCCAACTAATTAATCCTAGGGAAAGTCATATTATAATTACTAGCATTCTTATATGTATGTAAGAGCATCACAAATAGAAGGTATAAAAACATAAGTGCAGTGACATCTGCTTCTCACAATCTCAAAAATTACATACTCTCTCCTTTCTCTTTTGTTGCCTTTCACATATTCGTTTATTCAAGCTCATAATTTCATACCCATAAACTTTCTCTCACATTCTTTCCTCCGCCTCATCATCTCTTTCATCTATAACCTTCTAAATACTGTTGAAGAAGCTACCATTGTTTTTGAGGAGGCACCTTTGCGTTTTTGGAGGTTATTTTTGACCAATGTGATCATTCTTAGACGTTTCTTACCATTGAGCTACCATTGTTTTTGAGGAGGCACCTTTGTGTTTTTATTTCTATAAATATAGAGAAAGATGATTGTTTAAAAGAAAAGGGTAATGATGTTTTAATGTTTCTGACTTTCTTTCTTAATGTTTTTTTTTGTGTTTTAAAAAGTTAGGAAGTGTTTTTTTTTTCAAAAATCTCTTCCCCACCTCTTCATCTGCGCGCACGCAGACACGAGAAGACGTTTTGATAGGACAAACTGTTTGATTTCCGGAAGACTTTTCATTAATAAAGGTTTTCACTAGGTAGACATAACCCATTAACTTCACAAGTCTTCTAACATCTTCTCATTCTCCACGTTCTCAAAAAACATCTGTGTCTCACCCTCAATTTTCACAAACGTGGTTTTACCGTTAGGCGCGTGACATATCAGGATCTCAGACACGGTCATATCAAACGACACTATATGAGTTTAAAAATAAACGTTTGACTTCAATCAGAGTAACATAAACGAAATAAACATCAGTGCGGAAGCGAATAAACGAAATGTAAACCAATCTTGAAAGTTATACGTGCTAAGTCGAAACAAATGTTCAATGCAAGTAAATAAGTTTGGTAATGCATGTCCTGAGTGCGTTCCTTAATCGTGTATCATGAGCTTAAGCGTTCCTATGACCTGAGAAAACATGCTAAAGTGTGTCAACACAAAGTTGGTGAGTTCACAGGTTTTATCACAGATAAAAATGTTTGTAACTGTTCGAATGGTATAGTAACTAAAGCGTATCGATAGGTAGCTAGCCTATAATCAAGTTACTTAGCGTTTCGAACCGAGGCTGACTATTTGTATGTTCGTATGTTTGTTGCCTTCCCGTCACGTCTCACCAGACAGTGACAAATGTTAGGTCAATAATGCACCCGTTTGACCTCCAATCAAGCTAGCGCGACTAGCTCGGGCGGGGTTTGTCAAACCCAGTAGTACTACTCAGAATTACCTCGCTACACATTACTAACGGTTCGAGAATGTAAGGACTTTTAAGTATGTTTGCACTAACGTAACAGGCGATAAACAATAATACTAAAAACCATTTTGTAAAATATGTTTGCATGTTTTCTCCCCCAAAAAGGAAAGAAAGTAAAATAGGGGCCGTGAAGACTCACCTTGAATGCACAGCAAGAAAATAATGTTCGCGCAATGGTTAGAGTTTTGGTTAACCTGAATTTCATTTAATATGAATATAATTAATGTTAGTTATCATTTACGAGTGTAAGAGTAGTACGGTTTCGCGTTCGTATCACGGTTACGGTGTCGGTTGTCGATGTTTTCCATTTATACACAAGCACATTCACATGCGTTAACACCATAAAACACACTCACTAAGACACACGTATTATATGCACCAGATTCATACTATCATAGAGTCCGATTACCCACACTGTTTCGTTTCATACATGAATGTATCTTTAAATAAAGATATATATATATACACGTGTGTGTTACAAGACTTTTTTTTTATAAAGAAAAGTTGTTATATCTTATAATGTATAATTTACTAAATTCACAAATATGAAATCTCCCGAATGTAACCCTCTCTTTTATATATACATTAAATGAATGGCTATTCATAACCCACCCACCATATATAATATAGATATATCCATACGTTTGCATAGAAAAAGAAAACACACACTCATGCGCCTAAATCCACCTCCATGCGTCTAAGGCACATACCAAACACACACATGGACACATAATTTTTCACACACATAAATCATCACACACTAAGCAAACACCCATGCGCCTACATGGCCAATCCTTCCCATGTGCGCACCACACCCATACCAATGACATTTTCGGCTATAAACAGGCATATATATATATATATATATCATATATATAAACTCAAGAACACCTACACACTCCCGGTTACATTCATGCATATATATTTGATCGCAGGAAGTCATGATCACAGCAGGAATATATATATACATAGCAACACACACATAAAACATACATACGCAAGAACATATATACGTACACAAATCATAAACGCAGCCATATAATCGTAGGACATAAACGCAACCATAAATATGCAACAAAACCGTGCACGCACCAAAACCATAATCGAGGGAAAACCGTAACACGCCGTAATGAAAATGACACGCAGAAACATAACGTACCGTAACGGTTATGGAAAAACGATGAAACTTGAGCACGAGAGGTTCGCCGGTCCATTGGGAGTCTCACGATTTCGGGATCATTGTCGCAAGAGGGTGATGGGTTGCACAGAGAGGGTCGTCGGGGTTGCTCCCGATGGTGATGTCGACGGCAGAGTGATTAGGGTTGTAAGTTGTTGTGAATGAAAAGTGGATTCGTGGATTTGAGTTAGTTATTTACAGATAACTTAAATCTTGTGTATTTAACATAATGGTCCCTCTAGTTTAGATAGTTTGCCACTAAAAGTTTAATTATTAGTTAGTTAGTTAGTAGGCAATTCAAATAACTTATTATTATTTTATTATAGTAATATGATAATTAATAATTAGACGTATAATTAACAATAATCTGATTAATCGTTCACTTATAACATAGTTAGTTATAATGTAACGGAGAGAGGTTAAGTTAAAAACTCAGGTTGTCACATCATCCCCTTGTTGAAAGAATTTTCGTCCGGAAAATTAAGATACTACGCTCGGTTAAACGTATGAGGTTTAGTAGGTTAAATCAAATTTGTGAGATTCAGTTAGGGTTGGTGGTTTGTAACGTGTCGGACATGTATGGTTTGACAGAGTAGTGACATCATCCCCTTGTTGAAAGAAATTTCGTCTCGAAATTTAAAGGAAAAGGTATCTCAAGAATGAATACCTTAAGAAGTAAGTGTCTGATCGTTGAACAGTTGTGGGTACTTCTTCTTCATCTGATCTTCAAGTTCCCAGGTAAACTCTGGTCCACCCTTTGAGTTCCAGCGGACCTTGACGATAGGGATACGACTATGTTTGAGCGTCTTGACCTCTCGGTCCATAACTTCCACTGGTTCCTCGATGAAACGTAGTTGTTCGTCCACATGTATCTCGTCTAACGGAACGACGAGAGTCTCATCTGTAAGACATTTCCTCAGGTTTGAAACATGGAACACATTGTGTACTCCACTGAGTTGTTCGGGTAGGTTCAGCTGATAGGCTACGGGGCCAACCCGTTTGACAATCTCAAACGGTCCCACGTATCTAGGGTTTAGCTTTCCACGTTTCCCGAAACGAATCACACCCTTCCAAGGAGACACTTTCAAAAGTACTTTGTCGCCAATTTGAAATTCCAACGGTCGGCGACGTTTATCAGCATAACTCTTCTGTCGGTTACGTGCTGCCACCATGCGGTTACGGATTTGCACGATCTTCTCAGTTGTCTCGTGCACAAGTTCAGGACCGGTAAGTTGGCTCTCTCCAACTTCCGCCTAACAAATAGGTGATCGACACTTACGCCCATACAATGCCTCGAATGGAGCAGCTTTGATCAATGTGTGATAGCTATTATTGTATGAAAACTCAACCAATGGTAAGTGAGTTTCCCAACTGCTGCCGAAATCAATCACGCAGGCGTGCAACATGTCTTCCAAGGTCTGGATCGTACGCTCACTATGGCCGTCAGTTTGAGGATGATATGTCGTACTCATGTCTAGCCATGTACCCAATGCTCGTTGTAATGATTGCCAGAAATATAAATGAATCGAGCGTCACGATCAGAGATAATGGAAATTGGCACACCGTGCCGAGAGACTATTTCCCTTAGGTAAATACGTGTTAACTTCTCCATTCTATCAGTCTCTCTGATTGGTAAGAAGTGTGCGGATTTCATCAAACGATCAACAATTACCCAAATAGTATCGCATCCGCTGGGAGTCCGAGGCAGTTTCGTGATAAAGTCCATAGATATCTGCTCCCACTTCCATACTGGAATTTCTGGTTGTTGAAGTAAACCAGATGGCCATTGATACTCCACCTTAACCTTAGAACAGGTTAAGCATCTGCTTACGTAAGTGGCAATGTCAGCTTTCACGTTTGGCCACCAGTAAAGGACTTTTAGATCGTGATACATCTTGTCTGAACCCGGATGAATAGAATACCGTGACTTGTGAGCTTCATCCATTACCAGCTCTCGTAGGTCTCCATACAAAGGAACCCATATTCGGTCCATGAAGTAACAGATTTCGTCAGATTTGGTTTCCAGTTGTTTCTCCATGCCTCGTACTGATTCGGCTTTCAGGTTCTCGTCTTTCAAAGCTTCAAGTTGAGCATTACGTATTTGATCGGGTAATCCAGTGTGAATGGTGAGTTGCAATGCTCGAACTCGCTTTGGCTTAGGTGTCTCCTTCCGTCATAAGGCATCAACTACTACGTTAGCCTTGCCGGATGATACTTGATCGCACAATCATAATCGTTCAACGACCCATCGACGTTGTCTCATGTTCAACTCCTTCTATTCAAAATGTGTTGAAGAATCTTGTGATCGGTATAAATGGTGCACTTGGTACCGTACAAGTAATGTCTCCATATCTGAGAGCAAACACAACGGCTCCTAACTCTAAGTCGTGTGTCGTGTAGTTCTTCTCGTGAACCTTTAGCTGTCGGGAAGCGTATGCGATCACCTTCTGGCGTTGCATTAGCACACAACCGAGGCCTTGAATAGAAGCATCACAATACACCATAATATCTTCGGTTCCCTCGGGTAAAGACAATATCGGTGCCGTGCAGAGTTTCTATTTTAAGAACTGGAATGCTGATTCTTGCTTGTCACCCCAACTGTACACGGTGCCTTTTTGAGTCAACGTTGTAAGCGGTTGGACGATCTTCGAAAACCCTTCGATAAATCGTCGGTAATATCCAGCCAATCCAAGAAATTGTCGTACCTCCGTCGGAGTCTTTGGCATAGCCCAGTTCTTGATAGCTTCTATCTTAGCTGGATCAACATGGATGGCTTTCTCGTTGACTACATGACCCAGAAATTGGACTTCCCGAATCCAGAAGTCACACTTCGAGAATTTTGCGTATAGTTGCTCTTGTTTAAGTAGTTCCAAGATCAGCCGAAGGTGTTCCTCGTGTTCCTCCTTGTTCCTTGAATAAATCAGAATGTCATCGATGAAAACGATAACAAACTTGTCCAGGTAGGGTTTGCACACTCGGTTCATAAGATCCATGAAAACCGCTGGTGCGTTGGTCAAACCAAATGGCATTACCAGAAACTCATAGTGACCGTATCGAGTTTTGAATGCCGTCTTTGATATGTCTCCTCTCGGACTATTAGTTGATGATATCCTGATCTTAAATCTATCTTCGAATAGAAGCTTGACCCTTGAAGTTGATCAAACAGATCGTCAATGCGAGGTAGAGGATAACGGTTCTTAACCATCACTTTGTTAAGCTCACGATAATCAATACACATGAGAAAAGTCCCATCCTTTTTCTTGACAAACAGGACTAGGGCTCCCCACGGTGATGAGCTAGGTCTGATGAATCCTTTATCCAAGAGCTCTTGCAGTTGTGTAGATAGTTCTTGTAGTTCCTTTGGTGCTAGTCGATATGGTGCTCTAGCTATCGGTGCGGCTCCAGGCGTCAAATCAATCTGGAACTCGACTTGACGATGCGGTGGTAGACCAGGTAAGTCTTCCGGGAACACTTCAGGAAAATCACGAACGATAGGGATATCTTCGATCCTCTTTTCTTCAGTGGTCTTCTCGGTGATCATAGCTAAGATAACGGTATGGCCTTTGCGTAAACACTACTGGGCTTTCATATACGAAATGATGCCAGAAACGACACCACTTTTCTCACCCTGAACGAATAAGACTTCACCACTAGAGAGTGGTACACGAATGATTTTCTCGTGACAGAAAATTTTAGTTTGGTCTTTAGATAACCAGTCCATGCCAACGACTACATCAAAACTACCAAGTGTGACAGGTATAAGGCCTATCTCAAATTTGTGTCCTGATAGTTCTAATTTACTGTAACGCCCGGAATTTTGTCAAGGCAAGCGAAATAATAATAATGGGCTTAGACGAGACCCTTTAATGAAAATAGGGTGGTTATGGGTGTTAGATCGAGTTAACTCTTCGGGGCATGAGCTTGACAAGTTTAAGGTCCCGAGAACGCCTGGTATATATAGACGGATCAGCTTGAGCAGCTTTCATTTGCACCTAACACCCAACTTTAGCATTCATAAGCATTCATCCAGCGAACCAAGGTTTTGGGTGTAAAAGATTGAAGTTTTGGGTTAAAATGGGTTGGTTCGTAATTTTCAGCTCGTTCTGCGAACTTAGGCATTCATCCAGCGAACCTAGGTATTCATCCAGCGAAACTATGAGTAATCCAGCGAAACTATAGTTTCGCAGGTAATTTCGCCGACAATGTTAACCAATGAAAGTTGGGCGAAACTGGCAGTGAACCTGCCAGCGAACTTACCAGCGAAATTGCTGGCGAAACTAGCAGCGAAACTGCTGATCGCCTAGCGATACTGCTGGCGAAACTAGCAGCGAAACTGCTGATCACTTAGCGAAACTAGCAACGAACCTAGCAGAGAATTTAGGCAGAAATTAACTCTTTTGAGTGTTAACTTATCTGCAGGCGGTGTAGTATGACCCTCTCTTTTAAAGCTTGATTGAGAAGCTACTCATCAAGTACATGTGAGTTCTAGGACCCCTCATTTACTGGTTTTCAAACGATTTTGGGGCTGGAATACATATATAAACCTGCTCTTGAAATGTGTATGTTTGACCCATTTGGGTGTAATTATGTGTAGTATGTTTAAAGTACGATTGTGAACTTGTATGTGTTTGTATGATGCCCTAGTATAATTCCCCGAGGTTTTGGAGGGATAATTAGGGATGTTGAACTCGAGGAGATGCATAGTTGAATTCTGGCTGTCGAGGGAAAGTGCAGGAGTAAGCCCTGACATAGGAGTTTCCGCAAGTGCCAGCAGATGACTGTTGATGTAGGTTATGTTTGTATGACGCCTTGTATGATGATGTATGAATGACATGTGTATGTTCCTTAGGATATTGTATGTTTATCTTTTCAAAACTTTGCGTATTATGATAATGAATGAACAAAATATTATGTAACGTAAAGTGAAAGATAATGAAAGAGGAACATAACGATGAATGCATGTATTAATGAATGAACGAAAAAGAAATATGGATGACGAATACATGCATTAATGAACAAACGAAAGACAGCTTGCAAGCATTGGATAAGGAAAACGGGTCCTTCTTTGTGATTGACCATATGTATAGTCCCTCTACCGCTTACCTCTAGTACTGTGGCATACGCTTGCTGTTCATTTAATGACTTCGGCCCAGTAGCTAAGACTGATTGGGGTATAGCATATGGTATTGGTACAAAAGATATCCAATGTGCAAGATGAGATGTAAAGAACGAACGAAACGGATCCTTGTCATTCGACCACGGTAATCGTGGCTATGTGCCATGAAGCGGGTAAAGCCTGACGGGATCTAGATAAGAACTGAATGATAATGAGATGTATAAAGAACGAATGAATGAACGAATGAAAGAGATAATAAAGATATTATCTATGTGTACGTATAATGTATGATCACGTGAAAGAAAAGAATGGTTTTCAATAAAGTATGTTTGATATAAAACTAGAACTCACTCAGCAACGCTGACTTTTTATGTGTTTCCAGTTGGCAGGTAGTGTTGCTGGGGATGGCACGAGGCGACTACTTAGCTCTTTGGGATGGCATTCTCCTTTTGATAATGCTGCCACGCATTATGTTGCGTGCAAGTGTTCCTTGAGGATCCCGATAAACAGGATTACTTAAGGAATCTTCTTTAAATGAAGTTTTAATGTTTATATACTAGAGGTCACTGTTTATGACCATTTTGTAAACGATAACGATGTAAAATGTTGTAAAAGCTTTTATGATGAATTGAGATGTCTCTTTTGAATGTTTCCGCTGCAATTTCTATTTAAATGTGTGTTTTATGTGCGATGAATGACCAACTGTGAGGTGCCCGGGAACGGAGCCTTACAAGTTGGTATCAGAGCAAAAGTTTAAGTGAAACGGGTAAATTTCAAAATAAACCTTAACTTAAACTGAGAATGGGACGGAAAGGGAAAGAATGCCAATCTGAGTAGCTTCGTGCCATCAGGTGTTTTCTTAAAGTTAACCGATATTATGTGCGCATGTTATGTGATGTATGTGTTACTGTTAGAATTAGATACTAACGTATTCAGGACAGGTAATGCTCGGGGTACGAAGAGTAAAGTAAGTGACTAATCACAACTGGCCACTGTAATTAGGGACTTACTGCACTTGACATAAACTGTGCTATTCCCTTGAATGATCGTGTTAGTGTTTGAATCTTTCAGTGAGTGTTAGAGGATGGCCGGTGGTAGATCATCCAAAGCTTCACGTGGTGGAGGTGGTGGCGGACGTGGTGCTGAACCACGAGCCACAAGAGGAAGGCCTAGGGTGGAGAAAGTGGTTATAAGAACCCGATACTCCTCATCAGGAGGACGTAGACGAGAGCGCCAATTTGAGAGCCTCGGTGAAAGAGGCAGTGGTGGAGGAAGTACATCAGGTCATGCAGACGATCTTACCGTCTGTGGTGACCGAGGTAATAAAGGCAATCCGGGAAGGGGAAAGGAAAGAGAGGAATGGGTCCTCAGGAAGACGGGAGCAACAAGAGCCGGAAACGGTTCTTTCCAATGATGAAGAGGAAGAGGAGGAGGAGCCTGTGCATGAGTCAGCACGAGGCTGTAACTACGGGGCGTTTATGAGATGCAAGCCCCCTACCTTTGACGGTAATGGCACTGCTGCTGCTGCTCACCAATGAGTGAGGGAAATGGAGGCTGTCCTCGATATCCGCGAGTGCCGTGAGGACCAAAAGGTGAAGTTCGCTACCCACTCTTTCACGGGTTCGGCTCGATGCTGGTGGGACAACGTAGTCCAAGCCGAGGGTAGTAGGGCCATTGGAAGAATGAAGTGGTCCGAGCTGAAAAGGTTGGTGATCGAGGAGTTCAGTCCTCGTCGGGAAATAGATAAAGTTGAGAGAGAGTTCCTGCAGTTGGAGGCAGGGACGATGACCCACCAACAGTACACCACCAAATTTAACGAGATGGCAAGACTGGTGCCGGATCAGGGGACGCCGATGTCTTGGAAGATTAACCGGTACATTCAGGGGCTGCCAGCCGAAATCCGTTGGCACCTGATTTCTGCTCGACCGAGCACCTTTAGGTCGGCAGTGGATTTGGCGGGAAGGTTGTATGATGAATGGGCTGTGGCGGTGAAGGCTGAGGGTAGTAGGAAGGACGGTGGTGAGAGAAACTGGAAGGGGAAGAGGCTTAGTCGGGGTGATGCCTCAACGAGTAACAAGAAGGCGCGGGTGGATGACCGCCGCGTGGTCACGCCAGGTGCAGGATGGAGGAAATGTGACAAGTGTGGGAGAGAGCACTCGGGGGAGTGCAAGTGGGGATCAAACATCTGCTTTAAGTGTGGGAAGACAGGGCATATGGCCAAAGATTACCGGACATGCAAATGTTTTAACTGTGGGGAAAGTGGTCATATGAGCAGAGACTGCAAGAAGCCGAGGGCTGAGGGTTTCGGCGTGAAGAAGACGGGGAATGAAGGGCAGAGGGCAAGCGCCAGGGCATTTACGATGACGCAGGAGGAGGCTAGGATGGACCCTGATGTTGTGTCTGGTACATTTTTGGTGAACCAAACTTTAGCCTCTGTATTATTTGATTCTGGTGCTAGTAGGAGATTTATTTCTACTGTTTTCTGTGCCAAACTGCCTGTTAGTAGTAGACAAGTTGATGTACCGTTTGATGTAGCAACTGCGATAGGTAAGTCCACCAGGATTTCCGAGGTAATAGAGGGTTGTGATGTAGAATTAGAGGGCCACAAATTTCCGGTTAGACCATTCGCGATGACCTTGGGTGGTTTTGATTTGGTGCTTGGATGGATTGGTTGGCGGACTTCGAGGCGAACATAGTGTGTCGAAAGAAGATGATTCGTCTGATAACGCTTGACGGGAGTCCGGTAACTGTACATGGGGATCGGGTCACGGTGATTCCGAAGGTGATCTCAATGGCAGTGGCGGGAAAATGTATGAGGCGTGGATGCAGCGCCTATTTATGTTATGTGAAGGATGTAGAAATGCCAACACCACAACTGTCCGATGCTCCGGTTGTGTGTGACTTTTCGGATGTGTTTCCCGAAGACTTATCGGGAGTGCCTCCTGACCGAGAGATCAAGTTTCAGATTGACCTGATACCAGATGCTTAACCTGTTGCCAAAGCACCGTATCGATTGGCTCCGACGGAAATGAAGGAGTTGATGGGGCAGTTGCAAGAGCTGCTAGATAAGGGGTTCATTAGACCGAGTATCTCACCTTGGGGTGCTCCGGTCCTATTTGTAAAGAAGAAAGACGGTAGTATGAGGATGTGCATCGACTACCGTGAGCTAAACAAATTGACGGTGAAGAACCGATACCCCTTGCCGAGAATCAATGATTTGTTTGATCAACTTCAGGGTGCCAGTTGGTTTTCAAGGATAGATCTTCGATCGGGCTACCATCAACTAAAGGTGAGAGAGCAGGATATCCCTAAAACAGCTTTTCGCACGCGCTACGGTCACTACGAGTTTCTTGTCATGTCTTTTGGTTTGACCAATGCGCCAGCTGCTTTTATGGACCTGATGAACCAGGTGTGCCGGCCGATGTTGGATAAATCAGTGATTGTGTTCATTGATGATATCTTGATTTATTCGAAGAGCGAAACTGAGCATGCCGGTCACATTCGAGAGGTTCTGGAGACGTTGAGAAGGGAGAAGTTGTATGCTAAATTCTCCAAATGCGCATTCTGGTTGCGTGAAGTTCAGTTCTTGGGTCACGTGGTGAATTCGGAGGGATCATGGTTGATCTGGCAAAAGTGGAAGCAGTAATGCAATGGAAGTCTCCAAAGACGCCATCCGAAATCCGAAGTTTCTTGGGTTTGGCGGGCTACTACCGAAGGTTCATCCAAGACTTTTCCAAAATCGCTTCTCCACTAACCAAGTTGACCCGAAAGGAGGTGAAGTTTGTATGGGGGTCAAGCTCAAGAAAAGGCGTTCGAAGAATTGAAGGCGAAGTTGACCCAAGCTCCTGTTCTGTCGTTGCCCGAGGGAAGTGAAGATCTGGTGGTTTATTCTGATGCTTCCTACTCGGGGTTGGGGTGTGTTAATGCAGAGGGGAAAGGTTATAGCCTATGCATCCCGACAACTGAAGGTTTATAAGGTTAATCACCCTACTCATGACTTGGAACTAGCAGCCGTGGTCTTTGCATTGAAGATTTGGAGGCACTACCTCTACGGGACGAAATGCACTATCTTTACCGACCACAAGAGCTTGAAGTACTTCTTCGAGCAGAAAGATCTAAACATGAGACAGAGGCGATGGCTGGAGCTCATAAAGGATTACGATTGTGAGATCCATTACCATCCGGGCAAGGCCAACGTGGTGGCGGATGCCCTTAGCCGAAAGGAAAGGCCCGAGCCGATCCGGGTGAAGTCTTACCAGCTAATTATGACCTCTGACGTGATGACACAGGTTAAGGAGTTTCAGAACGAGGCTTTGAAAGAATATCGCCTTAACTCTGAAAGGATGAGAGGTCTAGTTACGGAGTTGGGTGAGAACACTCTTGGTGTTAAGACCTGATTCGGACGAATGTGGATTCCTCGATACGGGGATCT
Source organism: Flaveria linearis (assembly GCA_024085815.1). NCBI lineage: Eukaryota > Viridiplantae > Streptophyta > Magnoliopsida > Asterales > Asteraceae > Flaveria > Flaveria linearis. Next base: position 15,364,106 of record CM044015.1, on the reverse strand, counting down.
ACGTGGAAAGATTATGGACGAGGCCCATAAGACTCGATACTCCATTCACCCCGGTGCTACCAAGAAGTATCACGATATGAAGAAAGATTACTGGTGGCTGGGCATGAAACGCGATGTGGTGGAGTACGTGAGTAAGTGCCTGACTTGTTTACAAGTAAAGGCAGAGCACCAGAAACCCTACGGGAAGATCCAACCATTGGATATACCCGAGTGGAAGTGGGAGCACATCACCATGGATTTCATCACGAAGTTACCACGAACCCCGAAAGGGTATGATGCTATATGGGTGATAGTCGATCGCTTGACGAAGAGTGCCCACTTCCTACCGATCCGTGAGACGTATTTATCTGAAAGATTGGCGGATCTATTTATCAAAGAAATCGTAGCTCGTCATGGCGTGCCGGTGTCCATCGTGTCGGATCGTGACACCCGTTTTACATCGAAGTTTTGGAGGAGATTCCATGATGCGATGGGGACGAGACTACATATCAGCACGGCTTATCACCCTCAGATGGACGGTCAGTCTGAGAGGACGATCCAGACACTCGAAGACATGCATCGGGCGTGCGTGATCGATTTTGGAGGAAGTTGGGACGACCACCTGCCGTTAGCTGAATTCTCGTACAACAACAACAATCATGCCAGTATTGGCATGCCACCTTATGAGATGCTATACGGTAGGAGATGCAGAACACCCGTTTGTTGGGGTGATATTGGTCATAAAGAGTTAGGGAGCGTTGAAGTGATCGAGGCTACGAATGAAAAGCTTGAAACGATCAAGGCCTACATGAAGGCAGCCAAGGACAGGCAGAAGTCGTATGCTGATAAACGACGCAGACCGATTGAATTCCAGGTGGGTGACCAGGTTATGTTGAAGGTCTCACCTTGGAAGGGTATCATTCGGTTCCGTAAGCGAGGGAAGTTGAGCCCGCGGTACATAGGCCCTTTTCGAATAATTGCTCGAGTAGGAGAGGTGGCCTATAGGTTGGAGTTACCAGATAAGTTAAGTGGAATTCACCCGACATTCCACGTATCTCATATGAGAAAGTGTTTGGCAGACGAAGATATGATTGTTCCACTGGAGGATATCGAAGTGGATGAACGGCTCAATTATGTGGTGCAACCAGTGGCAATCATCGATAGAAAAGAGAAGAGGCTGAGAAATAAAGTGGTTCCTCTCGTGCGTGTACAGTGGAGGCACAGGAAGGGATCTGAGTCAACGTGGGAGACGGAAGAGGAAATGAGACAGCATTACCCACGCTTGTTTGAGGAATAACAGGTTTCGGGGATGAAACCTAAATAAGGGGGAGACTTGTAACGCCCAGAATGTTGTCAAGGCAAGCCAAATAATAATAATGGGCTTAGACGAGACCCTTTAATGAAAATAGGGTGGTTATGGGTGTTAGATCGAGTGAACTCTTCGGGGCATGAGCTTGACAAGTTTAAGGTCCCGGGAACGCCTGGTATATATAGACGGATCAGCTTGAGCAGCTCTCATTTGCACACAACACCCAACTTCTAGAGAGAGAGTATAGAGAGAGAAAGTGGTGATTCAAGGCTCGATTGATCAAGAGATTGAAGATCGGAGTTCGTGGGCCTCCAAACAACAAGAAAAGACCAAGAATCCAGGTAAGAAACATCATTTAATCGTTCCTTTTGATGTAAACCCGGATTCTAGGTTTTGGGGTTTTTGAAAGTGGCAAAGAATCGTCCAAAACTCATGTTTTTATGTAAGAAAACATGTAAAAAGCTTAGATATAGCTTCCTGGATGATAAACCAAGGTTTTGGGTGTAAAAGATTGAAGTTTTGGGTTAAAATGGGTTGGTTCGTAATTTTCAGCTCGTTCTGCGAACTTAAGCATTCATCCAGCGAACCTAGGTATTCATCCAGCGAAACTATGAGTATTCCAGCGAAACTATAGTTTCGTAGGTAATTTCGCCGATAATGTTAACCAACGAAAGTTGGGTGAAACTGGCAGTGAACCTGCCAGCGAACTTACCAGCGAAATTGCTGGCGAAACTAGCAGCGAAACTGCTGGCAAAACTAGCAGGGAAACTGCTGATCACTTAGCGAAACTAGCAGCGAACCTAGCAGCGAATTTAGGCAGAAATTTACTCTTTTGAGTGTTAACTTATCTGCAGGCGGTGTAGTGCGACCCTCTCTTTTAAAGCTTGATTGAGAAGCTACTCATCAAGTACAGGTGAGTTCTAGGACCCCTTATTTACTGGTTTTCAAATGATTTTGGGGCTAGAATACATATATAAACCTGCTCTTGAAATGTGTATGTTTGACCCATTTGGGTGTAATTATGTGTAGTATGTTTAAAGTACGATTGTGAACTTGTATGTGTTTGTATGATGCATATGATTCCCTGAGGTTTAGGAGGGATAATTAGGGCTGTTGAACTTGAGGAGATGTATAGTTGAATTCTGGCTGTCGAGGGAAAGTGCAGGAGTAAGCCCTGACATGGGAGTTTCCGTAAGTGCCAGCAGATGACTGTTGATGTAGGTTATGTTTGTATGACGCCTTGAATGATGATGTATGAATGACATGTGTATGTTCCTTAGGATATTGTATGTTTATCTTTCCAAAACTTTACATATTATGATAATGAATGAACAAAGTATTATGTAACGTAAAATGAAAGATAATGAAAGAGGAACATAACGATGAATGCATGTATTAATGAATGAACGAAAAAGAAATATGGATGACGAATACATGCATTAATGAACAAACGAAAGACATCTTGCAAGCATTGGATAAGGAAAACGGGTCCTTCTTTGTGATTGACCATATGTATGGTGCCTCTACCGCTTACCTCTAGTACCGTGGCATACGCTTGCTGTTCATTTAATGACTTCGGCCCAGTAGCTAAGACTGATTGGGGTATAGCATATGGTATTGGTACAAAAGATATCCAATGTGCAAGATGAGATGTAAAGAACAAACGAAACGGGATCCTTGTCATTCGACCACAGTAATCGTGGCTACGTGCCATGAAGTGGGTAAAGCCTGACGGGATCCAGATAAGAACTGAATGATAATGAGATGTATAAAGAACGAATGAATGAATGAATGGAAGAGATAATAAAGATATTATCTATGTGTACGTATAATGTATGATCACGTGAAAGATAATAATGGTTTTCAATAAAGTATGTTTAATATAAAACTAGAACTCACTCAGCAACGCTGACTTTTTATGTGGTTCCAGTTGGCAGGTAGTGTTGCTGGGGATGGCACGAGGCGGCTACTTAGCTCTTTTTGGATGGCATTCTCCTTTTGATAATGCTGCCACGCATTATGTTGCGTGCAAGTGTTCCTTGAGGATCCCGATAAACGGGTTTACTTAAGGAATCTTCTTTAAATGAAGTTTTAATGTTTATATACTAGAGGTCACTATTTATGACCATTTTGTAAACGATAACAATGTAAAACGTTGTAAAAGCTTTTATGATGAATTGAGATGTCTCTTTTGAATGTTTCCGCTGCAATTTCTATTTAAATGTATGTTTTATGTGCGATGAATGACCAACTGTGAGGTGCCCGGGAACGGAGCCTTACATTTACATCCTTTAGGAATGTGAGTTGCCTCGATCAGTTTACCGTCAGCTAGTTCTACCGTGGTCCATTTCAGTCAAAGTTACATCTAAAAGCTTGCTAAACTTAGTAGAGATAAAACTCTTATCAGCGCCGGTATCAAATAACATAAAAGCAAAACAATCGTTCAGAGGAAACGTACCGGTAACCACGTTTTGATCGTTTCTTGCCTCACCAGAACCAATCACGAAAGCTCGACCTTTGGCGCCATTTCCGTTGTTGTTTACATTATTGCCCCTGTAGCCATTCTTTAGTTGTGGGCAATTCTTCTGGTAATGGCCCTCTTTACCACACTCAAAACAGCCTCTAGTCGCTTCACCTTGTCGTTGTTGATGAGGTTGTTGCCTGGTCATCAGTTCACCCTTGCAGTCTTTAGCAGCATGACCTATCTTTCCATACCTTTGACAACGGAATCGATCACACTGGCCATGGTGATGAAAGTTGCACTTGTTACACTTTGGATACTTGCCCGCATAAATGCTCGATCCCTGACCATTATTATTGTTGTTGTTCTGATTATTGTTAGTGAAACTTCTGGAAGAGTCAAACTTTCTGGCCTGCTGTTGTTGGTTGTTGTTGGAGTTTGAGGACTTGTTAGTAATACCATCCCACTTTCGCTTATTATCAGATGAGCCAGATGCAGCGCCACGTTTAGGTAAGGTACCCTGTGCCACTGCCTGATCAATGAGCTTGTGAGCTAGTCGAATAGCCTGCTGAATAGTGGCAGGATCAGCAGCCATAACACTAGCTTGGATTTGAGGAGCTAGACCATCAATGTACTTCTCAATCCGTTTGTAAGCCGGGGTCACCATCTGAGGACATAAAGCAGCCAACTCGTGTGAACGAGTCGTATATTCCTCAATGTCAGAACCAACCATCTTAAGATTCCAAAACTCTGTTTCTAGTTTCTGGACTTCGTTTCTGGGGCAATACTCTTCCTTCATCAGAATCTTGAAATCATCCCAAGGCATACCATTGGCAGCATCAAGTCCTAAGGTCTGGACCCGTGAGTTCCACCATGTCAAAGCTGGTACTTCCAGTGTGCCAGAGGCGTACTTGACATGACTTCCAGCAGGACAGTTGCACATGGCGAACACTGACTCGAGCTTCTCCAGCCAGCGAAGCAGTGTGACAACACCCTCAGAACCACTGAAAGAGTGAGGCTTACAGTCCATAAACATCTTGAAGGTACAGATAGTTGGACCTGAATCAAAAGGACATATTAATGTTTAGGAATCAATACGTGTTATCATAGGGAAAACTAATATGTCTGTTGATTCTAGATTACCTCCTTGATTCAGATTCTGGTTGTTCTAGTTCTGATTGCGGGTCTGTTCATAGGCTGCAAGCGTGTCAGCTACACGCTCATTGATGATGGCATCCAATTCAGCTTGAGTCATGTTGATGTTTCCTAGTCCACTCGGGCGTCCAGGTCTTCTTCCAGACATGATTCTTCAATTCACAATACATAATAGTCACTAATCGAATAATAATTATTGATAAAAATAAATTGTAGGAAACACAACGCATTTAAATCAAATAATCATAATTCAATATATCTATATGTTGGATGGAAATTAATCTGGCGATCTGAGTTAGCATATTCCCCTTTAAAGCTCTAAGTGTCCACATATCCAAGTTCGATTCTCTGATAGACTTCAATCCTTTGGTTGTCCCATGTTTACTGTTCAGACTAGTGAAGATGATAGGGCATGTTGGAAGTAGAAACAAGTACAATAGAGTTGGAAAAGTAATGTGCGTTGTTCTCCTTGTTCGTCGTCGTTAGGTTTGTCGTGTGTGTTAGAAAAGAGTTTCGTGTTCCGAAGTGGTAATGTTAGCTTCAAATTATCGTTGCTTCAACTTCGAGAGTGAAGAAACAAGTGTAGATGTTGGAAGTAAGCGAGCGGGACTCTCCGCCCCTCTATAGTCGAGGATGATACAGGTGACATGGATAGCATGATGTTATGATCGTTCAGTAATGTAAATGTTAGCATGCCGGGAGAATGTTCGTACCACAGTTGCAATCACGTAAGAGTGTCTGTGCAATACTAGTGTTGTGTCTAAGGTTATAGTCTAGATGCAAATGCAATCCTAGTTATCTATAACCAGTGGCTCTGATACCAATCTGTCACACCCTCAATTTCCACAAATGAGGTTTTACCGTTAGGCGCGTGACATACCAGGATCTCAGACACGGTCATATCAAACGACACTATATGAGTTTAAAAATAAACGTTTGACTTCAATCAGAGTAACATAAACGAAATAAACATCAGTGCGGAAGCGAATAAACGAAATGTAAACCAATTCTGAAAGTTATAAGTGCTAAGTCGAAACAAAATGTTCAATGCAAGTAAATAAGTTTGGTGATGCATGTCCTGAGTGCGTTCCTTAATCGTGCATCATGAGCTTAAGCGTTCCTGTGACCTGAGAAAACATGCTAAAGTGTGTCAACACAAAGTTGGTGAGTTCACAGGTTTTATCACAGATAAAAATGTTTGTAACTGTTCGAATGGTATAGTAATTAAAGCATATCGATAGGTAGCTAGCCTATAATCAAGTTACTTAGCGTTTCGAACCGAGGCTGACTGTTTGTATGTTCATATGTTTGTTGCCTTCCCGTCACGTCTCACCAGACAGTGACAAATGTTAGGTCAATAATGCACCCGTTTGACCTCCAATCAAGCTAGCGCGACTAGCCCGGGCGGGGTTTGTCAAACCCAGTAGTACTACTCAGAATTACCTCGCTACACATTACTAACGGTTTGAGAATGTAATGACTTTTAAGTATGTTTGCACTAACGTAACAGGCGATAAACAATAATACTAAAACCATTTTGTAAAATATGTTTGCATGTTTTCTCCCCCAAAAGGAAAGAAAGTAAAATAGGGGTCGTGAAGACTCACCTTGAATGCACAACAAGAAAATAATCTTCGCGCAACGGTTAGAGTTTTGGTTAACCTGAATTTCATTTAATATGAATATAATTAATATTAGTTATCATTTACGAGTGTAAGAGTAGTACGGTTTCGCGTTCGTATCATGGTTACGGTGTAGGTTGTCAATGTTTTCCATTTATACACAAGCACATTCACATGCATTAACACCACAAAACACACTCACTAAGACACACGTATTTTATGCACCAGATTCATACTATCATAGAGTCCGATTACCCACACTGTTTCGTTTCATACATGAATGTATCTTTAAATAAACATATATATAATATACGTGTGTGTTACAAGACTTTTTTTTATAAAGAAAAGTTGTTACATCTTATAATGTATAATTTACTAAATTCACAAATGTGAAATCTCCCGAATGTAACCCTCTCGTTTATATATATATTGAATGAATGGCTATTCATAACCCACCCACCATATATAATATAGATATATCCATACGTTTGCACAGAAAAAGAAAACACACACTCATGCGCCTAAATCCACCTCCATGCGTCTAAGGCACATACCAAACACACACATGGACACATAATTTTTCACACACATAAATCATCACACACTAAGCAAACACCCATGCGCCTACATGGCCAATCCTTTCCATGTGCGCACCACACCCATACCAATGACATTTTCGGCTATAAACAGGCATATATATATTCATATATATAAACTCAAGAACACCTACACACTCCCGGTTACATTCATGCATATATATTTGATCGCAGGAAGTCATGATCACAGCAGGAATATATATATACATAGCAACACACACAAAAAACATACATACGCAAGAACATATATACGTACACAAATCATAAACGCAGCCATATAATCGCAGGACATAAACGCAACCATAAATACGCAACAAAACCGTGCACGCACCGAAACCATAACCGAGGGAAAACCGTAACACGCCGTAATGAAAACAACACGTAGAAACATGACGTACCGTAATGGTTATGGAAAAACGATGAAACTTGAGCACGAGAGGTTCGCCGGTCCGTTGGGAGTCTCACGATTTCGGGATCGTTGTCGCCGGAGGGTGATGGGTTGCACAGAGAGGGTCGTCGGGGTTGCTCCCGATGGTGATGTCGACGGCAGAGTGATTAAGGTTGTAAGTTGTTGTGAATGAAAAGTGGATTCGTGGATTTGAGTTAGTTATTTAAAATAACTTAAATCTTGTGAATTTAACATAATGGTCCCTCTAGTTTAGGTAGTTTGCCACTAAAAGTTTAATTATTAGTTAGTTAGTTAGTAGGCAATTCAAATAACTTATTATTTTTTATTGTAGTAATATGATAATTAATAATTAGACGTATAATTAACAATAATCTGATTAATCGTTCACTTATAACATAGTTAGTTATAATGTAACGGAGAGAGGTTAAGTTAAAAACTCGGGTTGTCACATCATCCCATTGTTGAAAGAATTTTCGTCCGGAAAATTAAGATACTACGCTCGGTTAAACGCATGAGGTTCAGTAGGTTAAATCAAATGTGTGAGATTCAGTTAGGGTTGGTGGTTTGTAACGTGTCGGACATGTATGGTTTGACAGAGTTGTGACAATTTGAAACCCTTTCCTCCTTCAAAGTCCACAGAAAGTAAACTCCAGCCTTCCCCTCCCTCCAGGTGCTGCCGACCACCGCGGACCTCCAGCCGACCGCCGCCCCACCGCAGTGGTGAGATGAACGGCAGTGAGATGAAACCCTTTCACTGGAGGAGATGATCGGAGATGAGATGAACGGTGGTGAGTGGTGGTTAACAGTGAGATGAGCATGGGAGGAGATGATCGAAGATGAGATGAACGGTGGTGAGTGGTGGTTCACGATGAGATTAGCTGACACCCTTTCGCCGAGGAGATGATCGGCGGTGAGATGAATGCTGTGAGTGGTGGTTAATGCGAAGAGACTTTGGAGATGATATATTGCTTTTGTTGTGAGTTTGCTTTTGTGAGCTATCAAGTGAATGTGATGTAGAAGTGTAGAAGATGGGTCAAAATAAAGTGTTGTATAAAGGATAATTATAAATATTTTTGCTTTGGAGATGATATATTGCTTTTGTTGTGAGTTTGCTTTGGAGATGAAATTTCGTTAAGTTTAAGTTAGAAGGTAGCGGTTTTGTGTAGAAGATCAAATATAAATATTTTTACAGTGTTGTATGACTTTTATTTAAATTTTAACGTTGAAGTATTTTTTTAAAGTTAGAAATTAGATTTATTTTATTTACAGACTATTTTTGTATTCTGCAGATGTTAAAAACAAACAGTGTTTTTCTTTTGAAAACGTTTGGTCCACATCTTCTTTTGCAGATGTCTGCAGAGGTGGTCCGTAAACTGTAGACATTTAACTGCAGAAAAAACAAATATAACCTTAGTGTTTTCTTGCTGAGCAAACATGTTCCGTAGATGTTTTTGAGATGTGAATGCTTTAATCTAAAATGTTGAAATATCAATAAAATTTTGTACATGACATCCCTATTTAGAGTAGCGGAGGTGATTTTTTTGTTGACTTCTGTTCATTGAGATAATAGGTGTCCGTGCAATCTCAAGTAGTGGAGGTACCAGAATGCTCTCGGTTGAAATGAGAGTTTTCTCTGACTCTGAGTATTCTAGTAAGGGGATTGAGGGTGTAATCACAACTGAAAGGTAGATAGATAGTTTTGATTAAAATAAAATATATATATAATCTGAAATAAAGTAATACATTTTCTCTTTAAAAAAAAAATAGTAGTAGAAACAAAAATGGTTTTCAAAAACACCTAAAAGCACTTTAACACAAAACCATCTGCATTCGGAAAACCAGAACATGTGAGTACTAATACAAGGAACTTTTATCAAAATATGTTGCCACTGCATTGCTGATCATCAGTTGATCACTTCATTGTTGCCACTGCCATTGTTGTCACAGCCGGTGGCATTCACATCTTCATCATTGTTGTTCCCATTACAACCACCCATTATCTTTGATATCGCCCTTGCTAGAACCGTCGTAAAATTTGGATCCGCTGTGAAGGCAGTAACAGTGTGCTTCAAATCCGAAAGTGGCGACAATTGATGGTTTAACTGCAATGACGGTTTGCACCCATTTCCCAAAGTGGCCTCCACGTCGTTTTGAGACATTTGCAGCCCTGAGAATTTAGAACTGTTGCATAAAGACTGCTCGAAAACAGGCAGTTGGAACTGACCCGAGGCCCGGTGAATTTGTAATGGGGTTGGTCTTTGAGTGAGGTCTAGTGTGACTGTTGGAAAGGGGCTTGATGTAGAGATGGTGGTCATGGTTGATGAAAAGGGGTTGAGAGTTGTGGCTATGTGGTTTGAATTCGTGAGGCTCTCAGGGCTTGGGGTGGAGCCCGAGAGGAGCATCTGGGCGGCAGAAGAGGTGGTGGAGGCCATGGCCGTGGCGGCCGGCGGGAGAGGGTGGTTGTGGTGGCCTTCGTAGGTGGTGATGATGATGGTTTTATCTTCTGCACATCTTTGCACCTGCATGAACATGCAAACTTACATTCAATTAGTTTCATTTAATAAAAAAGAAAATTTTATCACGGTTATAATTTGCGGAACAATCTTTAAAGGACAGAACCGGACATTGAATCTGTCGTCTTATTGGTTTAGTGGTCAAACTTGATTTATAAAACAAAACATATAATAAATTCTAATTACAAAATAACTATAGACTATTTTGTGTGTGGATTTGATACACATTAATGTTTTACAGAAATTACATAAAAACTTTTTGTCACTATAAATCATTCCATTTTCAATTCTATGTAATATTTATGTTTAAACTTTTTATACTTTAGTAAGACAAATAATACATAGATTAATAATCTAGGTTTTATTTTTTTTTTACTTGAACTTAAATTTAACATTATAAAGCATTGTCATAATTACTTGGGGAAAGAAAATTTGTTTGTATTTACCTCCTACTTCAAGTTATAGTTGCAAGAAAATTTTCACATACAACAAGATTCATATATGTATCTTGACTGGACTCCCTTAATTTTATAGAAATTAAATACTTATAATTTTTTTTATAATATTGAAACAATTAGTGAAAGTAGAGAAACAGAAACACTAAGCGATTTTAATAAAACAACTTAGAAATTCACTTATCATTAGGTGAAGTTTTCCATAGATGATGTATAAATATATATCCGATTAGGAAAAAGTTGTTATCCTGTCTGACCCGACCCATTGTTCCTGGTAACCAGCGAGTTCAAACGGAACAACAGATCGAAAATAGTGGAGCAACTTACTTGTTTCCTAACGGGACAACCAGTGCCCATGGTGCACCGATAATAAGCCCGCGGACAAGGGTTTCCTTTAGCAAGTTTTTGACCGTACTTCCTCCATTGACATCCATCTACGATCTTTCAAACAACACAAATTAATCGCTAAACAAACCATCAAACCAATAAACAAACATTTCACCTGAACCAACATACATACCACTGAAGCTTCTGATCGAGCTCGAACACAAACCCTAGCTCTCCGAACAGTTGCTCCTGCAGAATAACCTATATCTCCGATGTTCCCACAGTTTTCATCGATTGTTAAATGATCATTTTGGCTTCTTCTCGGTGACGTTGACTTATCAATCTCATCTGTTTGATCGGCTATGATTGTAGATCCATAATATCCATTGAGATTCACTCTCCGGTGTTCTTCTTGTTGTTTTTGTTGTCTCATGGTGGCAATACGCATCTGGAGCATGTTGTAATCGATCATCATGTGATTCAATGCGTCTTTCAACCGTTGATTCTCTCCGGTCATCCTATCGAATTCAGCTTTAGCAGTTGCTAACTGTATAAAGAATTCATCAGTTAGATCAAAGATGTTTATACAGTAATGCTTGAAGCTTGAAGAACATATGCACCTCGTGTTGTGTTCGTTTTTCTTCAGGATTGAGAGGTACACCATCGCAGATTACGGATCGATCAGTGCTTGTGTTTCCAGTGAGAAGATGTAAACGAGTCTGATAATCAGTGATTGAATTCAATTAACAACTGAAGAAATTTAAAGGTAAAATATAATATATCATCCATCCACTTACGTTGATATTGTTGAAATCTAAATCGATAGTAGGTGCAGTAGACTCCTTCTGATACTCATGAAAACTGTTAAAAGATTCGGTCAATATATTCGAGGGATCGTGTTCTTTATCGGTGAACAAATCCAATTCTTTAATAATCTGTTTATCATCAGATGTTTGTGGTTGATAGTAGGGGCAGTTGATTTGGAGACTAGTGGTGGTAGGTGGTGGTGAATGTGAATGTGAATGTGAATGTGAAGATGATGATGTATTGTGTCCGGTGGAGGCCATGGATTCCGGTGGGTGGTGATCGGAGATGGTGGAGTACCCTTGCAGCAATGAGAATGAAGACTAAGAGATGTGTATGTACGTGTGATTAGCCGCCGTGGCCATGCGTGTGTATGCGTGTTTTTCTAGATATTTTCTAACAATAAACTCTTTGAATTGAATTTGATGTTGTTTTTTCTTATGTTGTTTTTTCTTATGTTGTTTTGAGTTTTAAACCATGTTGCAGACGTAATTAATAGGTTACATGTAAGTCAGCATTTGAGCGCAATATATCATACTCTAAATTAAAAACAAGGGAATTGAAAATTTCCAAATTAGCGATTTGAACCATCAAATTTACCATAATGGTCATTGACTTTGAACATATTCAAAGTACTTTAATTATGAATCAGGTTATAACAAATGTTCAAATGTCTCTAGCTAGCGATACTAATATTGACTCCAGTAATACTAATACATATTGTATCACTGATGTATCCCTCAAAATTAAAAAGAAAGGAAAAACATTTACATATCACCAGCCAGAGATACATCATCTCTCGTGTATAGCCCAAAAAAATATGTAAAATTTTTATATCTCTGACTAGCGATACACCGTTCTCTCGTGTATCACCCACTTTTAAAAATATTACAAACTAAAAAAAAACTAATACACGTATACATAAAAACTATTACAAGTATATTAATTTAAAAAAAATGGGACGTCATTTCTCTACACATTTTAAAGATCAGATTGATTATCTGAACGTCTCCATTTTTCCATAATCCAACTTAATGGTTCAGTAACTGGTTGAGAATGATATTGTTATTTATCTATAATATATGAGTGAAAAATAAAGAAGAGTGTTGGATCATGAATGATATATGAGTGAATACCAAGGTAAGGATTTTGTAGTATTTATAGATATATTTTTATTATAAAAATAAGTTTTTTATGATTTAAAAAAATGTTATTTGCTTAATAAATTACTTTAAAAGAAATTTAAAAATTCTTACTTTAATTTTTATAAAAAAAATTTGAGTGATCCGGAATAAGTGGTGTATCGCCGGCGTATTTCGATAGTAAATAATAAAAAAATGTCTCAGCGATACTATGTGGGACCTGTATCATCGGTGCATGTCCGGTATAAGCGGTGGGTGATCGGATGATGAAAAGTTAATATTTAAGTGTTTTATGCTCGTGTTTTACACATTAGTCCATAAGAAATATAGTAACTTTTGAAAGGTTCTTGTCTTTGTAGGTGAAGCATAAAGAACACAAAGAAGATAAAACATCTCTCCATACTAGTTCCTTGGGTTGATGGAAGAAACAGGATGAAAATCGAAGCCCAGAATGTGAAGAAATGCAAAAGAGAATTTACGACACCATGACAACTTAAAATAGACATAACTTGAGCTAGAAAAAAGTTACGGGACTCACGACCTACAGGTGAAAATCAAGATGTTGAAGGAGGAGGCAACACCAACGCTATTCTAGGTGCCTCCGACACCATTGCTGTCAAAAACACAGTCAGAGCCACCGTTGATTAGTAGAATTCAGCCCAATTAGCGTTGGGCGCGCCACTTACACTAGGCATCGGTTTTTGAAGGATTTTGACCTAATTTGAGGAGGTTTTAAAGGAAAATAACCCTAGAACAAACAAACCTTCTACCATAACAATCTTGGATGAAAAGTCATCATTTTTCATCATTTCAAAATCCTTCCTACATCAAGATCATCCAAATTTCACATACTTAATTCAATTTGCTTTGAAGATTCAACAGCGTGGCAAAGCTAATCCATCCGTGTTTTGGGTGATGAGTTTGAGGATGTTTTTGCTTTTGCTTTTTTTCGTTTTCAACATAATTTTGGGATTGAATCTTGAACCTTTTAGTTGTATTAAATTCAATTTATAATTTGATTAGTTAAACAATTCGATTGTGTTTAAACCTAATTGTAATTTCATATGTCCTTGTTTTCTTTAATCATTATATGTTTGATTCTTAGAATTCAAATTACATAACTTGAATTGATGATTGTGGGAATGAATTCCCGTAAGCTTTGATTCATAATTATCACGTAGATCTAATCAAGCATAATGTTACCATTAATAACCTCTCAAGATTGTTCAAAACCTAAACTTTACTTTTATTAATGTCATAATTCTTCAATTCAATCAATCAAGCAAGTTCTTTTCTATGCTTAATGTTTTTAGTTTAATTCTTACTAGCATTTTCATGTTATTCCTTATTGATTTGATACCCTTCTTACCCTTTTAATATTAAAGGTAATTAGGTATTTTTTTATTAATATTTTATAATCGACCACATAACATTAATCAGTGGGTTATTTGAAAATGTCATGTGTGCGATGTTCACATGCATTGCTATCGTCATGTGACGATACAGTAGCTATATTTAAAAATGTTACCGTTAATAGCTATTTTTTAAAAAAATAATGATATTACTAATTATACTTATACTTAATATGAAAGGTGGGTGGTGTTAGGTTACTTTAAATATGTATATATAAATTCATTGAAGCACAAGAAAATATACTTGGGATCTTGGCTTGATGTTTGTGCCATGTACCAACAGGTTCATGGCTTGGTTGTTGCTTTAATATTTTAAGCATCAATAGTTAGTAAAACAAATATGAAGTTTACCTTCTCTTTCTTATAACTAATTCTATATAACTTTTATTTAGAAATTTTTCTCTCAAAACATTCAACATTTACCTTGATTTAAATTTAATTTTTGCTTAGTATGTAGAAAAAACATCAAATATAATTTTATAAAACCTATTATAATACTTACGAGAACGAGTCACGTCAAATATAATATGTTTTCATATTACAATATACATTTAAGTTACTTCACGTTTTGATATAAATTTAGTCTGGAAACGAGTCGGAGAGATTATAGTGTATACTTTATTAGGTCACATACAACACCATCGCACATGCTTATTTTTATATTTGTTTTGAGTTGCTATATGTGTCGACCTAAATTTCGTTCGGAGTCGTGTCGAATATTATACGTTTTCATTCAAAGGTATAAATTTAAATTACTATACTTTTCAACGTTAATTTGGTTCAGAAACAAGTCGGATCGATTACGATCTATCACCCCGCATATGTCGCCATCGTAACGCGCAACGGGTAGAAAACTATTTTTTCTTAAAAACAAAGGTTTCCCATAGGCATTTTCCCATCAACTTTAGTCTTTTACACTTTCACCCTTGAAACTTTTTATAAAGTTTGCAAAATAGCACTTTGACCTCTCATGTTTTTAAAGTTCCAGATTTAACTCTGTACAGTATAAATTAATTAATGTCCATCTACATTTGAACGTAATCAGAAATTAATCGGGTTGAATATACAGTTTTTAAGTGCTTAACTTTACATACACTTTAAGATTCACGTTTTGACATACATCTACGTTTTGACATAATTTTTGTTCGTAAGTTAGTTTGGTCATATATAAAAAGTTTTTGTGCTTATTTTTATACGTTAGGAGAATGTGAGGAAAACCGGAAAAAAATAAAATTATCTTATTTGATGTTGATGTGGCAACCTGGGAAATTGGGGAAACCCGGACGACTCCCACCCTTCTTTGCAAACATCACAAGCAACACCAAGAATTGGTAAGTACTAGAAAAGGTAATTTGCAACCCACATATTTGCAATAAATTCATAAAAAAGATATTTCCGACACAATAGCCTGTATGATTTGCGAAACATAAACTCTCGTTGCAAATTATTTACTACATAATTTGCGACACAAAACCAGCTTCAGAATTTTCTTACACATTTGCAACAAAAATAGCTGATTATTATGTTTATAATATATATATTTTTTAGTTACTACTATTATTGAAGTTTGATGCGTGTGAAAAGTATATATATTTTGATAAAGGTTTTTCGCACAAATTCAGTTTTAATTGGTTATTACTATACTAAATTACACACATAAAAGACAAGTATACCTATCGTGAGGTAATATAGTGATGGTAAGAACCGAGTATCAATCCGTGAACACACCTAGCATACTCAACAACCTTAATGATTGACAACCAGATTTGATTTTTGTTTAGGAATATGATAAGTTGCATTGATGTAAATTAGGGTTAATAGGGTTTTAGAAATGGAAATAAAATAAAGTAAAACAAGGTTGAAACTTTTGGATTTAAAGCCAAGGCTATCATCCTAATTAGATTACACTTATGTAATTGTGATGAAGTGGTGGTGTGATTAAAGATATTGATTAAAGCAATTGTGTTAATATTTATAAAAATGAGCTGGCGTGATTTCTCATCTATTCGCTCCGTAGTGACTAGGATCACGTCAGGTTGACATTTACTGCTTAGGTCAAAGCCCTAGTAATATAGGTAAATCTTTTATGACCTTTTCGATATATGATTTCTAAAAATATAACTTAATGTAAAAAGAGAGTTGATCAAGTTCCTTTCCAACATACCATTAATTTTAGAAACCATAACAATTATTGTAGATTTCTCACACTAATAAAAGGAACCCATAAATAATCAGAAAGTTAAGGTGATATGATTTCTAATAACCATCTCTAGTTAATTAGCCATAGATTTGTTAAGAAGATTGGTTTCACAAATAAATGTTGATCATACGTTTTTCAACCATGTATGACAATCACAATTACAAATCATAAGTTTATAACTTCCCATTCAAATGTAGGTGCTACCCATCGAAAGTTTTCCCAAGATCACCATAACATTAACACAATATATATCACACCATTAGTTCATCACAAATTACATAAGTTTCATCCAATTAGGATGATAATAAGAGTTTAGCTCATGATGAGCTTGAACATAACAACAAACAACATAGAAGATAGAAATGAATTCATCGGTAAAATGGAACAATCGAACCGGTGATCCATAATGGATGAGGTTTAGACAATCCCGAGCTTCTTTTAAGTGTTGTATGCACCGCCCGTGCCTCCAAATGGTCTTCAAGACTTGATTCCCAAGAGAATTCTACAGAGTAAATCCCTATTAAAAGCTTGCCAAAATGGTGAACTTAGTCCTCTATTTATAGGCTTTCTGGAGTGTTTAAGCACAACCCCATGCCAAAAAGGCACGACCCCGTGTTAGTACAATGTTTACGAAAGTTGGTCAGCTCGTACGTGTAGAAGTTGTCGGGCACGGCCCCGTGACAAATGGGCACGACCCCGTGTTTGAGGTGGGGCACAGCCCCATGCCTCCTGGGGCACAGCCCCGTGTTCACTTTTAGGGGACAATACTTTTTGTCCTGTCAAATGTCCAAACACGGGGGTGTGCCAAATTTAGCACGAGGGTGTGTTTCAGGCAAGGCATGGGGGCGTGCTTAATGAGGCATGACCCCATGCTTAGACTTAAAAGCTTGGATTTCTTCAATTTCTTGTTAAATATGATTCCTTTGTCCATTTTGCCCTTTACAATACCTGAAAACACAATTTAACTATTTTAAGTATATAATCATCATTTTAAGGAAAGATATTAAGGAACAATTGATGTGCTTTTGATAGTGTTTTTATGTATAATTTGGAGCACATCAAATATCCCCACACTTGAACTTTGATTGTCGTCAAGCAAAAAATCACTTAAAATGACAATTCCACCAAAAACCAAATAAATCAAATAATAATATGTCTATCGAGAAATATGAAAGTAAAAATTATTCCATTCAAATGTAAACATATTAAGCATGTATAGAATGATATCCTAGCAAGCAATGGATTTGTTAGTAAAGATTATAAACATGTAAAAATCCACACTTCTCACAAGATGCATTCATACTCGGCTAAATATATGGAGTCATAATTAGGGTTAAGTTGACTAATACGCTTAATTGCCTAGTATGAATACATGTGAAATTATATGCTTGTTAAGGGATCAAATCTCCACCTACTTAGATATTTACTTGCATAAATCATTAGGTCTTTGATGGGTTGTAACTTGGCTTGGGCTCGGGTATGGAATATTTGGAAAAAGTGGCTAAATGTTAAAGACGACGGTCTTGGCTTATTTTTCTAACTAAACTACAAGGAAAAAGTAAAAGGCTTGTTATACAATACTTCAAACTAGAAGGGATATGCTAACTTGAGGACTCATTTAAGATCAGATTGTCAAGACCATATTTGATTTCAAGAACCTTACTTCATCCTTCACCCGAATATACACAAAACTCTCCTTTTGTAAGGATCGTTCAGCTTGAAGCCTAATAGCACCCAATCAGATCAGTTATGTGTATTCATATTGAGACTCGGATTAGTTCTTTTTGCATTTTCCATTGTGGGACCAATTTTCACAGTTCGGTCATCTTTAGTATCTTTTTACCGCCTCTTTATAGCGCTTTTTGAAAGTCCACAAAATGGCAGAACTTGTTCCTTTTTTGTCATTTCTTTCTTGTGTAGTATGTGAGATTAAAAATTTGTTCATGGATTTCCGGGAGAAGTCCCAGTTTTGCGTGATGAAGACAACAAAACAAATTAAATCAAAAGAATGCATTTAAGTTCTTTTAGGTCTGCCGGTAAAAGCTCAAACTTTTCTTTTTCTCTTTTATATATACACACACACATATATATATATATACAGAATTCATATATATATAAAAAATATCATAATCTTGTATATGTGTAATATTGTTATTGCAATAAAAAACTTATGATTTTTATTGATGTTAACGGGTTCTCGCAAGTTCTCGTAATAACATAGTGTTCTCATTTGAACCTTACCCTATATATATGTATATATGTATATCTATATATGTGTGTATATATATATATATATAATATATATATAAATATAAGCCAAAAACATGTATTTAAAGAAAAAGGGTTTTATTGAAGGCTTTTTGGTTAAGTGACTTGGTCGTTCGGGTGACAAAAAATAAAAACGTTTAAGCTCAATGGGGCTAACTAGGGTTGACGTTCGGGTAAGAAAAGTTAAAAGAAAATGGTTGGGGCTTGAATGGTTAAGGTTTCCTAATGCCTAACTCATTTTTATGTAAAAAATACTAATTAAGGTCTCGAAATATATACCCAAAGTAAGTTCTAATCACACGTATCATAAGGCATCCTCAATTAAATCCAAATAAAAGTAAAGTTGCAAAAGCTGTTTAAAGATAAAAAAAATAACTCACATACGGATAGAATTGGGTAAAAGTATTTTATTTTACATGATTGAATATTTTTATTAGATTATTGCCTTTAAGGATATCATAAAAAAGATTTCCAATTTTTATTTGGTTGTCATTTATTTACTTATTTATTTCCTGAAAACATATATTTATAATTTGGTTTATTAAAATTGATTAAATTTTTGGTTTCCTGTCATAAAAATTAATGGTTAAGTGATTTTTAGCAAAATTTTCAATTTGGACATGTTTTTAGTAAAGTATCAAATGCGTATCTTAATTAACGCCACCCCCACACTTAAAATTCACATTATCCTCAATGTGATCAATAATATAAAACGAGGAATGATAACAAGATACTTCCCTAAAAATGATGAAGTCGACTTATACCTCAAATCGTAAGACTCCTCGTGATCAACTGAAATAACATCCATTTATTGAAACATTAAAAATCCTAAACATACAAAATAAAAGAAAATGACATAAATTAAAAGATAGATTGACAAAAAACAACTGTGCCCGGGCCCTGAAAGTTATACGGTTTTTCAAGTGTTTTGTGGCGGGATATCCCCCCACTCATGATACAATCGGTTTCTAATGCATGTGATATCATTGCTCATGTCATCCACTCGGGAGTGCAGGTTTTTGACTCGGTTGAAGGCTTGTTGCGCGTATTCGAATGATCTCCTTGCATGGTTGCTGGTGGTTTGGATTGCTTCGTAAATGTATAACATGGTCGGGAATTCTCTAGTGTATGAGCTGGAAGCACCGACTTCTTCATTTTATGTTGGTATATTATGGTCCATGATGATTTTCTTGGGATCTGCCGGATCTCAGAGTTGTCCCTTCCTATCCATGAACCTTGGCTGCCCATTTGGTAGAGTTGTTATCATGTACATGCTTGTGCAAATGCTTAAGTCCAACAATCCGGGAATTACTCATTTGGTCCCCTCTGTGTTACAACCCTAGCTCTCGTACAGGTTCAGAATCCAGCTTCCCTAAAAAATGGGTGTCAGAGCACCTGCAGTTGCGTTCTTGGCAAAAAGATTACAAAACAAATACCCAATGTTGCATGGCAATTGATTAGTCATAAAATGCAAAATAAATAAGTTCCTTAAGCTAACAACTCCCTCGCTTTGACCACGAGCTGTTATCGAATGGCTAAGCAACCAATGTATGTAACGTAACAGCGGGTCTCAAATCTGACTGCTTTTGGTTTTACTTGAGTTGAACACCCCTGTTCCAATTCTTTCCCAAAATGATTTTCTCATAGCTCCACTTTCTGCGTCACTACTCTCCACGTCTGGAAATGTGTAGTGTGCTGGCATTCCTGATATTGCTTCCTCCTCCGTTTCCTTTCGGTATATATACCAAGATAAACATCAAACAAGGCGATGGATGTTTTTGCCAACGCCCACTTAGTCTGAATGTAACTGTTTCATCATCCCGTGGGTCGGAGTCTTTCATGCTAAATCTGAAAGATGCTAAAAATTCAAGAGTTAATTCATAAACAGAAGGTTTGTTTTGTGAAAACAAACGCTTCCACTGAATACTTAATAAATTGTTATATCTCTCGAGCTTTCCAACAACCGCCAAAGTTTCCTCATTTGCTTGCAAATGTGACATTTTAGCCCTTTGCAAGAGTCTTTGCAATCGGTCACGACACCATCTTTCACGGTTTCCTCTAAATTGAAAATATGGATGGTTCATAATCCTGAAATTTTGACAAGTCAGTTAAATATACAAAATAGATTTTTAGAATAGTTTACCTATTTTAGGGGCAAAAATGGGTTTCAAGAGACATGACACCCTTTTTATGAAACTCATGTTTAGAAAAAAACAATTAACACATTTGATTTTCAAGAAAAAATTATTAAACATGGGGGGTGTGTTTTGAAACATAGGGGTGCGGTCATTATTTTGAGATATGAAATTACAACCCGACCACACATGGTTTTGTTTGTAAACCTTTGATTAAGCATGGGTCTAACATTTTCTTTCTTGAAAAACCAAAGATTACACGTGTATCATTTTAATCATGTTAGTAATTCAAGATACTCAAATATATATATATATATAGTATGTAATCACTACATGTTTGACAATTGAATTCTTGTAACTTGAATATGCTTAACAATGAAAGAAAAAACACACTAACAACTAGCTAAACATGGTAATTAACTTCTAATAAACTATAAGAATAAACATGAACAAGAAGGTTTAAAGTATTAATCATTCCATGAACTTTGAATTAAATGGTTTAAATATAATTTGTTAGGATTTCGGTAGTTTAGATACCTAATCACCTAACTACATGTAAATGATCATCATTATGGTAGGAATTAGTAACACTAACCTTGTTGAACAATTACACCTTGAAGGATTAGAAGAAGTCTTGAAATAAGAAAGAAAAATGGAGAAAAAATGAAAAATGGAGTGAATACGGGTTGTTCCAGATTTTTCTTCGACTTTTATTAATGGGAATTGATGGGGAACAAGACAAAGGGTTGCAACAAGTCAAAACATGTCATTTTTTGTCGAGCACGGGGCATGCCTATATAGGCACGGGGGCATGCTCCCTCCCCTTATGCAGTTCGGTTTCAGTCTTTTGTTGTTGTTTTTTCAGTTCGCGCATTACGCAATTTACCGGTTGAGTTTTATAATATCCAAACCATCAGAAAAGCTACGAAATTAGTCCTAGAATTCATTAAAACAAGCGAAATGACAATTACATTTTCCTAGTTCCTACGGTTACATAATACGTTAAAAGCCGAGAATCTATAACTGCAAAACCAGACTCCTTAACACGCACTAGCGCACATAACACATCGCGGAATGCTTCTAAAAGAAGCCTCCGCATATTTTGTGTGGAAGGTTTGTAACACCCGGATATTTTCTTTGAAGCCGACGAAAGAAGAAAAAGAAATAAAGTCTAAAGTTGGGGGACCAAACTTGCCAAACAGGAGAAAATTCATAAAAATGGGGGATTAGAGGGGGAGGGCAGCCACATCCTCCCCACTCTTGTGAAAACCCATCAAAAAGATAAAGAAGAGAGGAAGAAGAGAGAAAAAGCTTGGTTCGAGCGGGTTCGGGCTTGGAAATCGTCGTGTAGCGAGTCAACACGAAGCTCTTCTTCTTCTTATAGCTTGTGTGAGTTCTAGGACCCCTATTTTACTCGTTTTCAACTGATTTGGGGCTGGACCACATAGTAAACCCATTTTTGTATGTGTGTGTGTTTGACCCATTTGGGTATGTTTGCGTGTGATGCGTTTGGAGTATGTTCTTGGGCTTGTGTGTCTTGAATGGTGTTGTAGTATGCATTCCTAAGGTTTAGGGTGGTTGACTTGGGCTTAGAATGGGTTTGGATGAGCTTGGAGGTCGAAAATGGCAGATTGGGTTCAGGATCAACGGCATTCTGCATCAGTTAGGGCTGGGAGATCGA
Organism: Flaveria linearis; assembly: GCA_024085815.1. Lineage (NCBI taxonomy): Eukaryota > Viridiplantae > Streptophyta > Magnoliopsida > Asterales > Asteraceae > Flaveria > Flaveria linearis. The sequence continues at coordinate 15,341,638 of CM044015.1, read as the reverse complement.
CTAGAGGCCATACGGCTGACTGGAGGACAATTGGGGTTCAGTCGCATGATTGGGGGTCAGTCGTATGACTGTGGGTCTACTCGTATGGGGAGTCATAGGACTGAGAGCTCAGTCGTATAGGTGCTCATTCACATGAGGTCCACTCGCGTGAGGTCCATTCGCATAGTGTTTATTCGCACGATTGAGAGTCCATTCGTATGATTGGGTGTTCATCCGCATTGGTGTTCATCCGTATTGGTCCAATCGCATGATATTCAGTCGCATGAAGGCCGTGCGACTGAAGGGTGTCCATACACCCAAATAGGGCTGTTGTACTCGAGGGGGAACATAGTTAAAGTACTGACTTTTGGGCGAAAGTGCAGATGTAAGTTTTGACGTAGAAGTTCCCGTAAGTGCATGTAAGATGGCCATTGAGGTCTTAGAAGTTATGTTGGGCATGATAAGGATGATGATGCATGATTATGCATGATGTATGTTATATATTTGTGATGTTGCCCTGTATGATTATGCTATTTGTGTATGATGATGTTCCTCGTTATGATGTATGTTTATCTTTCCCATGGCTTTACGTGTTATGTTTATGAATGAATAAAAAGTATTATGTAACGTAAAGTGGAAGATAATGAAAAGATGAACGAAATGAAAGAATGCATGCATTAACGAATGAATAAATGAAAGTAAGAGAAGGCTTGCAAGCAACGTATGGAGGTTCACACCCAATGAAGGGTGTTAGCTAACCGTGTGCGGGTTAGCTACCCCAGAAGGATGCACACTGGGGTCCAATACTAGTGATTGACCATATGTATAGGATCCTCGCCGCTTGCCCTAGGTACTGGAGTCAGCTTTGTGCATAATGTTCGAGGTCTATGAAATACCTCAGGCCCAGTAACCCGCTTCGTACACAATGGTCGGGGTATAGCACATGGCATTGATCCGTAATGAAAGAGAAAAGATAAGTGGTGAATGTACTTGCCCTAGGTACTGGAGTCAGCTTTGTGCACAATGTTCGAGGTCTATGAAAGACCTCAGGCCCAGTAACCAGCTTTGTGCATAATGTTCAGGGTAATGTACATGTCATCGAAAGTAATGAACGTACGAATGAATGTAATGAACATACGAATGAAAGTAAGGAACGTACGAATGAAAGTAAGAATTCATGAATGTATTGAATGAAAGTAACGAATGTGAATGTTAACGATGTACGTTAAATGAACGAAAGTTAACGAACGAATGATGAAGATAATAATGATATTATCTATGTGTATATATGATGTGTGATCGCATGTAGGTAAAGAACAATTTTAACGAAAGAAAAGTATGTTTTATTATAAAACTAGAACTCACTCAGTAACGCTGAATTTTTATGTGTTTCCAGTTCGCATGTAACGTTGCTGAGGATGGCACGGGATGGTTACTCAGCTCTTTTTGGATGGCATTCTTTTGTTTAACGCTTTTGCATTGTAATACGAACAAACGATATTTTGTAATGAATGTTTTATTATTTTTCAAAAGTATTAAAGGAAATAAAATGATTGATTTAAAAGTTTCCGCTGCATGTTTAATTTAAGTCATCGAAATTATATGTTTTACGTGCGATGATTGACCGGTTAAACGTCCCGAGACGGGGCCTTACAAGTTGGTATCAGAGCCAAAGTTTAAGTGAAACGAGTAAATTTTTAAAATAAACCTTAACTTAAACTGAGAATGGGACGAAAATGGAAGGGATGCCAATCTGAGTAGCTTGCGTGCCATCAGGTATTTTCTTAATGTTAACCGGTATTATGTGCGCATGTTGTGTGGTTTATGTGTTGCTGGTAGATTTAGATACTGATGTATTTAGGACAGGTAATGCTTCGGGTACGAAGAGTAAAGTAAGTGGCTAATCACAACTGGCCACTGTAATTAGGGACTTACTATACTTGACATAAACTGAGCTATTCCCTTGAATGACCGTGTTGGTGTTTCAATTTTTCAGTGTGTGATAGATGATGGCCGGTGGTAGATCATCCAAAGCCTCGCGTGGTGGACTTGGTGCTACATCGCAGCCCAAAAGAGGTAGGCCTAGAGTTGAAAAGGTGGTTCCTGAAGGACCCGAGACCCCCCATCCGGAAGGTGGTGATGAGAGTGCAAATTTGAGGGCCTCAGTGAAAGAGGCGGTAATTGAAGAAATGTATCAGGTCATGCAGACAATCCTACCGTCTGTGGTGACCAAAGTGATTCCCTACGATGATGAGGAGGAACCGGTCCTCAGGAGATCGGGAGCAACCGGAGACGGGGACGATTCCCTCCGATGATGATGGGGAGGAGGAGGAGCCTGTGCAGGAGCCAGCACGAGGCTGTAACTATGGGGAATTTCAAAGGTGTAAGCCCCCTACTTTTGATGGAAATGGCATTGCTGTTGCTGCTCATCAATAGGTGAGAGAAATAGAAGCTGTTCTGAATATCAGCAAGTGTCGGGAAGACCAAAAGATGAAGTTTGCTGCCCATTCTTTTATGGACTCGGCTTTATGCTGGTGGGACAACATAGTCCAAGCCAAGGGTAGCAGGGCCATTGGGAGAATGAGATGGTCGGAACTGAAGAAGTTGGTTATTGAGGAATTCTGTCCTCACCGGGAGATGGATAAGGTTGAGAGGGAGTTCCTGCAGCTAGAGGCGTGAACGATGACACGCCAACAGTACACCACGAAGTTCAACGAGATGGCACGTCTGGTGCCGGATCAGGTGACGCCTCTGTCATGAAAGATTAAGAGGTACATCCAAGGTTTTCCAGTGGACATTCGCCGACACATGATCGCTGCCCGAACGAGCACGTTTAGGTCGGCAATGGATTTGGCGAGGAGACTATATGATGAGAGGGATGTAGTGGTGGTGGATGAAGGTACTAGGAAGGGTCGTGGAGACGGGAACTGGGGTGGAAAGAGGTTTGGTCGGGGTGATGCCATGACGGGTAACAAGAAGGCACGGATGGACGATCGCCGTGTAGCCACACCGGGTACGGGGTCGAAGAGGTGTGAGAAGTGTGGAAAGGAGCATACCGGTGAGTGTAGGTGGGGATTGAATGTGTGCTTCAAGTGTGGGAAGCCGGGTCATATGGCCCGGGAGTGCAAGGCGGGGAGATGTTTTAACTGTGGCGGGGAGGGCCATATGAGCAGAGACTGCAAGAAGCCAAGGGCTGAAGGTTCGTGGGTGAAGAAGACGGGAGGTGAAGGACCGAGGGCGAGAGCCAGGCCATTCACTATGACACAAGAGGAGGCTAGGACGGACCCTGATGTTGTGTCCGGTACGTTTTTAGTGAACCAAACTTTAGCTTCTGTGTTATTTGATTCGGGTGCCAGTAGAAGTTTTGTTTCTGCTGCTTTCTGTGCTAAACTGCCTGTTAGTAGTAGACGGGTTGACACGCCCTTTGATGTAGAAACTGCCATAGGTAAGTCTACCAGGATCTCAGAGGTGATAGAGGGTTGTGATGTGGAACTAGAAGGTCATAAGTTTCCGGTTAGACCATTTGTGATGACCTTAGGTGGTTTTGACTTGGATCTTGGGATGGACTGGTTGGCGGACTTCGAGGCAAATATAGTGTGTCGCAAGAAGATGATTCATTTGATAGCGCCTGACGGGAGTTCGGTAACTTTTTATGGGGATCGGTTCACGACGATCTCGAAAGTAATCTCAATGGCGGTGGCGGGAAAGTGTACGAGGCGTGGATGTAGCGCTTACTTGTGTTATGTAAAGGATGTGGAAGTGCCAACACCACGACTATATGATGTTTCGGTGGTATGTGACTTTCCAGACGTGTTCCCAGAAGACTTATCAGGAGTGCCACCTGACCGAGAGATTGAGTTCCAGATTGATCTGATACCAGGTGCCCAACCTGTTGCCAAGGCACCGTATCGTTTGGCTCCGACTGAGATGAAAGAGTGGATGGAGCAATTGCAAGAGCTGCTTGACAATGGGTTTATTAGACCGAGTATCTCTCCTTGGGGTGCTCCAGTCTTATTTGTAAAGAAGAAAGACGGTAGTATAAGGATGTGTATAGACTACCGTGAGCTGAACAAGTTGACGGTGAAGAATCGGTACCCGTTACCGAGGATTGATGATTTGTTTGATCAGCTTCAAGGTGCTAGTTGGTTTTCAAGGATAGACCTTCGATCTGGCTATCATCAGTTGAAGATGAAGGAGCAGGATATCCCTAAAACAGCTTTTCGCACGTGTTATGGTTACTACGAGTTTCTTGTCATGTCTTTTGGTTTGACCAATGCGCCAGCTGCTTTTATGGATCTGATGAAGCGAGTGTGTCGGCCGATGTTGGATAAATCAGTGATTGTTTTTATTGATGATATCATGATTTATTCAAAGAGCGAGATAGAGCATGCCGGTCACATTCGAGAAGTGTTGGAGACGTTGAGAAGGGAGAAGGTGTATGCCAAGTTCTCCAAGTGCGTGTTTTGGTTGCGCGAAGTTAAATTCTTGGGTCACGTGGTGAATCTGGAGGGGATTATGGTGGATCAGGCAAAGGTGGAAGCGGTGATGCAATGGAAGTCTCCAAAGACGCCATCCGAGATCTGTAGTTTCTTGGGTTTGGCGGGCTACTACCGAAGGTTTATTCAAGACTTCTCCAAGATCGCTTCTCTACTGACCAAGTTGACTCGGAAGGATGTAAAGTTTTTATGGGGCTAAGCTCAAGAGAAGGCGTTCAAAGAATTAAAGACGAGGTTGACTTGAGCTCCTGTTCTGCCATTACCCGATGGAAGCGAAGATCTGGTGGTTTATTCTGATATTTCACACTCGGGATTGGGGTGCGTGTTAACGCAGAGAGGAAAGGTTATAGCCTATACATCCCACAGTTGAAGGTTCATGAGGTTAATTATCCTACTCATGACTTGGAGCTAGCAGCTGCGGTCTTTGGACTAAAGATTTGGAGGCACTATATCTACGGGATGAAGTGCACCATTTTCACTAACCACAAGAGCTTGAAGTACTTCTTCGAGCAGAAGGACTTGAACATGAGGCAGAGAAGATGGTTGGAGCTCATAAAGGATTATGATTGTAAGATCTATTATCATCCGGACAAAGCCAACGTGGTGGCGGACGCCCTCAGCCGAAAAGAGAGACCCGAGCCTATTCGGGTGAAGGCGTACCAGCTGATCATGACATCTAATGTGATGAAGCATGTAAAGGAGTTTCAAGATGAGGCCTTAAAGAAGATCGCCTTAAATTTGAAAGGATGAGAGGTCTGGTTGCAGAATTAGGTGAAAACACACTCAGTGTTAAAACCCGATTCGGGCGGATGTGGATTCCTCGAATTGGAGATCTACGGGTGAAGATTATGGACGAAGCTCATAAGACTCGATACTCTATTCATCCTCGCCAAGACATGAAGAAAGACTATTGGTGGCCGGGTATGAAGCGTGATGTGGTGGAGTATGTGAGTAAATGCCTTACTTGGTTACAAGTGAAGGCCGAGCATCAAAAGCCATATGGGAAGATCCAACCTTTGGATATACCGGAATGGAAGTGGGAACACATCACCATGGATTTCATTACGAAGCTGTCGCGACTCCGAAGGGGTACGATGCTATATGGGTGATTGTTGACCGCTTGATGAAGAGTGCTCACTTCCTACCGATGCGTGAGACATATTCATCTGAGAGGTTGGTGGATCTTTTCGTTAAGGAGATTGTGACTCGTCATGGTGTGCCGGTGTCTATTGTATCTGATCATGACACCCGGTTTACATCCAAATTCTGGAAGAAATTCCATGATGCCATGGGGACGAGGTTACATATTAGCATGGCTTATCATCCCCAGACTGATGGTCAGTCAGAAAGGACCATTCAGACATTGGAGGACATGCTTCGAGCATGTGTGATTGATTTTGGGGGAAGTTGGGATGACCACTTACCGTTAGCTGAATTCTCATATAATAACAGCTATCATGCCAACATTGGTATGCCACCTTATGAGATGCTATACGGTAAGAGATGTGGAACACCCATTTGTTGGGGTGATATTGGTCATAAATAGTTAGGGAGTGTCGAGGTGATCGAGGCTACGACTAAAAAGCTTGAAAGGATCAAGGCCTTCATGAAGGCAGCCAAGGATAGACAGAAGTCGTATGCTGATAAACGATACAGGCCTATTGAGTTCCAGGTGGGTGACTGGGTTATGTTGAAGGTCTCACCTTGAAAGGGTATCATTCGGTTCAGAAAGCGGGGCAAGTTGAGCCGAGGTACATAGGTCCTTTCCGAATCATTGTTTGAGTAGGAGAGGTGGCCTATAGATTGGAGTTACCAGATGAGTTAAGTGGAATTCACCCGACATTCCACGTATCTCATCTAAGGAAGTGTTTGGCAGATGAGGATATGATTGTTCCACTGGAGGATATTGAAGTAGACGAACGGCTCAGTTATGTGGAGCAACCAGTGGCAATCATCGATTAAAAAAAGAAGAGGCTGAGAAATAAAGTGGTTCCTCTTGTGCGTGTACAGTGGAAGCACAGAAAGGGATCCGAGTCAACATGGGAGACAGAAGAAGAAATGAGACAGCATTACCCACGCTTGTTTGTTTGAGGAATAACAAATTTTGGGGACAAAACCTATATAAGGGGGGTGGACTTGTAACACCCGGATATTTTCTTTGAAGCCGATGAAAGAAGAAAAAGAAATAAAGTATAAAGTCGGGGGACCAAACTTGCCAAAACGGGAGAAAATTTGTAGAAATGGGGGATTAAGAGGGGGAGGGCAGCCACATCCTCCCCACTCTTGTGAAAACCCAGCAAAAAGAGAAAGAAGAGAGGAAGAAGAGAGAAAAGAGAGAAAAAGCTTGGTTCGAGCGGGTTCGGGCTTGGAAATCGTCGTGTAGCGAGTCAACACCAAGCTCTTCTTCTTCTTGTAGCTTGTGTGAGTTCTAGGACCCCTCTTTTACTCGTTTTCAACTGATTTGGGGCAAGAACTAGTAGTAAACCCGTTTTTGTATATGTGAGTGTTTGACCCATTTGGGTGTGTTTGCGTGTGATGCGTTTGGAGTATGTTCTTGGGCTTGTGTGTGCTTGAATGGTGTTGTAGTATGTATTCCTAAGGTTTAGGGTGGTTGATTTGGGCTTAGAAGGAGTTTGGATGACCTTGGAGGTTATGATTATGGCAGATTGGGTTCGGATGAACTGCATTCTGCATCAGTTAGGGCTGGGCGACCGACTGGAGGCCATACGGCCGACTGGAGGGCGATTGGGGTTCAGTCACATGACTGGGGGTCTAGTTGTATGGGGAGTCATACAACTGAGAGCTCAGTCGCATAGGTGCTCATTCGTATGAGGTCCACTCGCGTGAGGTCCATTCGCATAGTGTGCATTCGCACGATTGAGAGTCCATTCGCATGATTGGGTGTTCATCCGCATTGGTGTTCATCCGTATTGGTCCAATCGCATGATGTTCAGTCGCATGAAGGCCGTGCGACTGAAGGGTGTCCATACGCCTAAATAGGGCTGTTGTACCCCAAGAGAAACATAGTTAAAGTACTGACTTTCGGGGGAAAGTGCAGATGTAAGTTTTGACGTAGAAGTTCCCGTAAGTGCATGTAATATGGCCGTTGAGGTCTTAGAAGTTATGTTGGGCATGATAAGGATGATGATGCATGATTATGCATGATGTACGTTATATATTTATGATGTTTCCCTGTATGATTATGCTATTTGTGTATGATGATGTTCCTCGTTATGATGTATGCTTATCTTTCCCGTGGCTTTACGTGTTATTTTTATGAATGAATGAAAAGTATTAAGTAACGTAAAGTGGAAGATAATGAAAAGAGGAACGAAAAGAAAGAATGCATGCATTAACGAATGAATGAATGAAAGTAAGAGAAGGCTTGCAAGCAACGTATGGAGGTTCACACCCAATGAAGGGTGTTAGCTCAGCTGTGTGCGGGTTAGCTACCCCAGAAGGATGCACACTGGGGTCCAATACTTGTGATTGACCATATGTATAGGATACTCGCCGCTTTCCCTAGGTACTGGAGTCAGCTTTGTGCATAATATTCAAGGTCTATGAAATACCTCAGGCCCAGTAACCAACTTTGTGCATAATGATCGGGGTATAGCACATGGCATTGATCCGTAATGAAAGAGAAAAGATAAGTGGTGAATGTACTTGCCCTAGGTACTGGAGTCAGCTTTGTGCACAATGTTCGAGGTCTATGAAAGACCTCAGGCCCAGTAACCAGCTTCGTGCACAATGTTCGGGGTAATGTACATGTCATCGAAAGTAATAAACGTACAAATGAATGTAATGAACGTACGAATGAAAGTAAGGAACGTACAAATGAAAGTAAGAATTCATGAATGAATGTGAACGAAAGTAACGAATGTGAATGTTAACGATGTACGTTAAATGAATGAAAGTTAACGAACGAATGATGAAGATAATAACGATATTATCTATGTGTTCGTACGATGTGTGATCACATGTAGGTAAAGAACGGTTTTAACGAAAGAAAAGTATGTCTTATTACAAAACTAGAACTCACTCAGTAACGCTGACTTTTTATGTGTTTCCAGTTGGCAGGTAACGTTGCTGAGGATGGCACGGGACGGCTACTCAGCTCTTTTTGGATGACATTCTTTTGTTTAACGCTTTTGATTGTAATACGAATAAACTATATTTGTAATGAATGTTGTATTATTTTGAAAAAGTGTTTATAAAGGAAATGAAATGATTGATTTAAAATTTTCCACTGCATGTTTAATTTAAGTTATCGCAATTATATGTTTTATGTGCGATGATTGACCAGCTGTAAGCGTCCCGGGAACGGGCCTTACAAGGTTCGAGATGGGATAGTGTGAAGCGTAGTGCTTAGTTCTGTAAGCTGACGATTGACAGAGACGAGTTCCTCACCCATTTCCTGAACTTTTTGGATAAGTTCAGCTAGACGTTGAGATGCGATGAGTTTCATCTCAGTCAATTGTTTAACTAGTTCGTGAAGCTTGAAGAAGTATTCTTGCGTTGTTGGTTCTCGTGTTTCAGAACGCGGTTTCTTTGCAGGATTCTAGCTGGAGCTTCCGTGACTTGATTCTTTCATCTTTTCAGGAGGTTTTAGGCAGAACTGAGTGTGATGAAAGCTTGGAACAAGTGTGGTATTTATACATAGGTTGTGAAAGTTGTCAATAGGGGTGTGCTTGGCTAGGCACGACCCCGTGTTTGTCAGACCCCGTCTTAAATTCGACCTGCAATGTTCCAGAGTCGTCAACGGAGATTGTGGAAAATTTTTTAAGAGGCACGAGGCATGTCCCATGAGGCACGGCCTCGTCTTTGTGCTTTTGAGTCCTAAAAAAGTTAAAATTTTAAAGAAAATATATGTACAGGTGTCGTGTTTAAGTTTCAGGTCTCCGCCTTTCCCCACACTTAGTCTTCATCAGGGCGGAGGTGTAAATCTTGGTTGGTATGTCATTATACGGTTTTAAACGATGGCCATTCACTTTAAAACTTAAACCGTCATGGTTGTCGATTTCGATGGCACAATTCGGAAACATGTTATTAATAGTGTAAGGTCCAGTCTAACGTGATTTCAGCTTTCCAGGAAACAGACGTAAACGAGAGTTATACAGTAAGACACGTTCTCCCACATGAAATCATTTAGTGTTCTTTAATCGAGAGTCATGGAATTTCCTTGTCTTTTCCTTATAAACCCTAGCATTTTCATATGCTAGTTCTCTCAGTTCCTCTAGTTCATGGATTTGTAGAAATCAATTTTTCCTGCAAGGCCTTGGTCTAGGTTTGCTACTTTGAGTGCCCAATAGGCTTTGTGTTCCAATTCCACAGGCAGATAACATGACTTCCCATAAACGAGTTTGGACCGTGTTGTGCCAATGGGAGTCTGATAGGCTATTCAAAAAGCCCATAATGCATCATCCAGCTTGGTAGACCAATCCTTGTGATTTTGTCCTACGGTTTTCTTAAGGATTCATTTGATACCTCGATTAGTGACTTCAACTTGCCTATTTGCTTATGGATTATAAGCAGTTGTAAAGCGATGGTTCACTCCATAACGAGCCATTGCTCACTCGAGCTGGTTGTTACAGAATTGGGTTCCTCAATCGCTAATTAAAGCTTTGGGGGTACCAAAACGAGAGAATAATTTCTTAAGGAATCTGACAACGTTTCTTGAATCATTGGTAGGTAAGGCTTGAGCTTCGACCCATTTTGAGACATAATCGACTGCTACAAAGATGTAACGATTGCCAAATGACACCGAGAATGGCTCCATGAAATCAATATCCCATACATCAAATATCTCGCATACTTGAACGGGTTTCTGAGGCATCTCGTGTCGTATTAAGATGTTGGTTGCTCTCTGACATGCATCACAGGTGCGCACCATGTTGTGAGCATCTTTGAAGATTGGGGCCAATAGAATCTAGAGTGAAAGACTTTCTTGGCTGTTAGGGTTCCTCCATGGTGTCCTCCTGTGGGTCCTTCATGACAGTGCCTTAGAATATGTTTCGCTTCACTTCCGTATACGCATCTTCGTATAAGTTGGTCTTCTCCGATTCTGAATAGATACGGGTCATCACAATAGTATTGCTTAATGTCAGTAAAGAACTTCTTCTTTTGCTAATAAGTCATTCCTTTGAGTATGATCCCGCTTGCCAAGTAGTTTACGAAAACGGCAAACCAAGGATGTTCATCGATTGAGGATTGGATGTTCATAAGGAATTCGTGAGGAAAATTATCATTTATTTTGAATTCCTCAGTTTGTGAAGGGCTTGAACCTTCAAGACGCGAGAGATGACCGGCCGCCATATTTTCCGCTCCTTTTTTTTTCGCGAATTTCAATGTCGAATTCTTGAAGCCGACGTATCCACCGAATCAATCTCGGCTTTGCATCTTGTTTGTTGAACAGATGATGAAGGGCTGCATGATCGGTGTAAACGATTGTTTTTGAAAGGATCAGATACGAGCTAAATTTGTCAAATGCGAAAACTACCGCAAGAAGCTCTTTCTCAGTGGTGTTGTAGTTTTCTTGTGCGTCGTTTAGGATTTTGCTCGCATAGTGAATTAGGTGGAATTGCTTGTCTTTCCTTTTTCCTAATACGTCTCTTACCGTAGAATCGTTTGCATCGCACATGAGTTCAAATGGTAGCGTCCAATTAGGGGAAACCATGATTGGAGCAGTAACCAGTCTCTCTTTTAGCAAATCGAGTGCACTGATGCATTATTTGGAAAATATGAATTGTGTGTATTTCTTAAGAAGTTGAGTCATTGGTCGTGCAATTTTTGAGAAGTCTTTGATGAAACGATGATAGAATCCAGCATGACCTAGGAAGCTTCTAATTTCCTTCACGGTTGTGGGATGTGGAAGTTTGGAAATAGTGTCGACTTTGGCTTGATCAACTTCGAGGCCTGCTCGAGAGATCTTATGTCCTAACACTATTCCTTTAGTAACCATGAAGTGGCACTTTTCCCAGTTCAAAACAAGGTTAGATTCTTCACATCTAATCAGCATCTTTTCTAGGTTTTCAAGATATTGTTCAAATGAGTTCCTAAAGATGGAGAAATTATCCATGAAAACTTCCATTGAGTGTTCGATCATGTCATGAAAGATTGCTATCATACATCTTTGAAATGTAGCAGGGGCATTACATAATCCAAAAGGCATTCGCCGGCAAGCAAAAGTGTCACATGGACAAGTGAATGCCGTTTTCTCTTGATCTTCGGGAGCAATGGGAATTTGGAAATACCCTGAAAAACCATCAAGTAAACAATAAAACATTTTTCCAGATAGTCTCTGGAGCATTTGGTCGATAAAAGGCAGAGGGAAGTGATCCTTCCTTGTGGCATCATTGAGTTTGCGATAGTCGATGCAAACTCTCCATCCTATAACCGTACGAGTTGGAATGAGCTCATTCTTCTTGTTAGTTACAACAGTTATCCCTCCTTTCTTTGGAACAACTTGGACGGGACTGACCCAAGGCGAATCGAAAATGCGATAAATCAAACCGGCATCTAGCAGTTTGATTACTTCTTTCTTCACCACCTCTTGCATGCTCGGATTTAAACGTCTTTGAGGTTGAATGACAGATTTGAAGTTTTCCTCCATCAATATTTTATGAGTGCAAAAGGATGGATTGATTTCCTGATGTCCATGATCTTCCATGCAATTGCTCATTCATGTGCCTTAAGCATATTGAGCAACTTGTTCTTCTCATCATTTGATAAGGCGGATGATATTATGACAGGAAGTTGAGATGTGTTTTCAAGAAAAGCTTATTCAAGGTGGGATGAAAGTTCTTTGAGCTCTAAAGCCGGAGGATCTTCGATGGAAGGTGTCACACCCTGGGACCAGGTAGGGTGGGATGTCACAGACTAGCAACAACATATGAAAGCGGAAACAAACCATCATAAGAGCACAAAAGGAGAGAATATCACATGGCATTAATGTTTAAAGAAAAACCGGGCTAGAAGTAGGTCTAGCCCCCAACACAAGTACATAATTCTTCAGTATAAATCGTTTTCAACAATAACAAATGTAAATTGTTCAAAATGTTTTAAAAACAAAACAATCCAATGCCATGGGTCATGGAGCTAGGTCAAGGTCTTCTACAACATCTAGACTTACATCACGGATTACCTGAAACATGCTCAAAAGAAAATTATGTCAACTAAAGAGTTTGTGAGTTCAAGTGCTTAAAGTTTAAAAATAAAAGGATTCAATAGAATTCACATTTGATTTAAAAAAATCATAGTTTCATTATTTTAGGGGATCACAATCAACGCTGCACTCAGTCCCAGCTAGCCTCTTCAAAAGTTAAGTGATACCGGTTAATCTCGAAGGAAGAACTGAGCCTCAAACCAGTGTATCATACCTGTCGGACAGTCCACCATAGTATCTTATAAAACCTGTTACATACCATAAATGACCCCACAGGATCTCAGTGTGGTACCCTTCCCATTCATCACGGAAGGCATTGTGTGTGGGGGATTCCCCAAGTAGATCTACCCATATAAAACAAGCGGTTCACACAAGAATTAATGACTGTGATACAATTATGAGCAGGTATCAACATTACCACAACATATAGCATCATAATATAGCATAGAAATAGTTCAGTTTAAATAGAGCATGCTTCATCCCAAAAATAGTAGTAAAAAGGGGGTCACTAGAACTCACCTTAAGTTTCAAGCAACGGGTTCTTCGTGTACCGGGAAAATTCTCAAGTCTAGCATCCTATAATTAAAATTTAAGTGATAAGACACTGATTCTAAGGTTATGGAAGGTGCACTAGGTGTGCCATGAGGTTAAATGTCCAACTACATTTTGATTTGCTAAGGCTTGTATAAAAAGTTTCCTTTTATAGTAAGTTCGGGTTTCTTAAGGAAAATACATGTTTTACTATGTTGGATCATTTATACAAGTTATTTTAAGTTCACCAAATGATTATTAGTTCAAGGGGGTCGGCTTATAGGTATTTGGTAAAATTTACAGTTTAGTCCTCCAAGTTTTAAAATTTATATTTTCTACCCTAAAGTTTGCTTCTTTCCATTTATTAATTTTTATTGCCAAATAATATATTTTTGGGGTTAATTAATACATATTAAATGATTTAAATTCCCAATTTTTCAGAATTTAGATTCGGGTCTAGTATACTTATGTTTTATGTTACCGGTTACGGTAAAACCGAGGGTTTTTAACGATTATGAAGTAAATATTACGGTTTTAAGTCTTTAGGACTTTAAATATTATTTTAAGGACTTTTAATAAGTTCTATAATATGTTGAGAATGTATTTTAAGCCTCTTTTATTTGAAAGACTCGTTTTTAGGTTTAACCCGTTATAACGCGTTTTTACCCGTAATTGACCGTTTAAAAACTTGTTTAACCAATTTTTAAACACCTTTAAGTCTTATAGAACCTAAATTAATGGAATAACATGGTTTCCATGGATTTTGGTTTTATACCATTATTTGTAAGATTTTCCTCAAAACGCTACCCGGTTAATACCCGTCTGTAACTAAAAATTCCTTTTAATTTTCCTTTGACCATTTAATCAACAAATCCTGTCCAAAACACTTTTTGAACATTTTAGAGCCTATAATTGTTTTTAATATGGTTACACTCTAAATTCTCTTACTTTTAAGTCATTTCACCACCTTTCGGGTCCCAAAATAAGCTCAAAATACCTACAAGTCCATTCTTTTATTATTTTCTGACATTAACATAACCTTATAAACCTAATAACACTAAAACTTACTAAAATAATAGTTCTAACTCACGAGTTGACATGTAACCAAAGAATAAGCTTGTAGTTGAGTGTTTTCGCCATTTTAACCCATTACACATGTGTAAAGAATTATGAATCATGCTTAAACATTACCAAATCATTTTGTAACATTCAAAACAGATTATTAAGAGTCTTATAAACCATTTATAATCAGATTACAAGATTTGGTTTGGAGGTTTCAAGACATAAAAGTTAGATGATGCACAAGTCCCCCAAAAGAGGGTTTTCATGATGAATTTGGGTTCCACCCTTACATGTGAGGTACCTCTAGTAAAGTTAAAATATCCTCAAGAACAAGATTATGGAACAAGATTCTGCTATAACAAAGGATGGTAAGATTTTGAGAGAAAAGTGAAGAAAACACAAGAATAGTCTCATTCGGGTATGATGTTGCTTACACTTCGAGTGGTTCATGATTTGGAGAGTGTAGAGAGACTAAATAATCTATAAATATTCAAAAATGCTAGAGAAGTCAAACCCACAAGAACCGAGCACCCAATGCTCATGAAATAGTGCCTCCTTGATTATTTGAAGCTTGGCCAAGGATGGTATGATGTTGTTTCTTTGAAAATATGGATGGAAATGGAGAGAACTTGTGGTTGTGTGTGTATTTTCTGGTGAAGGAAACCGAGAGGGAGAGGGATAGAATGATAGTAGTGTGTGTTTGAAGGTGTGTGAATCTTGAATGGAATGAGAGTGGGTAGTAGAGGTGGTAGTGTAGAAGAGAGTGGATTGGTGGGGAGTGTGGTGAAAGGGGCGGCCGATTTGGCTTGTAGTGGGTGTGATTTTGTTTTAAATTTAAATGGTGAATTATATTATATAGTGTTATTTTGTAGTGTAATGTAGTATATTAGATGGTAAAATTTAGTTAGTTGTCAAGTATTATGCATGATCATGCATACATTAATCTGAGAATTATGCGTTCATACACATTTTAATTATCTCAATTAGAATTGAATAATGCAAGGGTGACTAGTTTTCCTAAGTTAAAGCTTGAACTAGCTAAATCATCACAAAAGGCACATGAAATAACAAAATGGTAATAACAACAACAACAATAATAATGCTAATAATAATATTGGCAATGGTATTAACATTATATTAATCGAATGGGTAATGATGCAGGTTGATAAACGTTAGAATTATGACCTAGAGGTCGGTTGTCACAGAAGGTTAGGCTTTGGTTTCTAATTCTTGTTCGATGACCTCAAATGAT
This sequence comes from Flaveria linearis, assembly GCA_024085815.1. Taxonomy (NCBI): domain Eukaryota; kingdom Viridiplantae; phylum Streptophyta; class Magnoliopsida; order Asterales; family Asteraceae; genus Flaveria; species Flaveria linearis. The sequence goes on along the minus strand of CM044015.1, from coordinate 15,326,154 downwards.
TCTTGATAAGATGATGTTTCATCAACTTCTAGTTCTGGAATGATTTGATCCTCACAGATGGGTTTAGTGGTTTGGACTTCTATTAATTGAGTGTTGCAAGCTTTAATTTGATGATGGTTCCTTAAATGACAGCTTATGATTGAATCACAAACATCAATATAATAGAGTGAGTCATCATGATGTTGAGGATGCTTCATGGATTGTCCTATGTTGAATGTCACCTCCTCTGCAGGATCGATTTCGGGTGGTTTCTCTCTCAACTCACTCGTGAATCAACACTCAGCAAGCAATCTTTAGGAAGAGTTGATCACAATATAACAAGTTACGAGCAGTAAGAAAATTAACACAGCAAGTAATTTTCAAGGTACTTTTATATATTGCTTCTCAACTCAAAGGATTACAAGACACTTGGACTCAAATCGCTTCCTAAAGAGTTACAAGGAGAAGATATATATAATACTACCTACAGCCGGGAATACTTTGATTCCAGCTGGACACCTCTAACCTTACATCTATACTACAAGACTCTAGGTGAGGTCTTTCAGACATTTTGCCTGAGAGTGGGTAGTCAGGACATGTCCCTGACTTACCCATGCTGCCAACTAAAGTTGGTAACATGTACTATCATCAAAAGGTGAGCAGTAGAATAAAGTATGGTCAACAATATGGCTTTCGAGGAAAAACCCATGCTGTGTCAGAGGTCCGCATGCGGACTGACAAGGACCATACTTTTATCTGCTGGACTTAGCATTGTCTTCCGAAGGATAAAGTGCTTCGGAAGTATAACTTCTTTCCGAAGGCACTTACACTTCGGAAGACTGCTTCTTCCGAAGCTTGGAGTCTTCTTTGTCTTCGGAAGCAGACTTTGTCTTCAGCTTTTTCATCAGACTTTGTCTTCGGAAGCTTTCAGACTTTGTCTTCAGCTCTTTCATCAGACTTTGTCTTCGGAAGCTTTCAGACTTTGTCTTCAGCTCTTTCATCAGACTTTGTCTTCGGAAGCTTTCAGACTTTGTCTTCAGCTCTTTCATCAGACTTTGTCTTCGGAAGATATCTTCAGCTGTTGGCTTCAGTTGTTGTCATCAGCAGTTGACTTCAGCTTTTGCCTTCAGAAGATATCTTCAGCTGTTGTTCCTTAGACTCTCGGAAGATCTCTTGCTTGACTTCGGAAGCCCTTTGATGTAGTACCAAAAGTGACTATGAAGTGAATTTGGTTGCACCAGCCTTATCATGATCCAACAAACTCCCCCTAGGCTGATGCTACCAAAACTTCACTTCTCTCTTCTTCTCAAAGTTCTCAGCACCAAGGAAAGCAGGTGTTTATCAGTATCTTCATTCTTTCCTGCTGTGATGCTGAGAATCTTGTACAAATCCTTGGTAGACAGCACCTCGACCCTGTCACCTTGGATTTTGTGTACCCTCTGTTGTGGCCCTCTGAAAAGAGTTAGTTGATGGGAAGTATAGTCATATTCCCATCGAACTATTGGTTCCAATTCAGGACCTTCCACCATCTGTAGAAAGGCTGTGCCTTTGGTGGTTGATCTTTCCTTGTCTTCCACTCTTTTCAGCTTCAACTCTTCTTCAATCTTGGCTCTTCGACTTCGTTCAGCCAAGTGGAGACCGCTGATGTAATTTCTTATATGTGCAGCAGTCTCAGAGTTGGAGGGATTGGAGAATGGCTTCTCTGCAAGCTCGGCAAGATCAAATCTGCTGAGATGCAGTAAAGAGGTGGCATTAAGCCTGTTGGTTTCGCCATTCTCTCTTTCCACAACAAAGTTGTGAGAAGGTTCATCGAACCTCCACTGGATTATAGCATTTCTAGGCCCAGGAGATTGACCAGAAATCCTGTCCTCTTTCCTGGTATCCAGTAGAGTCACCAGCCTTCTTCTTAGCCTCTTCTCCTCAGCATTGAGGGTATCGGAGTTGAGACCAAGAAGTCTTGCAGCCTGGCCCAAGGTTTCTCTAGGCAATTCAAGAAATTTGCCTAGAGTGAGGGAGCTTGAAGAATTATCAACATAGGTGATGTTGATAAGCTCTCCCTCACAGGAGATGCTGCTCAAAGTAGTACAGTTAATGAGCCTTGTCTTCAACTCCTTTATCTCCTCGAAGGAGAGATGTTGAGGAGGTTGAGGAGACTGTCTTGGTTGTTGTTGGGTAGGCTTAGGTTTAGTGGTTTTGGGTTGAGTCTTGGGTTTTAGGATGGGTAGTTTGGGTGGTTGAGGTGATGTGGTAGGTTTGGGTATAGTTGTGGGTTGAGGGGTGAAGGTTTCATCAGTGGGTTCAGGTTTGATGGGAAAAGGGGTTGGTTTAGGAGAGGGTTGTGGCTGTGGTTGAGTGGCTAAGGTTGAGACTGTCCCTTGTACCCTCCTGTACATCTCCCTTCTCTTCCCCAAACGGATGTCAGCTTTGATTTCACTGACTATCCGCTGGAGTGTCCTTTCGGACATAGGTCCCACCTGCCTACCAGAGAAGCCATGTGCCCGGAGATAGTCCTTCATCCAGGCTTTGTCAGTTGACTTCTTGGTGGCAGTGACCTCCTTCTCTTCCTCCCTCTTCCTCTTCACCTTTAGCTTCTCCCTAGCAGCCTTCTTCCTTTCCTTCTCCATTTGATCCTGCTCTTTATTGTGGAGCAGCAGGATCATGTCATTGTCATGTGGAGACAGTTCAGGAAGACTGAAGCCTCTTGAGAGTAGGAATTTGATCCTTCCTCTCTCAGCTTCAGGGCTGCCTCCCTCTGCTCTTCCTCTGCCTTCTCCAAGGCCAACCTGGCTTCCCTTTCTTGTTGTAGCCTGGTTGACCTCTCCAAAGTCACCAACTCCTCTAGTGGTAGCAGGAGTATTTCCTCATTGACAGCTCCAAGACTGATGAGCTGGTCAATGAGTGCTGTTCTTCTCTTCAGGTTGATTTCTTCCTGATTGGCTGCAGCTGCCTTAGAGCTGGCAGCTAGCACCTTTTCAGTTGGAAACCTCCCTTTCTTTTTAGCCTTCTCAATCCTTTCCTCCTCCTGAAGCTCTTCCGCAGTCAGTTTTCTTTTGCCTTTGTCTTTGATGGTGCTTGACTGTGGTGGTTCTTGAATGGAGGGTTGTGATTGAGATAGAAGTTCAGCTGGTGCTTGGATTGGAGGAGTTTCAGAAGTGTCCTCCCTGCCCACCTCAGATGCTATGTCAGCAATGACATCTGTGATGGTCAGCTCCTCGGACATCTGAAACAAGCCTTCCGCAGCTTCTATTTCGGCTTCGGAAGATTTTTCTTGTTCTTCCGAGGCTTTCATATAGGCTTCGGAAGCTTCAGCTTGAGCTTCGGAAGATGAGACTGCTGCAAATTCTGTCCCATCTGTTTCAGTTGCTGGGCCATCAGTCCCCATTTCCCCTTCGAAGCTAATCTCAGGTTCCATGAAGACCTTAGGTTGACCAACTTCTTCCACAGTGGTAGAAGGTGCAGTCAGTCTTTGAAGCTCCTCAGCCCCAAAGTAAGCAAGTGTGGTGTCGGGGCTGGGCTGTTCTAGGGATGATCTCAATACAAACTTTGTGAAAAGTCTGTAGAGATCTTGAAGCATCCTTGAGTCAATCTCCAGAAAGGATTGAGATGACTCAGGTAGTGTGATTAGTTGGGTGGAAATGAATTGGGTCTGTGGTTCCATAGGTGTTTGTCTCTGAACTTTCTCCCCCTTTTTGGTAGCATCATCTTGAGAGCTAGATGAGCTAGAGGAAGAAGTCATTGAGACCTGAATTGGTACATGCCTAACAGACCTCTCCGTCTGTTTCTCAGCTAGTTGAGCCTTGAGAGAGTTAATCTCAAGTTGCTGAGTGGCAGTCCTTGATTCTAAGATCCTCACCTGTGATTCCAGGTTGGAGACCTTAGAAAGCAAGTACTGAAGTGTTAGTTGCATACTACCCTCATCTTCATAAGAAGAATCACGGGGAGATGAGATAACATACCTAGTATGCTCACTCTCACCACCAGATGTGGTTTCTTGGCACCCTGGTTTCCTTTGCTCAGAGTCATCTCTTTCAGAGATGTCAATGGGCAAAGTTGCCGTAGACTCAGTCCTAATGATGTTACCACTGTCCTGAGAGCTCAGTGAGAAACTCTGAGTAGTGGCAGCTGAGTCTACATGAGTCCCCTCCACATCAGTGGGACTCACCTCAGTAGCTGGCTGCTGATGGGGGCTAGAGACAAGGGATCCCTCCTGGCTCTGTTGATCTTTCAGAGGGTGTTGTAGATCAACTTCATGGCCATGGAGAGATGTAATCTCTTCATCAGTTCGGAGTAAAAGGTCAGTGAAAGAGAGGGTGGTTAGTCCTACTGACCCGGGACTTAGATCAATGTCTACAGGCATTGAGCCTTTGGTGGGGCTGTCCCTAGAAGGCTTCACAGGGGAATGTGAAGACTCACCCTGTGGGCTTAAGGCTTGAGGTTCGGGCTCGGGGTTTGAGACTGAGGAGGCTCAAAACCCACATTGAGGTCAAATGTGAAGGATGGTGTGACCTCTGACTGAGTGGGAGCCCATGATTCCACTCTAGTCGTTTCGGTGTGAACAGGAGGAGCTTGTTCAATCAGAGTAGATTGAACAAGGGTTCGTTTGGGGCGTTTCTGATATGTAGATTTGATGGGTAAAGAAGGCTTTGGTATTGTGGTGGATGTTGCTGGTGTGGGTTCATCACCTGTGGGGATAACAGGGATGTCACCAGGAGCTATGCGCTCAGTCATCGCTGGAGGTAATGGAGTGTACCGTCCAGTGAAGTTGGTGGACATCTTCTTCAGGATTTTGAAGATGGTAGGCCTCATATGTGGAACAGGAAGAGCAGCTGCGCAGACAAGCTTGCTTGGTTCCATCTCACAGTTGATTATATGTTGAAGAAATCGGGGATACATGAAGAATGTATCTCTGCTCAGATTGGCGATTAGGTTATTCAACACAAATCGTGAGTAGTTGAATCTGAGGCCTCTCACCAACCCATGAACTAGGCATCCTAGTTCATATGGGATTTGATCCCAACCCCCTGATTTGTTGGAGAGGCAGTGTAGAACGATGTGCAGCAAGAACTTCCAATGGTAAGAGAAGTTGAACTTGTATACCGTAGATCTGCTGACATCGCCTCCATATCCCATGAGGATATAGGTGCCTTCCAAGTCTTCCTTGGGGAACTCAGTAGGAGCCCCATCATCATGAAGCTCGAGATGCTCCCTGATGATCTGTTCATTGATGACCAACTCTTGGCCACAAACTCGGGTTCTCAGGACTCGAACCCCATTCAGTACTGCAGTTTCACCATTGCTCCAAAATTCTGACATATGGTTGGAGTATACGGTGGGGTTAACTGTTAGTGCAGTGAGATAGGTGGATTCGGTGAGAAAGTTGATGATTTGGGTGAAGTCGGCATCCCTTGACGAGTCAAGTAATGCGACTTGATTGTGCTGAGGGTTTAGCGCCATTGGAGAAAGGTAAGCTTGAAATTTTGAGTGAGATTGAGGATTTTACAGTGAAGGGAATAGTTAGGGCTGTAAAGTGGTAAAAGAAGATGAATTTGATCAGTCAAGATTATTTAAAAAGGGATGACCAGTGGTAGAGGCGGTGATAGGGTAACTGTTTTGGGGTTACTGTGGGTGGTATGGTGGTTTACTGCGGAGAAATGATGTTGGCGGCAAGGATAATTTTAAATAATCTGACCATCAAGTACAAAATTTTTACTTTTTACAGAGTGGGCCCAAAAGATATTTATTACAAGTAAAATCTTAACTTCCGAAGGTAAAACATTTCCGAAGGTAATTTTCTTCTGAAGGCAATTTCTCTTCCGAAACAAGATATTGTTTCCGAAGGTAAGATTGTCCTTTGAAGGAACTTTATCTTCCGAAGCAAGGCATTGCTTCCTAAGGTAAAGTTGTCTTTCCGAATGGAGAGTTGTATAAGTTTCGGAAGTAGATCTGATATAAAATCAATCGCTTCTTCCGAGACCACAACTCTTCCGAGAAGAAAATTTCCATTGAGGAATTTGGCTTCGGAAGATATTCAAGGATATCTTCCGAGAGTTAATTCCTCTTCGGAAGGAATTTACACTTGGAATAATTAAAAGATCTTTTGTAACCAGGCTTAAATTGTATTGACACAAGACATTACTCATTTAAAAAGGTTTTTCAAAAGAGGTAGTTATTCAATGTTTATCATCCCAACTGCTGATATGAGATACTTAAATCTTTGTTCATCAAATGCCTTTGTGAACAAATCAGCATATTGTTCATTTGAGTCAACTTTGATTAACTTTATCAGCTGTTTCTCATGAATATCTCTAATGAAATGATACCTGATATCAATGTGTTTTGTCTTGGAGTGCTTCACTGGATTCTCAGTAATGGAGATAGCACTGTTGTTGTCAATATGGATAGGAGTAGTCATGAAGTTGAACCCATAGTCTAACATCTGATTTTGAATCCATAGCAGTTGAGCACAGCAGCTAGCAGCAGCTATGTATTCAGCTTCAGCAGTTGATGTAGAGACACAGGATTGTTTCTTGCATTGCCATGAGATAATCCTTCCACCAAGAAATTGACATCCTCCTGATGTTGATTTCTTGTCAATGTTGCAGCCACCATAGTCACTGTCAGAGTATCCATAGAGATTGAAATCACTATTTCTTGGATACCAGAGACCTAGTTTAGGTGCTCCTTTGAGGTATCTGAGGATTCTCTTTGCAGCAGCTAGGTGAGACACCTTTGGAGCAGCCTGATATCTTGCACAAATGCATGTGGCAAACATGATATCTGGTCTACTTGCAGTAAGATACATCAGAGAACCAATAATTGCTCTATACTGATGTTGATCAGTATCCTCCCCCTCAAGGTCAGGGCAAAGATTATGGTTTCTGGGTATGGGTGTCTTGGCTGGTTTACAGTCCTTCATTTCAAATCTTTCTAAGATGTCTGAGACATACTTAGATTGACTTATGAAGAACCCTTCCTTCATCTGTTTCACCTGGATTCCAAGGAAAAAGTCCATTTTTCCCATGGAACTCATCTCAAACTTCTGCTTCATAATGCTTTCAAAGTCCTTGCACATTTGGTCGTTTGAAGAACCAAATATGATGTCATCAACATAGACTTGTACAAGCAAAATGTCTTCTCCACTCTTTCTGATGAAAAGAGTCTTGTCAATGGTACCTCTAGTGTATCCATTCTTCAGGAGAAACTGAGACAAGGTCTCATACCACAGCCTAGGTGCTTGGTGCAGCCCATATAGAGCTTTATCCAACTTGCACACATAGTTGGGGTGCTGTGGGTCTTCAAATCCTGGAGGTTGACACACATAGATTTCCCTATCTATATCCCCATATAGAAAAGCACACTTGACATCAAGTTGGTAGACTGTGAAGTTCTTGGATGCAGCATAAGCAAGGAAGATCCTAACTGCCTCAAGTCTTGCAACAGGTGCAAAGACATCAGTATAATCGATTCCTTCCTCCTGGGTGTATCCTTGAACTACTAGTCTTGCCTTGTTCTTGATAATCAAGCCTCTATCATCTTTCTTATTCCTGAATACCCATTTAGTGCCTATGGGTACTTGACCAGATGGTAGTGGGCATAGATTCCAGACCTTTTGTCTTTTGAATTGAAGCAGCTCCTCCTGCATCGATTCAACCCAACTACTATCTTTTAAGGCATCTTCTACCTTCTTTGGTTCCATCTGAGACAAGAAGCATGAGTACAAGCAGACATTCCCATGATGAGTCTGTCTTCTTGTTCTCACACCCTCAGAGACATCCCCTATGATGTTCTCAGTTGGATGAGTGTTGTGAATCCTAAGACGAGGAGTCACTTCCAGTTGCAGAGATAAGTCCAAGTTAGACATATTCTGATCAGGAACTGGATCACTCTGTCCAACTGCTGTTTCAGAGTCATTCAATGAGGACTGTTGAATGATTGAGAAACATCATCAATGGTTGGTTGTGAAGTAGTATTAACAGTTGCCTGTTCCTTCATAATACCACCTCCCTCAACCTGGTGTTGTAATGGATCACCTGAAGAACTTTGAGGTTGATCAAGTGATTCACTTGTTGAAGCTTCACTATTTCTTGAGATATTTACACTGTCAGATCTGTGAATAGTTGAAGCTTGTTGCCTTTCAGCTCTTGGAGAATTTGGAAGAGGTCTGGGAAGCTCATATAGTTGTCCTGCATCAGTTTGAGCACCTGTTCCAGCTGAAACATTCTCACAAGATGGTTTAGAATAGTTTGGAAACAATTCTAAATCAAATATATACTCAGGTCCATTCCCCCTAACACAAGGAGTGTGCTCATTAACAACTATGTTGGATGACTCCTCAAATTGTTGATTCTTGATATTGTATACTCTATAAGCTTTGGAGCTAGAAGAGTATCCAATAAAGATAGCATCATCCGACTTCTCAGCAAACTTTGCCAAGTTGTCCTTTGTGTTAAGTATGGTACACCTGCAGCCAAAGGACCTTAGAAAGCCAATGAACGGTGGCCTCTTGTTCCATAACTCATAAGGGTTTTTCCATGGGGCTTTACTACAAGAACCCTGTTCTGCACATAGCATGCAGTGCTGACTGCCTCTGCCCAGAATGTTAGAGGCAGCTTTGAATCAGCTAACATGGTCCGAGCAGCCTCAATAAGTGTCCTGTTCCTCCTCTCAGCAACACCGTTTTGTTGAGGAGTTCTGGGAGCACTATATTGTCTGGCAATCCCTTTTGAGTCACAGAATGAGTCAAGAACGAAGTTCTTAAACTCAGTCCCTTGATCACTTCTAATAATCTTAACCTTGTGATCAATTTGATTTTCTATTTTAAGAATAAAAGATTTTAAAGTTTCAGCAGTTTCATCTTTACTTCTTAAAAAGAATACCCATGTAAATCTTGTAAAATCATCAACGATCACAAGGCAGTATGATTTCCTTCCAATGCTCATTATACTTGTGGGACCAAAAAGATCCATGTGCAATAAGTGTAATGGAGTAGTGATAGAGTTAACACATTTGGACTTATGAGATGATCTGTGTTGTTTCCCTTTCAGGCATGCAACACAGTTATCTTTGCAGAAAAATTCCTTTTTAGGCAAACCATGTACCAAGTTATTTTTAGACAATTTATTCATTGTTTTAAAATTCACATGACACATGCGTTTATGCCATAGTGTTGACTCATCACTATCAGCTTTGGAAAGAAAGCATGATACTTCACCCATAGGAGAAGCCTTGTTCATATCTAGCTTGTACATATCCCCTTTCCTGGGAGATCTGAGAAGCACCAATTCCGGAGGAATTGTCATCCCTGGTCTGAGGATAATGCACTCATGTTCTGTGAAAAGCATTTGATGCTTCTGGTCACAGAATTGAGAAACACTTAACAGATTGTGTTCAAGCTGTTTGACAAAGTGAACTTTGTCAATGTTTATTCTGCCGTTGGATATACTTCCTCTGCCCGAAATATATCCTCCAGCCTCACCTCCAAATTGGACAGGCCCTCCATCAAAGTTCTGGAATTGTTGAAGGAGAGATCTGTTCCCTGTCATGTGCCTGGAGCATCCACTATCTACAATCCAGATATTGTTGTTCTTGTCAAATGGATGTCCCTGCACATAAGATGAGATGGTTAGTTTTGTTTGGAAGCCCAATCCTTGCAGGTCTTGGGTTCTTCCAAAGATAGTGACATAATTGAACCAAAAGATATGCAATGAGGTTCAATAGAGGTCATTGTTGAAGAAGAGGTTTGGGCTGCAGCATCTTCCTTGATCTTCCAATCCATCCTTTGGTTGATCTTTGAGGATGAGCTTGTTGAAGCTTTTGCAGCATGATCTTCTTCCGAAGCTTCTCTCTTTTCGGAAGAAGATTTCACCACCTTTTCTTCCGAAGTAGTCTTCTTCTGAGATGGTTTCAAGGGACCCTTCTTGTTCTTCCGAACCTTAGAAGGTTTGGCTTCCGAAGCCACTTTCCCTTCGGAAGAAGCAGTTTCTTCCGAAAGCAACTTGGCTTCCGAGACCAACTTTCCCTTTTTCATCATTTGGACCTTTTGAAGTGGTCCAACTGAGAAACCTTCTCTGACTACTTCTTTTCTAACATTATTTGCATAATGTGTGCTTGCTGGATTGTAGTAACAATCTTTAGCCATGTGGTTGTGCAGACCACACATTATGCATGCAATGTTAGTCTTCTGGGAACTTGCAGGTTGCTGTTTCTTGTTTCTTCTCTTCATCAGCAACTTTCCCTTTTAACTTCTGATCCTTCGGTAGGACAGGAGTGCTGGTACTACACTCCTTTCCTGAATCAGGAGTACCTACCACTTGAAATCCGGCAGAAATGAAGACACCCTTTTGCTTAGGGTCAAACTTAAGCTTGGACTCTGCAACCTTCTTAGCAGTCCTTCTAGCAGCTTTAGCTCTGCTTCTTCTTGCCTTGGTGGTCAGGATTTGGTCATCACAGGTGGAGATAGGTGTATCCTCCTGTTTCTCCCCTGTGGAGGCCACTATTTTTGCTTCATCCTCTAGTCCAATGGAGAAGGGTCAGCAGTTGGAACCTCTTGCTCTTCAGTACCACATCTAGGTAGTCTAATAGACTCATAAGAGTGTGGTGGAGCTATTTCACTGGTTCCTAACCCTTCTTTGTTTTGATAAAACATTTTGGAATGGGAGGTTGATGCAAGAATAGTTTGGAAGCTTTGCTCAGCAATAACTTGCTTCCTGGCCTGAGCCTCAGCTGTGACTAACTGGGCTTCAACTTCAGAAAGTTTGTAGATCAGATCTTTGATTTGAGTCTTATAATTAGTCTTTTCATGTTTTAAAAGAGACACAGTTTTCTCTAACTCATCAATTTTCTTTTGATAGTCAGATTCAGCTCTTTTAAAGTCAGATTTTAGCACATTTAAAGACTCAACCTCAGATCTGATTTCCGAAATGTAATCCTTATAAAGTTTAACTTTAGCAATACAGGCAGCAGTACATAGATGTTCATATACCTGATCATCATCTGTTCCGGCCATGAGTGCTTGAGCGGGAGTCACATCCTGTACCATGAAGCTCCAGTCAACTTCCTGAGCAACAGCAGCTGTTTCAGTTGACTTTTCTTCATGCTTGGGGGCAGTGGGATGTGTGGAGGCCTGTGGGGTTCCCGGGTTGTTCTTGGGAGCCTTGCATTCCCTAGCAAAGTGACCAAGTTGGTTGCAGTTGTAGCACCTTGCTTTGCTCTTATCAAACCCAAACTTGCTGTTGACTGGGTTTTGAGGGAATTGCCTTCCAGTTCTCTTGAAGAACTTCTTCGCTCTGTAAGTTAAAAGAGCCATCTGCTGGACAATATCCATGTACTCCACATCATCTGGATTGAAGCACTCAAGATCATCAAAGCAGTATTGAAAATCACCAGAGTGTCCACTTCCAGAGACAAAGGCACAACCTTCCTGAAAGGAGTTGTGTTGAACCTTTTGAGACTTTGGAGTCTCAGGTAGAGTAATGAAGGGTCCAGTATGTGAGTTGTCAGGGTAGCATAGCAAGGGATGCTGTGATTCTATGCTTTCCCTTTCAACCACATGAAGGGCTGAACTCAGTTGGTTATTGGAGTGATCAGAGGAGTTCTGCATGTTCATCTCCATCTGAAATGCACTTAGGATACCATACAACTCTGTAAGAGAAAGAGTCTTAAGGTCCGAAGTTCTCTTGATGACAACACAGTAGTGAGTCCATAGTTTAGGAAGAGAAGAATGAACTTCCTAACTATGTCTCTGTTCTCAAGAGCTACTCCAATATCCGCCAGAGTATCTACTAGCTCAACATACCTGAAGTATTGTTGAGTCAAGGTCTCACCAGCCTTGAAAGTAAAGTTCTCAAACTGCTGCTTCAAGAGATCTTTCTTGTTCTCTTGAGTTTCCTTGGATCCCTCATACATCAGCTTCAAAGCTTCCCATAAATCTTTAGCAGTCTTGCACTTCTTGAAGCGTCTGTAGACGGAGTTAGGGAGAGCAGTTTGGAGACAAGTCATAGCCCTTTGATCTAGCTCTATTCTCTTCCTATCTTCCTCTGAGTAATCGTCAACATCTTTTGGAATGATGCGATTACCAGTGGCAGATGTAGTGCTTGGTATGAAAGGACCATTGACAATGGAGTCCCACATCCTTGAATCTTGACACTTGATGAAGCCTTCCATCCTGATACACCATGTGTCAAAGTCTTCAGGGGTGATCATGGGGGACTTGGTCAAGGTACCAGTTTCCATATCAGCCTTGGAGAGAGCAGCCATTTGAGTGAGTGGATTGAGGTGAGGAGTGAAAAACAGGTTGATTAGGATGGTAAGATCTCACAATCAAGAGCCTGGAGCTCTGATACCAATTGCAGGATCGATTTCGGGTGGTTTCTCTCTCAACTCACTCGTGAATCAACACTCAGCAAGCAATCTTTAGGAAGAGTTGATCACAATATAACAAGTTACGAGCAGTAAGAAAATTAACACAGCAAGTAATTTTCAAGGTACTTTTATATATTGCTTCTCAACTCAAAGGATTACAAGACACTTGGACTCAAATCGCTTCCTAAAGAGTTACAAGGAGAAGATATATATAATACTACCTACAGCCGGGAATACTTTGATTCCAGCTGGACACCTCTAACCTTACATCTATACTACAAGACTCTAGGTGAGGTCTTTCAGACATTTTGCCTGAGAGTGGGTAGTCAGGACATGTCCCTAACTTACCCATGCTGCCAACTAAAGTTGGTAACATGTACTATCATCAAAAGGTGAGCAATAGAATAAAGTATGGTCAACAATATGGCTTTCGAGGAAAAACCCATGCTGTGTCAGAGGTCCGCATGCGGACTGACAAGGACCATACTTTTATCTGCTGGACTTAGCATTGTCTTCCGAAGGATAAAGTGCTTCGGAAGTATAACTTCTTTCCGAAGGCACTTACACTTCGGAAGACTGCTTCTTCCGAAGCTTGGAGTCTTCTTTGTCTTCGGAAGCAGACTTTGTCTTCAGCTTTTTCATCAGACTTTGTCTTCGGAAGCTTTCAGACTTTGTCTTCAGCTCTTTCATCAGACTTTGTCTTCGGAAGCTTTCAGACTTTGTCTTCAGCTCTTTCATCAGACTTTGTCTTCGGAAGCTTTCAGACTTTGTCTTCAGCTCTTTCATCAGACTTTGTCTTCGGAAGATATCTTCAGCTGTTGGCTTCAGTTGTTGTCATCAGCAGTTGACTTCAGCTTTTGCCTTCAGAAGATATCTTCAGCTGTTGTTCCTTAGACTCTCGGAAGATCTCTTGCTTGACTTCGGAAGCCCTTTGATGTAGTACCAAAAGTGACTATGAAGTGAATTTGGTTGCACCAGCCTTATCATGATCCAACATCCTCCTCATCCACTCAGAGTGTGAGTTTGCCGGTGCAAACATCGATGAGGGCTCGAGCAGTTGCTAAGAAAGGTCGACCTAGGATAAGAGGAACATTCTTATCCTCATCCATGTCGAGGATCACAAAATCAATGGGAAACACGAATTTGTCAATTTTAACTAGGAGATTTTCAATGATGCCCCTCGAATATTTAACAGAACGATCAGCTAATTGGATGCTCATACGGGTAGGTCTAGATTCACCTAAGTTTAGCTTTTCAAAAACGCATAAGGCATAAGGTTAATGATGGCACCTAAATCGGCTAACACGTTGCTGATAGAAAGATTTCTTATTAGGCAAGGTATGGTGAAACTCCCTGGATCAGTCATCTTTTGAGGTGGTTTATTTTGAAGAACTGCTAAGCATTCCTCATTTAAAACTATGTGTGATAACTCTTTCAATTTCTTCTTGTTCGACAATACACCCTTTAGAAACTTAGCATAATTTGGCATTTGGGCTAAGGCTTCCACCAATGGTAAATTGATGTGGAGTTGCTTGAACAACTCCAGGAATTTGCCATATTGCGCCTCCATTCGTTGTTGTTCAAACGACCGGGATGTGGAGGTGGTGAAACATAGGGTGGTGGTGGCATCTATTTCTTGGCTGGTTCTTCAACAATAACAGGTTGCTTTTTCTTGTCACTTGCATTAAATGGGGTTTCAAGTTCAGTTTCTTCAAAGATAGGCTGTAATGCAGGTGGATCACCTTGAGTGGTTTTGCCACTCCTTGTGGTGATAGCTTTGACTTGAGCATTAGGGTTTGTCACAGTGTTTCTAGGAAAAGCACCTTGTGGCCTTGCAGATAGTTGTTGTGGTATCTGGCCTACTTGATTTTCAATGGTTTGTAATGATGCTTTGTTGCTTTTGATGTCAGCCTCATTTCTTTGGAACCTCTACTCATTTCTTCAATCAGATTTCTGGATGTATTCATCTATGGCTTGTGTGGTTAACAAGAATTGCTGTAATAAGTCTTCCATTGATGATGCTCCACGGTCTTGGTTAGTGTTGCTTGGACCTTGGTATGGTGGTTTCTGTTGTTGGTAAGGTTGCCTACGGTTGAATCCAGATGATGATTGGTTGTTACCAGCTTCTCTGTAATTCAAATTGCTCCTCCAATTTGAGTTGTTATTATATGAGTTGTTTGGCCTCCTACGTAGTCAACATCTTTGACCATCATAATGCCTTGTGGGCATTCATTGGTCTTGTGTGAATTTTTGCATGTGTTGCATCATGTTGGAGTTTTCTTTAGTTCAGCTTGCAATTGCTTGAATCGTTCGTTAGGGCTTCTAACTGGGCTGCAATTAGTGTTTTAGAGTCTACTTGATGAATGCCTTTAACACTAGGTTTGTTTCTTAAGGGATTATAAGCAAAGCTCTTCTTAGCTGCTCTTTCTAGGGCTTGGTATGCCTCTGTCAGCGTGACACTTCTGAAATCTTCTCCTGCACTTTGGTCTACAGCTTGTTTGTGTGCTCCGCTGATTGCATCGTAAAATCTTTGACACTGAAGCCACAGATCAAGTCCGTGATGTGGGCATCTACAAAGGAAACCTTTGTATCTCTCCCATGCTATGTGTAATGATTCATCATCGTCTTGGTGAAAGCTTGTGATGCTGCTTCTCAATTTAGCAGTGCGATTGGGTGGAAAGTATTTTAACATGAATTGTTCAACCATTTCCGCCCATGTGGTGATGGAACCAGGCGGAAGTGAATCAAGCCATTCAATGGCTCGACCGCGAAGTGAAAATGGTGTAACATCCCGTTTTATGGATGAAAATAAATTATCTGAAATATATATTTTAAATATTGTATAACGAGTAAATTTTGGGTTATATTATTATTGAATTAAGTTACGTTTAAGCGAATGTTGATTTTGTTTAATAATAATAATAATAATAATAATAATAATAATAATAATAATAATAATAATAATAATAATAATAATAAGTAGAATGAAAGTTGTTAAATCTTCACTTGAAATATGCATAAGTCGGTGTCTATGCATATATATATAAAAAAAGAGAATTATTATTTATATTAAAATATCTAAGATAAGGATGATCTCATTTGTTTACGGATTTTTGTGTATAGTCGGCAAAATGAGATGATAAGGTTCATGCATGTATATATATGCATTATAGGTGTAAACATTTCAAAAAAAATCAAAGTAGTAATCACACAGAGAGTTATACGAGTAGATTTAGGGATCAAATTCTGAGTAAAGGAAAATAAGAGTTATAATTAATTTTGAAGACGGTTTCGAGCAAGTTATTTTCTACACTTAGGTCACTAATAACAGGAGGTAAGTACACTGACCCGTAACTAATTTATGTTATACGTTTAACTACATTATGTATGTGTTACTTATTATGAGTTTGTATGAATTATGTGGAAATGAAACATGTTTAAATACATGTGATATATTGTTGGACCAAACGAACCAATGAGTCAGATCAGAAAAACCTCTAAGTCCCACAAGACATCACAACAACTGCTGAAGACATCTTCAGCTGTTTGACAAAGTCTGAAGACCTCAACAGCTGAAGATCAAAGTCTTGAAGACCATCAACAGAAGAACTGAAGTGCTGAAGACTTCAACTACTGAAGCCTAAAGAACTGAAGAACATCAGCTGAAGATCAAAGTACTGAAGATCAACAGCTGAAGCACAAAGCCTGAAAACAAAGACTGAAGACATCAGCTGATGACAACTACTGAAGTCATCAGCTGATAAAACAACTGAAGTCAATGTCTGAAGACAAGTGCTGAAGCTTCAGAGTTTGTCACAACAGCTGAAGAAGTATTCTTCAGTTGTTGTGATGGTTTCCTTTTCAGTTGTTTTCTTTTTATGTTTCAGTAGTTTGTAAAACGACTGAAGAGTTTGTTCTTCAGTCGTTGTAGTTATCAGTAGTTTCTTTTCAGTTCTTGTAATAGTTTGACACTTAGCATTTTGTAAGAAGATGTCAGCTGTTGTGACATCTTCAGTAGTTTAGTTTGTTATCAGTAGTTTGTTAATAACGGTTTCATGTCACTGTCAAGTGACATCAGCTGACATCATTCTTCCCTATATAAGGAAGATGACCTAATTGTAGCCGCTGTCGAAGCATGTATTGAATGAAATATTCTCTTTTGCAGAACATTCATCTTTCTCTATAACTTACTGTTTTATTGCTAAATCTATTGTGTTCTTGCTTGTTTGTTCTAATTCTTGTACTAAATCCGCTGCGAATACAACCTAATTGATCAAACTAGAGGCTGAGATGTTGACAAATGGTATCAGAGCTGGTTAATCATTGATCGATTTAACAATTGATCATTGAAACTGCTCTATTGCTATCTACATTTGATCGAATTAGCAATTTGCAAGAATTAGTTATAGAGATTGATTTTCTGCTGCTTCTGGCCGTTAAACTTGAGGTTCTCGTGGTTTTTGAGCTAGATTTGTTTTGTTTACCTTGAATTTGACTGAAATCTGAAATGGCGACACCAACAAACGATCCTCACAATACTTGCTCCTTAATGAAGCCTCCGATGCTTGTGAGGAGTGAGTATAACATCTGGAAAAGGCGTATGCTCCATCATCTGTCCATCAACAGTGCTGGTTGTTGGAAATCGGTGGTGCATGGACCTTATAAGCCGATGGTGAGCATTCTGAATCTAATGAGAGGGTTCCGAAGAAACCCGATCAATATTCGGAGAAGATCTTAAGCTGTTCGAGATTGATGCAAAAGCCCATGGAATTCTGGCCATGGCACTGCCTAATGAAATCTATTCTGGGCTCATGCATCATGAAACTGCTCATGATCTCTGGGTTGCTCTGAAGGAACAATTTGGAGGAACCGATGAGGTCTTGGCAAACACAAGGGAAATCCTCGCCCAACAATATGAGACATTCTCTCACAGGAAGGGTGAGACTCTGACTCAACAATTTGAGCGATTCTCATGTTTGATCTCTGAGTTGAAGATGGTCAAACAAGAGTATTCCAATAGTCAGATGAACAACCATTCCTCAGATCACTGCCTGAGAGATGGGACACTTACACCATTGTCCTACGCTCTAGTGCAAATCTGAGCACTCTATCTCTCACCCAACTTCATGGGAAACTGCTTACATTTGAGAGAGAGAGATAGAATAGAAAAGCAAGTTGTCCACCTCTGGCAAGCTCACTGATGACTTTGTATCAGGCAATGCTGCCCTGATTGGTCAAGAGTCAGAATATACTGCATCTGAGAGTGCCTATGATGAGCATATTGATTTCTCTAGCAATTCTGAACATGCTTTTGTTGGTGTTGATAGTTGTTCAGGAGGTAGCAGTGATAACTTGTGCTTTTTGATGGAGGACTTGAAGAACATTCCAGATGATGATCTGGAAGAGATGGATATTTTGAGTTAAATGGCGATGATAAATATCAGATCTCAAAAGTTCTACAAGAGAACTGGGAGGAAATTTCCTGGTCTCTCTGGCAAAACCAAAGTTGGTTTTGACAAGAGCAAGTTGAGGTGTTACAAGTGCCAGAGGCTTGGACACTTTGCTAGAGAGTGTAGATCATCTGGATCTAACACCTCTGCACCCTTTGTGACTTTTCCAAGCAATAGCTCACAGCACAAAGGGCAACATTCCACCAGTTCCAGTCATCCATCACCAGCACAGGCATCACCTGGTTACTTTGTGCCTCAGGGTCATATGCCATACCCATACCCCTGATACTATATGCCTCAGCCAAGTCAAGTTCAAGCACCTCCTGCTCAGCAACCACATGCTCTCCCTGAGCCTCAACCTTCTCAATCTCATCATCAACCCAACCTCAATAACACAGCTTCTTCACCCCAGGAGTTGTTGACTGGAGCAGTTTACCAGATGATTTCTCTGGTCATGAACAACTGTTCCAAGGTGTTGGTCAACATGGTGGTGATCATCCTTTTGGGAATGTTGCTCTCATGGCCCTGGAGTCTGCTAATGGTTCATCCTCCAATGCTTCATCACAGGTATCTTCTGAGGCTAAAGCCAAGCTTTGTTCTGATTCATGCATAGCAGCATTTGCTTCTATTAGAGAGGCAAATGTAGCTTTAATTAATAAAAACCTTCAGCTAGAGCAAACCATTTCCAAAAGAAAAGCTGAATTTGATGCTGTGATTAATGATAAAAATGATGAGATTTATAAGCTTAAATGCCAAATCAAAGATGATAAGGCTAGGGAAGAGGTACTTCTAGAGAAGTACAGAGACCTCAAGGAAACACTTGCAGCTACCCAGGTAGAGTGTGATCGATGGGTATAATCCTGCAAGGGTTTTAAAATGCTTCTTAGTAAGCAATCTGTTTCCAATGTGAAGTTTGGCATTGGTTATAATCACACTGCTCCTCCTATAGATTTTACTTCAAGAGCAGAAGTTGAATCTGATAGAGAGAGCAATGACCAATCCTTCTCATCACGTGACCTACTATCTGATACAGCATCATCAGAAGTAGAAGTCAGCATTCATTCCTCACAAAACCAATCAGCTGATGCTAAGACAGCTGATGGTTCAAATGCTGACTGTCACATGATCAAAGAGTTGATCAACTCAGGCGTTGTCTCTAGAAGTACTGAAAGTACTGGAGAGCAAGTGATAACACCTGAAGTTCAAACCCCAACTACTACCAGTACTGAAGAGAAGAAAACTGCCAATAGAAAGGGTTTGAAGACTACTGAAGAGGATGTCAGGAAAGCAAGTACAGCAAGGAAGAAAACTGCAAGTACTGATAGCAAACAGCTGAAGAACAAGTCTTCAGCACTTTCATCTTCTTCAGGAGATGATCAACATAAGATGAAGAAGAAGCCATGTGAAATATGTGGCTTGTTCAATCATCTTACTGTTGATTGCTGGTATAAAAGGGGATCCAAACTCAAACAAAAAGAGAAAATTAAAGAGAAAATGAATGAAATGAAAACTGACTTTGAGTCCAAGTTTGTATCAGCAACATCCAAACCTGAAACCCCTAAGCCCAAAAGGAAATCCAAAAAGAAGGTAGGGGTTAATCAGGCAACAGCTGAGGTTGCTCAAAAGAAGATGGTGCAACACAGGAATCCATCTCCAGCAAGCACTAATGTGTCTGAAGAGCTGAAAGCTTTATCACAAAATCAGACACAACTTGTGATGATGGTTCAACATCTAATGGGAAGAGTCAACCAATTAGATGCTCCTGTGTTGAAACCATAGAAAAGGAAATCCAAGCCAAAAGATTCCTCTTCTACACCATCTCCTTCACCTCAGGCTGCCACACATCACCAACCAGTTAGTATTGCCTTTATTGATGAGAACAGACCCAAAACCAAAAAGGTTTGGGTCTCTAAAACTAACTAACTTGTTGTGATGATTGCAGGGTTCTTCAACATGCCAAAGAAGCATCTGGTATGTAGACAGTGGAGGATCCATGCACATGACAGGAAGTAGCTCTCTTGTTAATGACTACACTCAAGGAAAGAAGGGATTTGTTTCCTTTGGCAATGATGCAAAAGGTTACATCATCAGAAAAGGATTTGTTTCCAATGGGGAAATAAGGTTTGATGATGTTAACCATGTGGAGAATCCTAAGTATAATCTCTTGAGTGTCAGTCAAATATGTGATAAAGGCCATGTTACCCTTTTCACAAGCCAGAACTGTCGGATTCTGTCATCCAAAGTTCTGAGTTTGATTGACAAGGTGTTGGATGAATATACTCTCCTGAAGGCCAACAGGACAGGAAGAGTATATGCCTTAGATCTTTCCAAGAAAATAATTCTAAAAGGCCATCCTTGCTTATTCTCCAAGGCTTCTCCTCAAGAATCTACTCTATGGCATAGAAGGCTGGGTCATGTTAACTTTAAAAACATGAATCAGCTGATAAGCCATGGTTTAATAAGAGGGTTGCCTTTGAAGGAGTTCAAATGTGAAGACAACTGCACTGCTTGCTTAAAGGGAAAACAACACAAAGTCTCATTTCCTCCAATAGAAGAACCAAAGTCCACTGCCTGCTTGCAACTCTTGCACATGGATCTCTTTGGTCCTGTCAGAGTGATGAGCATGGCAAAGAAGAAATATTGTCTGGTAATTGTGGATGATTACTCCAGATTTGTATGGACTTTCTTTTGCACTTCCAAAGATGAAGCTGCCAAAGCTATAATGAACTTCGTGTTATTTGTGGAGAAGCAGTATTCCCTTCAGGTCAAGTGTGTGAGGAGTGACAATGGAACAGAGTTTAGAAATTACACACTTGATGACTTCTACCTGTCAAAGGGAATTAAAAGGCAGTTCAGTATTTCAAGAACTCCTGAACAGAATGGGGTGGTTGAGAGAAAGAACAGGACTCTCATTGAAGCTGCAAGGTCAATGCTGGCTGACTCAGGATTGCCACTGACCTTTTGGGCTGAAGCTGTAAACACAGCTTGCTATGTGCAGAATAGAGCTTTAGTGAATCAGAGGTTGATGAAGACTCCTTATGAAGTACTCCATCATTTGGCTCCTTTAATTTCCTTCTTTAGAGCCTTTGGGTGTCCTTGTTTCATTCTCAACACAAGAAATCCACTCCAGAAGTTTGCTTCAAAGGTGGATGAAGGGTATTTTGTTGGTTATTCATCAACTTGCAAGGCATACAGAGTTTTCAACTGTAGGACAAAGATGGTTGAAGAGACTTTGCATGTGAAGTTCAATGAATCTCCAAAGGACAAGATTCCACAAAACCCTGTGGAGTTATTTGATCTGGACATACTGCAATATGTTCCTTATCAACCTCAGCTGTTGTTCCTGTCAACAGTTCTCCAACTGGTGGTACTAATGATGATGTAGCCAGTACTCACCTTTTCAGGTTTAGTGACCATCTGTCTGAGTCCACTAAACCTGATGCTCCTGTAGCTTCAGCAGCTCCATCCACAACAAATGCTGATGAGATTTCTGCATGCTCTACTTCATTTGAGCTGCCATCTCCTATATGGTTTCAAGAATCTTCATCACCATCTGTTGCTGCTGAAGGTCCTACAAACACTTGCACTGATCTTATAGTCTATCAAGAGCTGAAGAATCACCCAATGTCTCAAATCATTGGTGATATCAATGCTGGAGTTTCAACTAGAAGTCAATTGTCCAATTTCTGCTTCTATGCTCTCTTCATCAGTCAGCAAGAGCCAAAGAATTATCATGTTGCCTTAAGAGACAATGGATGGGTTGAAGCAATGCAGCTTGAGCTTCTTCAGTTCAGAAAACAGCAAGTGTGGGAGCTTGTTCTTTACCCCAAGGTAAGTGTGCAATAGGCACTAAATGGGTGTTTAGGAACAAAACTGATGAAAAGGGCCAAATTGTCAAGAACAAGGCCAGGCTGGTTGTTCAGGGGTTTGCACAAGAGGAAGGCATCGATTATGATGAAACCTTTGCCCCTGTAGCTAGACTGGAGGCAATTAGATTGTTTTTAGCTTATGCTGCCTTTCACGGTCTTAAAGTTTATCAAATGGATGTCAAAAGTGCATTTTTATATGGTAAAATAAAAGAGGAAGTTTATGTGTGTCAACCACCAGGTTTTGAGGACAATAAACATCCTGATTGGGTGTATAAGCTTGATAAGGCTCTTTATGGACTGAAACAAGCTCCTAGAGCCTGGTATGAAACATTATCAACTTTTCTTCTCCAAAATAATTTCACTAGAGGCACCATTGATAAAACTTTATTCATAAAGACTGTGGGACAGCATAAGCTCCTTGTTCAAATTTATGTTGATGATATAATTTTTGCATCCTCTGATCCACAGTTGTGTGATGAATTCACTAAGCTCATGAAGCAAAAGTTTGAAATGAGTGTCATGGGGGAATTACAGTTCTTTCTAGGTTTGCAAATCAAACAAAGAGCTGATGGTATCTTCATTCATCAGTCCAAATATACAAAAGATCTGTTGAATAAGTTTGATTTACAAAACTGTAAGCCCTGTTCTACTCCCATGAGCAGCACCACACAACTGGATGTTGATCAGAAAGGTAAAGCGGTTGATGAAACCCTTTACAGATGTATGATTGGGTCCTTGATGTACCTTACAGCTTCTAGACCAGACATTATGTTTACCACATGTGCCTATGCTAGATTTCAGGCTGCACCTAAAGAATCCCATTTGATTGTAGTCAAAAGGATCTTTAGATATTTGCAAGGTACCCAATCACTAGGTCTTTGGTATTCTACTGGGCATTCTTGCAAATTAGTTGCCTTCTCTGATAGTGACTATGCAGGATGAAAAGTCACCAGAAAATCCACTTCTGGTGGTTGCCAATTCCTAGGCAATTGTTTACTTTCTTGGCAGAGTAAGAAACAAACTTCAATTGCTACATCCACTGCTGAAGCTGAGTACATTGCTGCTGTAAGTTGTACATCTCAGGTACTTGGCTTCAGAATCACTCTTGGATTATGGCATTACAGAGACTAAGACTCTATTACTAATGGATAGTGCTTCAGCTCTTTGTATTGTTAAAAATCCAGTCCAGCACTCTAGGACCAAACATATTGAGATCAGACATCATTTTATTAGAGATTGCTATGAAAAAGGTCTGATTGATCCAAAGTTTGTGCCTAGTGCTGATGAGCTTGTAGACTTATTTACTAAGCCTTTAGATAGTGCCACATTTCAAAATTTGGTACTAAGGCTTGGTATGCTGCAGCTAGAATAATTTGACTAATACTGATGCTCTCAGTTCACAAGTACTGATGAACATTAGTATGCAAAGGTCAAAAATAAGTACTGATAAGTAATTTAGTCTTCAGCATTTTCATAACTACTGAAGACTAAAATGCTTCAAAGTACTAAAGTACATTATTTATTGAAAACAACTGATGTAGTTACAACTACTGATGTGGTTATAACTACTGATGATTAATTTTCAAACAAATAAGTACTGAAGAACAAATTTTGTTCACAAGTACTGATATGCAATATTACACATAAGTACTGAAGGTAAAATTTGTTCACAAGCTCTGAAGAATAATTTATTTCATCAGCACTTATGAACATCTGATCACAAGAGCTGAGGAATAAATATTTACAAGAGCTGAAGGCCAATGAAACAACTGAAAGTCAGCCAAAGAGCTGATGAGTAATGTGGAGGTCAGAATGAAACAACTGAATTGACGGCAACAGCTGATGAGTAACTTTACTCTTCAGCTGGTACCAACATCTGCTGTTTCATATCCAAACAACTGAAGGACAAAACCATGTCTTCAGTAGTTTCACAACTACTGATGACTAACACCAAGTCCTCAGTTGTTTACAACAACTGAAGCCAAGACCATGTCTTCATGGTTTACAACTACTGATATCAGTAGTTTACAACTACTGCTGACTAACACCAAGTCTTCAGTTGTTTACAATGTCTGAAGACATGTCTTCAGTAGTTTATAACTACTGATGACTAATAACCAGTCTTCAGTCGTTTACAACATCTGAAGGACAAAACCAAGGTCTCAGTAGTTTCAACTACTGATGACTAACACCAAGTCCTCAGATGTTACAACCTCTGAAGGTTAAAATACGTCATCAGTCGTTTCAACAACTGATGACTAACACCAAAACCTTCAGTCGTTTTCTTTCAGCCGTTTCCATACCCTATAAATACCCAACCCAACCTTCAGAGTTTTTCATTCTCTCGTAACCTAAAATTTCAAAAACTCTGAAACCTCTCTCACACCATTAATGGAGACCATGCAGCTAAAGCCACGACACAACTGTGTCGTATACTTCACCAAATCGCCATTCTGGACAAAGTTTCATAACGCCATCGATCTTATGATCGATTCTCCTTTCCTGACGGCATTTCTCTTAAATCCTACCATTTATGCCGATTCCCTTACCCAGTTCTGGACGAACGTCACCTTATAAACTGGAGAGAACGACGCCGAGGTCTCTCTCCAGTCCTTCGTCAACACCAAACAGGTGGTCATCAATCCAGCAATCATCCGACAAACCCAAAATTGGATGATGCCACCTTCCCCACCGACTATCCAAAAGGCACCACTGATCTTGGTTTTGCACACTATGACTATCAGGGTGACCTATCTGCCTCTACCCTGCTGAAGAAACATTTCCATGATCCCGAACGACTTATCTTTCACATGGTAAATGTTTGCTTAGCCCCGAAGACATCATCATGGGATCAAATGTCCACAAGGTGGCAGCAGGTATTATACTCTATCCTTGAGAAACAACCACTAAACTTTTCTGAAATAATTTTCTTGGAACTCAAGGACATGGCCACAAAACCTTTTGCAAACCGTTGGATTTTATATCCACGGTTCATAATGGCCATGATAGAGAACCAGGCTACAAGCTGAGGGACTAGTTGGCACTGGAGTCCCTGCCATGGCTGTATTGCCTGAGGTATACTCCAGGCACAACACAGACCAAACGTTGAAAAAGGCTGCCAAGCTGCGAAAACCCACGCAGCTGGAACCCACAGCCCTACCTCAAAGTCCAAAGTCCCCACCAAACCCAAACCCAAGAAAACCAAAAAGGCTACTCAGGGAGATGAGTCCCCTGAGGATGCCCCTGCACAACAAAGGCAGGAAGTGATTGCTGGTTTGATTCTCCCAGCAATCACAACGACTCCACCAACCACAACCGCTCAGGCATCCTCTCTACAGGAGCCTGAAGCAACCACTTTTGGGGAACCCACACATCTGGAGTCTTTCTCACTTGAGGAAGCTGCCATTGAAACACACCAATCTCCCCTGGTGCATACTGCTTCTACCCTATCTCCCACTGCAACCGCCCCTAAAAGCCCTACATTAATAATTGCCGAAGTGTTGACTCATTTAACACTCCACCCTCTCCCCAGGAACCAATCACAACTGGGAAAACTCCAACCATAGAGAGGGTGGAAACAAGTGTTGATGGGAGCCCACAACACAGAGATCAAATGTCTCATCTCCAAGTGTGGCTACGGAGATAGGACAATCTGGTGAGGCTGCCACTTCCCCTGCATCAGCACATGAGCAGGAAGAAGCTGGTACCATCTATAAGACCTCACCAGAGGCAACTGCCGATATGGATCAAATCCGGAGGCTGGAAGTCCCCAGAACCAAGAACAAGGGGCACATGCGAATACTGAGCCACACTCAGCGCATGTACATCCTGACTTAGTCAGGAGGTCAGGTGATTCAGTTACCACTGATGATGACCTGAGCTTCTTCTACGATGTAGTTGCTCAAAACACCATTCTTGAGGAGGAGGTGAGTAGACTCAAAGAGCTACTTGCCAAATTCTCCTAAGAATCAAGTCCATCTGCCACCATAAGAAACCCACAGATGGCACCTTCACCTGAAGGTCTCACATACACTCCGCCACTCCCACAAACTCAGCCACCTGCCCCTGCTTCTGGCACTAGTTCTCAGGGACAAAACCCCCTGAGCAATTAGCTGTTATCTTTCAACAATCATTGCCTCTCATCACACCCATGATCATTGATATTGTGATCAAAACCCTGGATGAGAGGCTTCCCTCTACAATACAGCCCTTGGTGGAAGCTGTTGTGGCCAAATCGCTTTCTGATAGTCAAACCCTTACAACCAATGCAACCAAAAAGGGGGAGACATCAATGAAAGCTAAGAGGAAGAGAGTAGAGGAGGAAGTGAAGGAGAAAGAAGTGGAGGTAGAGGTGGAAAATGAGAGGGAGTTGGTGGTGGAGACCAATAAGGGGAAGGAGAAGGAGAGGGAGAGAGAGCTGAATTGATTAAAGTGGCTGAAAGTCAAAAAGACTTTCATGTCACTTACAAGAAGAAGAAGGGAGAGAAGGAGAGGGAGACTGATCTAGCTGTCCTTGTCAAGGAGGCTGATGCTGAACATAGCCGGACAACATCATTGATCAGCTGTTCAGGCAAGGCTTTGACACTGAAACTGCTATGCTAGATCAGGAGATAAGAAAACTAGAGATGAAAGAGATTGATTACCGATGGACCTGTTATAGCCAAGAGGAAAGAGAGAGACTTGAGGCTATGACAAGGTTCATTTCGAAGTACCTAGGGAGGCCAGTCCTGGATGTTAAGTCATGGACCATTGACAGCATCTTGGCTATAGCCACCAAGATCTGTTCGGCTGGGGAATTCACTAAGGGACTGGTCATAGAAGCCCTTTCTGAAGCTGGTGCTGGGAACAGGACTATGCTAGCAAAACAAACCAAACCTTCACTCATATCCAAAACGCTAGCACAGTCTGCCCAATCTCCCACACCAACACAAACCCAAACACAACCCACAAAACCAACCCCCTCACAATCAAAACCCATTGCCGATGATACATCCTTGAAGAGGAAGAGAAGGGTGTTGAGGCTACAAGAAGAAGAAGAAGAGGATGATAAGGAAGAAGATAGGCTGCCTCTCTCTGCAGTCCTAACTTTGCCAAAAGCCAAACCTATGCCCATCACTCCCACCTCACAGATGGAAATTGTGAGGGTAAAGATTGAAGAAGAACAGTAGCATAAGCTACATGATGATGAGCTGTTGAAAAGAGTTGATAAAGCTTATGCTGCTACCTCATCAATTGTTAATATGAGGAAACAAGCTCTGAGATTAGTCACTTTAAGGCATACATTTCAATACCAAAAGGACAAAGTGAGAATTTGGCCTGATCCCAGGATGTCTCACAGGATCAAAAAGAAAGACATTCCACTGAGATACAATGGCCAAGTAAAAAAGATTGTAGATGAAGTGATCACTTTGGCCATTGTAGTATCACCCTGGGAGATACTTGAAGATTTCAAGAAGACCTATCAGGCTAACTTGCCACCCCAAAAGATGTTAGAAAATAGAGTGATTAAAAAGGGGTTAGTCTACAAGAGGTTTGAGAATCTTAGGAGGAATGAGCTCCAGTTGTTCTTAGAGAGTAATCACCCTGATGAGTTGCCTATAGGGCTATAACAACTGTGGAGCTCAAAAATGGTAAACAGGCCAAATTCATCTCAGAGCTCTATGGGCCTGAAGGATTATTTGAAGGTGAGGCAGAGAATCTTAGCATGGAGGAACAAGTAATATTTTTAGAAGCCTACACTAGAGAATCCTACAGGCTCATAGTAGGGAAGTAGGTCTCATGGATGGGACAACAGCCCTGTGTCCAGTTCCCCAAGACAGTTCCCATCCATACTATGCCAACCAAATCTCAGAGACCTCTTCCCAGGCCAGTGCTTATTTGGGTCATCTTCTAAGCTGATCAAGAAGGAAAAAGACCAATCATCCTGCCATTAATAAGTGGGACAATAAATAGTTAGAGGTTTTGGCTGTATTGGTTCAGGGGGAGTTTGTTGGACCAAAAGAACCAATGAGCCAG
The DNA here is from genome assembly GCA_024085815.1 of Flaveria linearis. Lineage (NCBI taxonomy): Eukaryota > Viridiplantae > Streptophyta > Magnoliopsida > Asterales > Asteraceae > Flaveria > Flaveria linearis. Next base: position 15,298,481 of record CM044015.1, on the reverse strand, counting down.
ATCAGAAAAATCTCTAAGTCCCACAAGACATCACAACAACTGCTGAAGACATCTTCAGCTGTTTGACAAAGTCTGAAGACCTCAACAGCTAAAGATCAAAGTACAAAAGACCATCAACTAAAGAACTGAAGTGCTGAAGACTTCAACTACTGAAGCCTAAAGAACTGAAGAACATCAGCTGAAGATCAAAGTACCAAAGATCAACAGCTGAAGCACAAAGCCTGAAGACAAAGACTGAAGACATCAGCTGATGACAACTACTGAAGTCATCAGCCAATGAAACAACTGAAGTCAAAGTCTGAAGACAAGTGCTGAAGCTTCAGAGTTTGTCACAACAGCTGAAGAAGTATTCTTCAGTTGTTGTGATGGTTTCCTTTTCAGTTGTTTTCTTTTTATGTTTTAGTAGTTTGTAAAACGACTGAAGAGTTTGTTCTTCAGTCATTGTAGTTATCAGTAGTTTCTTTTCAGTTCTTGTAATAGTTTGACACTTAGTATTTTGTAAGAAGATGTCAGCTGTTGTGACATCTTCAGTAGTTTAGTTTGTTATCAGTAGTTTGTTAATAACGGTTTGATGTCACTGTCAAGTGACATCAGCTGACATCATTCTTCCCTATATAAGGAAGATGACCTAATTGTAGCCGCTGTCGAAGCATGTATTGAATGAAATATTCTCTTTTGCAGAACTTTCATCTTTCTCTATAACTTACTGTTTTATTGCTAAATCTATTGTGTTCTTGCTTGTTTGTTCTAATTCTTGTACTAAATCCACTAGAATACAACCTAATTGATCAAACTAGAGGCTGAGATCCTGACATATATGTTCATTTATTATGATAAATATGATTATGGGAGAAATGCCTTATATGATTACGGGTTCAAGTATGTGTATTGATAGTTTGGAATGGAGCAAAATATATGTAAGGATTTCGGATGGTGAAATCCCAAGGAGTTCGGGTGTTGAACTCCACATATATAGAAAAGAAGAGTTAAATATATGTAAGGATTTCGAGTGTTGAAATCCCAAGGGGTTTGGGTATTGAACTCCACATATATATAAAAAGGGGAGTTAAATATATGTAAGGATTTCAGGTTTTGAATCCCAAGGAGTTCAGGTGTTGAACTCCACATGTATAAAGAGATGAGTTAATGATCCTCAAGGGTTAAAAATAAACCCATAAGAAATTCGGGTGTTGAATTCTAAAGAAGTAAAGAGGATTAAGTAAATAAAGATTTTGGATGTTAAATTTTAATGAGTAAAATATGTTTTTGAAAATAAGATGTGTACTTACTTAGCGAAAGCTAATAAAAATATTTTTAAATGATTTCAGGAAAAGCACCAATAAATGGTTAAAGCTTCACGGACGAGACTGGACTGACAAAGGAACCCTACTCTCGTTTAATACTAAATATAATAAATATTGTAATAAAAGTTTGTAGAACGTTCATGTTTCTTGTAATGTTTTTATATATATAATGAAATGATATGTCACCACGAGTGACAAATTTTGTTGTGAACTGGGACCTAAATTCTGATATATGTGGTGAAAGCAATAAAATGAATTGGTGTGTTTCATGTTGGTATCAGAGCACGGTTCGAGTGATTTAATTATATAAAAAAAATACTTAGACTCGAACCATAAGTGCTACTGATATGAAAACAAAAGGGTTCAGTCCAGAAACGATCCAAGAAAGCAGATAAATGGGGAATTTGTATGGGTGCAAAATGAAAATATGAAAATTTGTACGCTGAAATTTGCATGTTTGAGATATCATATGGTAGTTAGAAAATTATGATGAATATAATATATTGTTTTCATGCCTGGCCAGTATGAGAGTACTATATCATATCATTATGAGTTTTCAATATCATATTGTATTGATTACATCAAAGAGTAAGTGTGGGGATGGGAAATATATACGCATAAAATGATATGTGTATGTGTAGTATGTTATAAATGCATATATAGTACTTTGTGGCCTTAGATAAGTTGTTTGTCTTGACAATAACTATGAACATTAAGGCCTTAAATAAGTACTTGTAGTGTAGAAATCAAAAAAAAGTAACATGAAATAAATAAATTGTTTAGAGAGAGAGATATGATGGATGAAAGAGGAGAAAACACGATACAAGGTGAAGGCAGTCGTAACACTGAAAAGCATGTAGATGATGCTTCAGAAACATCAGTGTATTCATCTCGTCTTAATAACAATACAACGTTTGTACATGAGGAAATTCGTAAATAGGTTGCCATCGAGGTGGGAAAGGCATTTGAAGCCAATATCCCATTTCTTCTTGATGAAATGCAAAATTCTATTGGAATTATGCTAGAAGAAAATTTGAAAAAGAATAAAGTGGCCGTAGAAAAACCTACGAATAATATGGGAGTGACGCCAATAGCTGAAGTCGAAAAACGTCACTGCACATATACAGACTTCATGGCATGTAAACCGTTACAGTTTAAAGGTGAAATTGACCCCTTGGTGAGTCAAAGATGGATAACAGCCATGGAAACTATTTTTGATACGTGTCATTGCGACCCGTGTGATGAAGTGATATTCGTAACGAACCAGTTCTGTGAAAGAGCTAAAGACTGGTGGGATATGGTGAAGAAGGATAAGGGGAGAGAAAGAACTAGAAGTATGTCTTGGGAAGAATTCAAACCAATCTTCCTAAAACATTTCAGTCCTCGTGTTACAATTGATCGTATCACTGAAGAACTTCAACATATGCGTCAAGGCAACGAGACGGTGGATGAAATCTTTGGAATATTCTATGATAAAGCAAAGTTTTGTCCTTTGCTTTTCACTTATGAAGAAATGTGGATGACTCGGTTCCATCTTATCCTTAAGACAGAAATTAGAGAATTTATTTCTCCATCAAAATGTGGAAGTCTTGAGGAGCTTCTTAATTGGGCTCGTGAACGAGAGATGGAACTGAAGAGATAGAAAAAAAGACGGGAAGAGAAAGGTTGATGTTATGGTTCCTGCAGTACCTGCAAGAAAGTAAAATTTATAAAGCCTGTAAAGAGTTCAGGCTCAATCAAAAGTATGGTAACTGTCAATTCTGTGGAAAGAGGCATCTTGGAGAGTGTCGTTATAAGAACCCAATCTGTTATAAATGTGGGAACCAGGGCATACAGCACCACAGTGTATCAGCCCTGTCAACTTATGTTATAACTGCTATAAGCCGGTCATATGAGGAATGATTGTCCAGAGCTAAAAACAAGGGTTGCCAAGACTGCGGAAGGATAGAGGGCCTTAGAGAACATGAAACAGTTAGAAGCTCCAAAACCGCGAGGTAGGGCTTTTCAAATTACTGCTGAAGAAGCAAAGGTTGAACCTGATGTCGTCACAGGCACCTTTCTTGTCAACTTCCTTCCTGCATATGTTTTATTTGATTCTAGGGCTAGTAGATCATTTGTATCTATAATGTTTGCTTGCCATAGTTCTTTTGTTAGAAGTAAGCTAGTAAAGGTGTTAGAAGTCGACATTGCTAGTGATAAAAGTTTCGTCGTATCTGAAATATGTCGAAACTATAAAGTAAATATTCAAGGAGAGGAAACGATATTGACTTAATTCCAATAGAGTTAAGGGAATTTGATGTCATTATTGGGATGGATTGGTTATCCCAGCACCACGCATCGTTACTCTGCAATCGAAAGATTGTTCAATTTATGTCGCCAATGGGAGAACAAATCTGTATCTATGGAGAAAGAAAGAGCAACATTATTGTATGCTTAATGGCAAAGCCAAGAATTATATACGACATGGACATCAAGCGTTTCTAGCCTACGTGGCTGATAAAGAAATGAAAGAGAAGAAACTTGATGAAGTCCTTGTAGTTAAAGAATTTCCAGGCGTTTTTCCTGATGAGCTTCCAGGTGTTCCACCAATAAGGGAAATCGAATTCAAAACCGATTTAGTTCCTGGAGCTAAACCTGTGGCTAAATCGCCATATCGACTAGCACCAAACGAGATGAAGGAATTGATGTCTCAACTTCAAGACCTCTTGGATAAAGGCTTTATTCGCCCAAGTGTTTCACCTTGGGGAGCGCCTATATTGTTCGTTAAAAAGAAAGATGGTAGCATGCGAATGTGCATCGATTACCGTGAATTGAATAAGCTGACCATCAAGAATAGGTACCCTTTGCCTAGAATTGATGATCTTTTTGACCAACTACAAGGTTCTAGCTGTTCTCAAGATCGATTTGAGGTCAGGTTACCATCAAGTTAAGGTACGAGAAGAAGATGTACCTAAGACAGCTTTTCGTACTCGTTATGGGCACTATGAATTCGTTGTGATGCCATTTGGTCTACGAATGCTCCAGCAGTTTTTATGGATCTCATGAATCAAGTATGTAAACATATGCTTGATCGTTCTGTTATCATCTTTATTGATGATATTCTTATCTATTCACGAACCGAAGAAGATCATGCTCAGCATCTTCGTGAAGTTCTCAATGTGCTAAGGAAAGAAAAGTTATATGCAAAATTTTCTAAATATGCATTCTGGCTTCGAGAAGTCCAATTCTTAGGTCATGTGGTTATGTGGAAGGTATTTTGGTGGATCCCTCCAAAATAGAGACTATTATGAAATGGTCACCTCCTAAGACCCCAACTGAAGTAGAAGTTTTCTGGGCTTAGCCGTTATTATCGGCGTTTTATTCAGGATTTCTCGAAGATAGCTTCCCCGTTGACAAAGCTAACTCGAAAAAATTCCAAATTTGAATGGAATCCGAACAAAAAAGCATTCCAACTTTTGAAAGAAAAGTTAACTACAGCTCCTTTCTGGCACTACCAGAAGGAACTGAAGATTTCGTAGTTTATTCTGATGCCTCACGTGTTGGATTGGGTTGTGTGCTTATGCAAAGAGGAAAGGTAATGGCTTATGCTTCACAGCAATTGAAGTCACATGAAGCAAATTACCCAACCCATGATCTTGAATTGGCAGCGGTCGTATTTGCATTAAAGATATAGAGGCATTACTTGTATGGAACGAAGTGCACTATCTATACTGATCATAAAAGTCTGAAATATTTCTTTGACCAGAAGGAATTGAATATGAGACAACGACGGTGGTTAGAGTTGGTCAAGGATTATGACTGTGAAATACTTTATCATCCGGGTAAAGCTAATGTTGTAGCTGATGCTTTAAGCCGGAAGGAGAGTTACACTCCAATTAAAGTAAAGTCATATAAACTGATTGTGAATTCCGACTTGTTTGATCAAATTACAGTTGCACAAGTGGAGGCACTAAAAGAAGAAAATTAAAGAATGAAAGGATCATTGGTCAAGTCCATCTATTTGAGGAGAATGATAAAGGAATTAAGCTCGTTTTGGACGAATTTGGATTCCTTGGACTTGTAAGGTCAAAACAATTATTCTTGATGAGGCACATAAATCAAAATATTCAATTCATCCAGGCACGACTAAGATGTATAATGATTTGAAGAAAGAGTACAGGTGGCCAGGAATGAAAAGAGATATTGCTAAATATGTGGAAAAATGCTTGACTTGCTTACAAGTCAAAGCTGAACACCAGAAACCATATGGAAAAATGCAACCACTAGAAATTCCATTATGGAAGTGGGAGCATATTACGATGGATCTGATAATGAAACTTCCAAAAACTGCAAAAGGATATGACACAATATGGGTAATTGTCGACCGTCTGACAAAAAGTGCTCACTTTATACCCATTCGTGAAAACTATTCGTCTGAACGAATGGCAGAAGTATATGTTAATAAGGTAGTGTCAAGACATGGTGTGCCATTGTCTATTGTATCAGATAGAGACACACGTTTTACCTTAAGATTTTGGCGAAAATTTCAAGAAGGAATGGGCACCAAATTATTAATCAGCACATCATATCACCCCCAGACCGATGGGCAAAGTGAGAGAACAATTCAAACTCTCGAAGATATGCTACGTGTATGTATTATTGATTTTGGTGGCAGTGGGGACAAATATTTACCTCTAGCAGAGTTCTCTTATAATAATAGTTATCATTCGAGCATTAGAATGCCCCCGTTCGAAATGTTGTATGGTAGAAAGTGCCGCACTCTTGTATGTTGGGGAGAAGTTGGCCAAAGAGAACTTGCTAATAAAGAAGTAGTGGAGGAGACAAATAAAAAAGATTGATCAAATCAGAGGGCATTTAAAAGCGGCTCAGGATCAACAAAAGTCATATGCTGATAAACGAAGACGCCGATTGAATTTCAGGTGGGAGACTATGTTATGTTGAAAGTCTCTCCATGGAAAGGTGTGATTCGTTTTCGTAAACGTGGCAAGTTAAGTCCACGGTGTATTGGTCCGTTTAAAATTATTGCTCGTGTGGGGCAAGTGGCGTATCGTCTGGAATTACCTGACGAATTAAACGGAATCCATAACACATTTCATGTGTCATATTTACGAAAATGCTTAGCTAATGAAACGACATATGTACCGTTGAATGAAATTGAGGTGGATCAAAAGCTTAACTACATAGAAAAGCCAGTGGCGATTCTTGATCGTAAAGTTAAGCAACTACGAAATAAAGAGATAAGTCAAGTGAAAGTACAGTGGAAACACCGGCGTGGTTCCGATACCACATGGAAGCCGAGAATGAAATGAGAAAGTATTACCCTGAATTATTCGAGGTATAAAAAGATTTCGGGGACGAAACCTAAATAAGTGGGGGAGAGTTGTAACATCTCATTTTATGGATGAAAATAAATTATCTGAAATATGTATTTTAAATATTGTATAACGAGTAAATTTTGGGTTATATTATTATTGAATTAAGTTACGTTTAAGCGAATGTTGATTTTGTTTAATAATAATAATAATAAATAATAATAATATAATAATAATAATAATAATAATAATAATAATAATAATAATAGAATGAAAGTTGTTAAATCTTCATTTGAATATGCATAAGTCGGTGTCTATGCATATATATATAAAAAGAGAATTATTATTTATATTAAAATATCTAAGATAAGGATGGTCCCATTGTTTATGGATTTTTGTGTATAGTCGGCAAAATGAGATGATAAGGTTCATGCATGTATATATATGCATTATAGGTGTAAACATTTCAAAAAAAAATAAAAGTAGTAATCACACAGAGAGTTATACGAGTAGATTTAGGGATCAAATTCTGAGTAAAGGAAAATAAGAGTTATAATTAATTTTGAAGACGGTTTCGAGCAAGTTATTTTCTACACTCAAGTCACTAATAACAGAGGTAAGTATACTGACCCGTAACTAATTTATGTTATACGTTTAACTACATGATGTATGTGTTACTTATTATGAGTTTGTATGAATTATGTGGAAATGAAACATGTTTAAATACATGAGATATATGTTCATTTATCATGATAAATATTATGGGAGAAATGCCTTATATGATTACGGGTTCAACTATGTGTATTGATAGTTTAGAATGGAGTAAAATATATGTAAGGATTTCGGATGGTGAAATCCCAAGGAGTTCGGGTGTTGAACTCCACATATATAGAAAAGAAGAGTTAAATATATGTAAGGATTTCGGGTGTTGAAATCCCAAGGGGTTCGGGTATTGAACTCCACATATATATAAAAAGGGGAGTTAAATATATGTAAGGATTTCAGGTTTTGAAATCCCAAGGAGTTCGGGTGTTGATCTCCACATGTATAAAGAGATGAGTTAATGATCCTCAAGGGTTAAAAATAAACCCATAAGAAATTTGGGTGTTGAATTCTAAAGAAGTAAATAGGATTAAGTAAATAAAGATTTTGGATGTTAAATTTTAATGAGTAAAAATATGTTTTTGAAAATAAAGATGTGTACTTACTTAGCGAAAGCTAATAAAAATATTTTTAAATGATTTCAGGAAAAGCACCAATAAATAGTTAAAGCTTCACGGACGAGACTGGACTGACAAAGGAACCCTACTCTCGTTTAATACTTAATATAATAAATATTGTAATAAAGTTTGTAGAACGTTCATGTTTCTTGTAATGTTTTTATATATATAATGAAATGATATGTCACCACGAGTGACAAATTTTGTTGTAAACTGGGACCTAAACTCTGATATATGTGGTGAAAGCAACAAAAAAAATTGGTGTGTTTCAAATGGAAAAAGTCTTAGTCTAATAGTATCGTCTTAACAGTTATTGATTTAGAAAGTTGCACAGATACAAAGGAATCGTGAAAGTTGAACAAAGTTTTCTACAAGTTGGATAATAATAGACTTAATCTTGAAATTATTGGCCGCTATTACTGGTTGGACAACACTAGACTCATAACCATCGATTGACAGTGTGACATAGTGTGTCATATTCATTTCCTCGTCTTGGTTAACCATTTTCTCATCTTCATTTGCTCGTTGCTGTTTGTTGTGGTCTCTCGCGTAACCTTTGTCGGAAAAGTCATTCGCGTTCCGAAAGAGGCGAAACAAGTTCAGGACTAGACGAGTCGGACATACACTAACTTAAGGAAGCATAGACTAACTAAGGCTTAGAATGAATTAGGAAATTGTAACTAAACTAACTAAAGCAAACTATCTACAAAAAAAAATGAATAAAAATATATTAACAGGATATAAACAAGATAGTCAAAGATTTAGATTGTCTTTTAAAATTGCCGTGTGTCCCCGGCAACGGCGTCAAAAACTTAATGCATGTGAAAAGTATATATATATTTTTATAAAGGTTTTTCGCATAGATTCAGTTTTAATTGGTTATTACTTACTAAACTACACACATAAAAGGCAAGTGTACCTATCGTGAGGTAATATAGTGATAGTAAAAACCGAGTATCAATCCCTGGACACACCTAGCTACTCAACAACCTTAATGATTGACTATCATATTTGATTTTTGTTTAGGAATATGATAAGTTGTATTGATGTAAATTAGGGTTTCTAGGGTTTTAGAAATATAAATAAAATAAAGTAAAACAAGGTTGAAACTTTTGGATTTAAAACCAGGAGATAAAGGCTATCATCCTAATTAGATTACACTTATATAATTGTGATGAAGTGGTGGTGTGATTAAAGATATTGATTAAAGAAATTGTGTTAATATTTGTAAATATGAGCTGGCACGATATCTCGTCTATCCGCTCCATAGTGATTAGGACCACGTCAGGTTGACATTTGCTGCATAGGTCAAAGCCCTAGTAATGTAGGTAAACCTTTTGTGACCTTTTCGATATACGATTTCTAAAAATATAACTTAATGTAAGAAGAGAGTTGATCAAGTTCCTTTCCAACATACCATTAATTTTAGAAAACCATAACAATTATTGTAGATTTCTCAGACTAATAAAAGGGAACCCGTAAATAATCAGAAAGTTAAGGTGATATGATTTCTAATAACCATCTCTAGTTAATTAGACATAGATTTGTTATGAAGATTGGTTTCACGAATAAAAGTTGATCATACGTTTTTCAACCATGTATGACAATCACAATTACAAATCATAAGTTTATAACTTCCCATTCAAATGTAGGTACTACCCATCGAAAGTTTTCCCAAGACCACCATAACATTAACACAATATATATCAAACCATTAGTTCATCACAAATTACATAAGTTTCATCCAATTAGGATGATAATAAGAGGTTAGCTCATGAGAGCTTGAACATAACAATAAATAACATAGAAGATAGAAATGAATTCATCCGTGAAATGGAACAATCAAATCGGTGATCCACAATCGATGATATTTAGACAATCTCGAGCTTATTTCATGTGTTATACACACATCCCAAGCCTCCAAATGGTCTTCAAGACTTGGTTCATGAGAGAATTCTGCAGAGTAACTCCCCACCAAAAGCTTGCCAAAATGGTGAACTTAGGCCTCTATTTATAGGCTTTCTGGAGTGTTTAAGCATGGCCCCATGCCAAAAAGGCACGGCCCCGTGTTAGTACAATGCTTATGAAAGTTGGTCGACTCGTACGCGCAGAAGTTGTCGGGCACGACCCCGTGACAAATAGGGCACGACCCCGTGTTTGAGGTAGGGCACGACACAGTGCCTCCCAGGGCACGACTCCGTGTTCACTTTTAGGGGACACTACTTTTTGTCCTGTCAGATGTCCAAGCACGGGGTGTGCCAAATTTAGCACGAGGGTGTGCCAAATCTAGCACGGGGTGTGCCAAATTTAGCACGAGGGTGTGTTTTAGGCAACGCATGGGGGCGTGTCAAATTTAGCACGATATAAACTCTGTAGATGTATGTGACATCCGATAATTTTCCGTTATCAAACTCCGTTAGTTCCGTTAAGTCTTGCATACACGTGTCGTAAACACACACTAGTTGTTGCTGAACATTGGTGACTTAAAAATAATAAACAATGATAAACTAATAATAATCTAACCAATAATGTGATTATTGTATTACGTTTATGTGTTTACGCGATTGAAATATTAATTGTGAATTTTATCGCGTAACGTGGAAAGGTGTGTATTTAATCCATATGTCTTGTGTTTAGTAAAGATAAAATATATAATTGTTATTATTAGTTTATATGTTTGGTAATTTAATTAAAAACACTTTTAAAAGGGGTTTAAAGCTTAATTTTTATAAAAAATATAAAACACAAGGGTTAAAGGGGTAATTATCTTAATTTAATAAAACAAAACCCTAATCACCTTTCCCCCCACCCATCGGCCACGACATTCACCCCATCCCTCTCCCTTTGTGATGTTCAGCCAAGAAACACCAATCAAGCATCAAGTTTGATCGATTTCAAGTGTTGCAATACGTTAGGATCATCAATTTCAAGCCATTACACGTTTAAGGTTAGATTTTTACAAGTTTTTATGGTGTTCATGATGTTGGCTGAACCCTAGTTTGAAAATAGGGAATTTGATTTTAATTCTTGGTTGTTTGATGATGTTAGTATGTTAGTTAGATTATATGTATGTTAGTTAACATGGATTATGCAAGAAAGTTATGATTTTGATGTGTTGTTCATAGGTTACTAAGAATAATAACTTTATTCTACATGAAATGTTGATTTGATGATGTATTGATGTTATGGATGTGTGTATGATGATGATTAGATGCTAGATTGTTGCCATAAACGTTAGAAATTCAAGAATGCACATTGTAGTTCTTACCTTGCTTAAAATAGTAACTTTTGGTGTTGAATGTGATGAACCACGATGAGTAGATATTGTTGATCATGTCTAGATGTTGTTATGAGCTTGAAATTGTATATTAGTAATGAATTCATGAATACATTGAGTGTTTGATGGATTTGGGATGTGCTTTCCCAAAAGGGACACTTTATTTGTACAATTCTTAAATATAAAGAATTGAGCATGTTTGGGACATTAGGATCATGCTAGTATGTTCATGAATGATTTCTAATGTGATTGAATGTGTTATTTAGGTTATATGAATGTTTAGTTGATTAGTTACCTGTTTGGTCTGTTTGTGGGAATTCCTAGTTATGGGTTATATGGGTATGTTGTGCATGATTTGATCCTTGTATGATGCATTAGTTGTGTTATAGTTACACCAAGCATGATAGTTGTTAGAGATTTGCATGAGTTGTATGATGATCTAATGTGGTATGATGACCTAGGTAGAACTTGGGTTGACAATGTGATACACGTGGATAATTTGTATGATACTCTTGTATGTTAAGTTGTCATATGTGATTAAACTATATTTCAACTAATATGTCACCAACGGGTCAAATGGGTCAACTGGGTCAAATGTGTCTTGTCTTTATAAACCTTGAGTCCTTTGATTGTAGAGCACTTAGGATTCTTTGGGATTTATATGTACATTGACTATAGGGAACTGAACAAAGTCACAATCAAGAACAGATATCACTTACCTCGAATAGATGATTTGTTTGATCAACTCCAAGGGTCAAGTTATAATTTTAAGATTAACCTGAGGTTAGGGTATCATCAGTTGAGAGTTCGAGAGGAGGACATCTCGAAGACTGCATTTCGTACCCGATATGGCCATTACGATTCTTGGTCATGCATTTGGGTTGACGAATGCACCAGCAGTATTCATGGATCTCATGAATCGTGTGTGCAAACCCTATCTTGATCAATTTGTCATTGTATTTATTGATGATATATTGATCTATTCAAAGACTGAGGAGGAGCATTAGGAGCACTTACGTTTAATCTTGGAACTGCTTAGAAAAGAGTGACTATACGTGAAATTTTCTAAGTGTGATTTCTGGATACATGAGGTGCAATTCTTGGGTCACTTTGTTAATGAGAAGGGGATACGTGTTGATCCTGCCAAGATTAAGGCAATAAAGAATTGGGTTGTACTTAAAACGCCGAGCGAGATACGACAATTCCTTGGTTAGCAGGATATTATCGACGATTCATCGAATGATTCTCTAAGATTGCACAACCTCTCACAGCTTTGAATCACAAGGGAACGTCGTACAATGGAGTGAGAGTCAGGAATCTGCTTTCCAGTTGCTGAAGCAGAAACTGTGTAGCACGCCAATATTGGCATTACCGGAAGGTAATGATGATTTCGTAGTCTACTGTGACGCCTCAATTCAGGGATTGGGTTGTGTCTTGATACAGCGAGATAAGGTGATAGCTTACACCTCAAGACAACTGAAGGTTCACGAGAAGAATTATACTACCCATGACTTGGACTTGGGTACTATGGTTTTGCCTTAAAGATTTGGAGACATTACTTGTACAGTACCAAGTGCATTATATACACCGATCACAAGAGTCTCCAACACATCTTTGAGCAAAAGGAACTGAACATGAGGTAAAGGCGCTGGGTAGAGTTGTTGAACGACTATGACTGTGCTATCAGTTACCATCCGGGAAAGCAAATGTAGTTGCTGATGCGCTAAGTAGGAAGAGATTGCTAAGCCTCAACGTGCGCGAGCTTTACAACTTACAATCAGTACCCAACTGCTTGAACAAGTTAAGGAAGCACATATGGAAGCTTTAAAAGCAGAGAATATCGGGTCTGAGTCGTTATGTGGAATGGATAAACAATTAGAGGTGAAAGATGATGGAATTCATTATTTCATGGATAGACTTTGGGTACCTCTACATGGAAATCTGAGAGACTTGGTGATGAGTGAGGCACACAAGTCTAAGTATCTATACATCCTGGATCTGACAAGATGTACCATGATTTGAAGGCGCACTACTGGTGGCCTAACATGAAGGTGGAAGTAGCAACTTACGTGAGCAAGTGTCTGACCTGCTCAAAGGTGAAAGTGGAGTACCAGAAGCCTTCTGGTCTATTACAAAAACTCGAGATCCCTGTGTGGAAGTGGGATCAGATATCCATGGATTTTATCACTAAGTTACCTCGCACTTCTACTGGTTGTGACACAATATGGGTTATCGTGGATCGATTAACAAAGTCTGCCTATTTCCTAGCAATTAAGGAAACAAACAATGGAGAAATTAACCCGACTATATCTGAAGGAGATCGTTTCGAGACATGGTGTACCATCTCAATTATTTCTGACCGCGAAGCTCGTTTCACGTCACACTTCTGGCAATCACTGTAGAAATCTTTGGGTATGCGATTGAATATGAGTACTGCTTATCATCCACAGACTGATGGTCAAGTAAGCGTACTATACATAAGTTAGTGGATATGCTACATGCTTGTGTGATTGACTTCATGAATAACTGGGAAGTTCATCTACCATTGGTGGAATTTTCTTATAACAACAGTTATCACACTAGCATAAAGGCAACACCTTTCAAAGCTCTATATGGAAGAAAATGTAGATCACCAGTTTGCTGGGCTAAAATTGGTGATAGTCAGCTAACGGGTCCCGAGCTAATACATGAGACAACTGAGAAGATTGTGCAGATAAGGAACCGTATGGCTGCAGCACGAGACAAACAGAAGAGTTATGCAAACAAGGGATGGAAACCCTTAGAGTTCCAGATTGGCAATAAAATTTTATTAAAAGTCTCATCATGGAAAGGCGTATTTCGGTTTGGTAAGCGAGGAAAGCTAAATCCGATATACGTTGGACCATTTGAGATATTAGAAAGAATAGGTCTAGTGGCCTATCGACTAGCCCTACTTGATTCGCTAAATAGAATCCATGATGTATTCCATGTTTCAAATCTAAAGAAGTGTTTAGCTGACGAAACGATGGTCGTACCGCTAGAAGAAGTTCAAGTGGATGAACAGCTATGCTTCATTGAGGAACCAGTCGAGGTGATGGATCATGAGGTGAAAACACTTAAGCAAAGCAAGATATCCATAGTCAAAGTTCGTTGGAACTCGCAACGTGGACCAGAATTCACATCGGAACGTAAAGATAAAATGAAACTTAAGTATCCTCAACTGTTCGACAAGCCGATGTCTGCAGGCGAAGGTATTGATTTAAATTTGGGGACGAAATTTCTTTCAATATGGGGATGATGTGACAACTCATCCAAAACTCACTTGATTTCGATTTCTGTGTGCCAGTGCAGTAGATCAGTGATGGAACACCCACCATGTAACACAATTTTCGAGACGAAAATTCTTTCAACATGGGATAATGTGACATCCGGTAATTTTCCGTTACCAAACTCCGTTAGTTCCGTTAAGTCTTGCATACACATGTCGTAAGCACACACTAGTTGTCGTTGAACGTTGGTGACTTAAAAATAACTAACAATGATAAACTAATAATAATCTAACCAATAATGTGATTATTGTATTACGTTTATGTCTTTACGCGATTGAAATATTAATTGTGAATTTTATCGCGTAACGTGAAAACGTGTGTATTTAATCCGTATGTCTTGTGTTTAGTAAAGATAAAAGATATAATTGTTATTATTAGTTTATATGTTTGGTAATTTAGTTAAAAACACTTTAAAAAGGGTTTAAAGCTTAATTTTTATAAAAAATATAAAACACACGGGTTAAAGGGCTAATTATCTTAATTTAATAAAAACAAAACCCTAATCACCTTTCCCCCTACCCATCGGCCGTGACATTCACCCCCATCCCTCTACCTTTTCGATTTTCGGCCAAGAAACACCAATCAAGCATCAAGTTTGATCGATTTCAAGTGTTGCAATACGTTAGGATCATCAATTCCCAGCCATTACACGTTTAAAGGTTAGATTTTTACAGGTTTTTATGGTGTTCATGATGTTGGCCGAACCCTAGTTCGAAAATAGGTAATTTGTTGTTAATCTTGGTTGTTGATGATGTTAGTATGTTAGTTAGATTGTATGTATGTTAGTTAACATGGATTATGCAAGAAAGTTAGGATTTTGATGTGTTGTTCATAGTTTACTAAAAATATTAACTTTATTTTGCATGAAATATTGATTTGATGATGTGTTGATGTTATGGATGTGTTTATGATGATGATTAGATGCTAGATTGTTGTCATGAACGTTAGAAATTAAAGAATGCACATTGTAGTTCTTACCTTGCTTAAAATAGTAACTTTTGGTGTTGAATGTTGATGAACCATGATGAGTAGATATTGTTGATCATGTCTATATGTTGTTATGAGCTTGAATTGGTATATTAGTAATGAATTCATGAATACATTGAGTGTTTGATGGATTTGGGATGTGCTTTCCCAAAAGAAAACTTATTTGTGCAATTTCTTAAATATGAGGAATTGAGCATGTTTGGGACATTAGGATCATGCTAGTATGTTCATGAATGATTTCTAATGTAGTTGAATGTGTTGCTTAGGATGTATGAATGTTTAGTTAATTAGTTACCTGTTTGGCCTGTTTGTGGAAATTCATAGTTATGGGTTATATGGGTATGTTGTGCATGATTTGATCCTTATATGATGCATTACTTGTGTTATAGTTACACTGAGCATGATAGTTGTTAGATATTTGCATGAGTTGTATGATGATCTAATGTGGTATGATGACCTAGGTAGAACTTGGGTTGACAATGTGATACACGTGGATAATTTATATGATACTCTTGTATGTTAAGTTGTCATACGTGATTAAACTATATTTCAACTAATATGTCACCAACGGGTCAAACGGATCAACTGGGTCAAATGTGTCTTGTCTTTATAAAACCTTGAGTCCTTTGATTGTAGAGCACTTAGGGTTCTTTGGGATTTCTGTATACACATAGTTATGTACTCATGTGTTTTAGGTAACTCTGAAGGTTGTCTTTCCACTCGTTCTTGTCAACTTAAGCTTTAAGTATTCTTTACGCGCATTAGGTGAGTTCATTCCACTCGTTCTTGTCAACTTAAGCTTTAAGTATTCTTTACGCGCATTAGGTGAGTTCATGCCCCACTCTTTTTTACATAATCTCTTTTGGGGGAGATAGCATATTGGTATTTACAAACGCTTTATTATATTGAGTTGTGTATAGTTTTAATATAGTGTTGATTACCATAGAAAGTCCTCACATTTTTGGTTTATTAATAATTATTTAGCGTGAAATCTTGGGTAGTACTACTGGGTCTGACGAGCCCCACCTGTGTGACTCGAGGTCAGACGAGTGCAATTTTGTCCTAATGAACATTGTCACGACCTGGTAAGTCATGGCGGGAGGCAACAAACGTAACACAGTCAGCTTCAAACATGAAATCACTATGATTATTACTAATTGTGTATAGACTAGCTATCTATTACAATACACTGCTTATATTTCACAACTATTACTGATTATTATTTAATGCAAACTCATGAATTCACCAACCATTATGTTGACTTGTTTAGTATGTTATTCTCAGCGTAAGGTTGTCAGTTTCCTAGGAGCACGCACACGTCAGCATTGTTGAGTTATCTACATTGTTTAAAATACTATTTTGGATTATGTCTATTTTAAACAGTTATGCTTTGGTTTATGCATTATGATTGGGCGCGTATGTTTTGCGCATTTTTCTTTACATGTTACATTGTTTGGGTCTTCTGGTTATTTAAACGCCTCCGCACATTTTAAAGTTAAACTCTGATTGCGTTTATTAGTTCATATAGAGTCAATTTGAGTAACTAATAACTGAGATCCGGGTTTGTCACGCGCCTCGCAGTAGAACCCCGCACGCGGATTTTGAGGGTGTGACATATATCTGGTGTTAAATGTTGAAAATCATAAGATAAGGGCTGTGATGAACACATCTCTATGATGGAATTTTGTGTCTTGTAAATATAGATAAGATTTTGTAAACAATCTAATCAACATTAAGATTTGACTTGTTTATTTAACAATATGATATTATTATTAAATTAAATTTTCATTGCCAAAAATATCTTTGAAAATGATTTTTTGAATAAAATAATAAAATAATCCCGATCGATTCACACAACCCGGGGTGACCCAAACCCAGGATGTGACACCCTAGAAAAATCTAACATGCTTATATCCTTCTAGATCTACCCCTTCTCATCATAGCCATTTCCCTCTCTCACACGTTGTAACCTCAACACTATCACAGTCGACTGAATGCTACGACCACCGCCACCAAATTGCCAGCCGAATACAAATGTTGGCCACCACCACCATCACCGTCGGCTGAAAATCTACCACTCCCATTGATATGTGAATAAATATACATGTTAATAATACATATCTTTTACCATTTTAAGTGATTTTTATTTTAAATTAATCTTTATCGATACTTAATTATGACTAATTTGATTTTTCTAGCTTTGAATGGTTGTTTGATGATTTTAAAAGAAAAGTCCAAGGAAATCATGAAGATTTTGGAAGTTTAGAAGACGTTATGGCCATGACATGAGCTGTCAGGACCATAACAAGCTGCAGACTCCCTTTTCCTTCAATCCTTCGTATTATGGCCATGACAGATCCTGTCATAGCCATGACACGCATCAGGCCCCCTTTTTAAGCTCTTCTTCTCCATTCATAAGGAGACGTTTCTGGAAGATAAAACCCTATTTTTTCTTCATCTTTGTGGTGTATTTGAAGGAAGTTTCTCAAGAGTTCAAAAGTGGTTGAGGATCAAGCATTTCAAAAGAATATTCAACTTTACACAACGCACCTCTACTCATCTTTGGTTTGAAAATCTCTAGATCTATCATGTTTTCTTCTATTGTTATGAGCTTGGTTATGGTTTTTGTAAGTCTCATGGGCTAAGCACTCTTTATCACTTAGATTAGATAAAGCTTAGCATACTTGACATATTACATGTAACTTTTGGTGATGATTAGGTCAATAGTTATTATATATCTATGAATGTTCTTCAATGATTTTGTATACTTGTTGAAATTGATGATATGATGAATCTTGTGGGTGTTATAATCACATATTATTGGAAAACTTTGTGTTTTAGAACATCTACTCATGAATTGCATACATCATTGTTTGGTTTATGGCATTTTACAAGGAATGGTTTATTATTTAGTCAAGTTAAAGAAGTGTTCATCCAAATAGATATGTTTGTGAAAACGATTGTGTTTGCTATGAATATCTCCTAACATTGTGTATGTGTAGCCATATATAATACGCATATTTATGATTTGTGTATTCGTGTTGGGACATTCATAAATTGAAGGATTTACATAGCTATTGTTACATTACCGAATGAGGTGGTTACCATGTGTTTTTGTTAACTTTCCAAATTTTATGGGCTTGGTATCCTTGATGGGAGTCCCAACCATCTTCAACTTTGGCTTAATAATATCATTTGGGTCTTCATGGCATAACTTTAGGTGGCTATTATGTGTTTATCATTTTGGCTTTCCAACAAATTATATAATAGATAACCTTGACAGAAGTCTAGTTACATCCATGTTGCATGTGTAGAAGATGATCTTACCATAGGTTCATGTATGTTGTCATTGTTTTGTTAAGCGGATTCAAAGTCTAAGTGATATCTTCCTCTAATTAATTATCTTCATCTTCGTCTACTTTCTTCAATTAGTTTAATTGTTAGCTAAATTAGTTAATCATATTATCCACAAATCATCTTTCATCGGATAGATAATGACAAAGGCTTTGTATCCGGAGCTCTCGTGTTCATGGATCGATATTTGGTTCTTACCAAAAGCTATACTACTATTCGATATGTACACTTGCTTATTGTGTGTGTAGTTAGTCATAAGATGAAAATTATTATTATAAATTTAAAGCTTAATTATATAATATCTATTATTAAAATATATATATCAACACATACATCACCCATCACGCCGTACGAAGCTACCATCACCGCACCACCTTCAGTTCCTCTCTCGCGTAGTTTATTTCAATATTTCTTCTTTTGATTATTCAATTTTAACATACATCTAGGTTTATATTTTTGATATAATTGTATATATTTTAGACCTATTTGTAATTGTTGTAGATTGGTAGATGCTTTAG
This sequence comes from Flaveria linearis, assembly GCA_024085815.1. Taxonomy (NCBI): domain Eukaryota; kingdom Viridiplantae; phylum Streptophyta; class Magnoliopsida; order Asterales; family Asteraceae; genus Flaveria; species Flaveria linearis. The sequence goes on along the minus strand of CM044015.1, from coordinate 15,279,201 downwards.
ACAAGTTTTAAAAGTGTTTGTATTGGTGATGTGTAGCTTAGTTTTAACTTATAATGTATACCTTATTTTGTAGGCTCAATTGAGAGTGTGCTTCACAACCCTGAGGTTAGAGAACTCTCACAATTTGTGGCTTCTAATAAGTTATCAAATGAAGGAGACGAAGATGGCATGGACGAGGGGGACGAATGATGATGTTCTAGCTAGTTTGATGTTTTAATTGGTTGTTTTATGTTTGACTTAAACAATATATTTGAACTAGTTAAAGTTTATGTACTTTTATATATTTATACGTATCAATGGTTGCAGAATGGTTGTGTATATATCTGGAAAAACGTGTATGTATTTGTAGTATATGTATCTTCTTTGAAAATCTGGAAATGTCATGATAAGGAAAAAACTACGTGATAAAGGTCATAGAGAATTAGCAACAATATTTTAAGCATTAGCAATGACATATTTAGCAATGATTTTTAAGCATTAGTGACGAAATATTAGCGGTGATATTTATTGCTGCTATCGCTCTCAATCATTGTAGTGATTTTCATGTTCCAATTAAGTTGGTTTATTGTCAATACATAAAACAAGAACTTCCGAGAAATTTTCATGGCTAAATAAAAGTCAAATTAAGAAAAAGAAGCGCAAGAAATATAACTTTTATGACAAACTTCAATACAAAACAAACGACATGTTTAATGATGTTGGTGTTAGTCTTTTATGTAATTGAGCTTTACAAAAGACCAAAATACTTTAGGTTAACTACGAATTAATATTGGTTTTAAAGAAAAACGGTACACTTTTTTAAGCTACTCTAATATCACACCCAATGAATGACATGAGTTTAAGGAGTTGCGCCCCCTTATGGGGTCAAGGGGCAGCATTTCTGATCACGACATTAATCCTACTAAAAAGGTTTTGTTAGCAGAGCTTAATCGTTGGTTAAATATCATATGATTATTATTCATTTTTTAATTCGTTTGTAAGTTGTTGTTGTATCACTAGTTTGACTAGCAGGATAGTTATAAATGTTTTTATCATTATCTTATTATCTTGTAATTAGGTTATATCTTATATTTAACAGGTGAGCATTATTGCTCTTGAGTACCAAATCATTTTACCTTTCTGTTTAAATTCTTTTATAAGTTAGGCATTAACCTTGAATTTTAAAAACCAAAACAAAATATGCAATAATGATATGCAAGAATGACCTTGAGTTTTAAAGACTAGAACAAAATTAAAATGAGGACGATGAATAATCCCAAGAAAGAATGCAAAGAATAAACCATGAAGATGATGATACTCTAGCTAAGTTTTCTCATATGTTCAATTTGTTATACTTCGTTTCAAGCTATACTTGCCCCCAAATTAAACGTCTTGATTTAGGGGACTGTGTTAGTCGAGTTTATTATCTATTATACTTATACTAGAAGGGTGCCCGCGCAATGCAGCGGGATGACATTTTACATTGACACGTGCATTTAATATTTTGTTATTCTTGTAGTAGTTTTATAAAAGTTTATTATGTTTTTTCCAAGTTAAAATTTAAAACACCAAATAAATAAGTTCTACATGACAACTTGTATATACGCATTAACTTATTGTACCTCATAAAATACAGATCTTTTCAGTAAAAAATTTACACCAAAATGTTTTAAAATAAAAACAGGTTAAGTTGTAGTCTCAAAACGTTTTTAATGTGATAGATTAAAAGATAGAACTGAAATCTCAAAACATGTAAGTTTTTTGGTGTATGGTAGATAATATAAAATTTAATGCAAATATTAGTAAGTGTAAGGTTATTATGTAACTAATTATAAGGGGTAATATGTAAATAATGTTATAAATAATATTTTACCCTTAAAAGTGGTTGTATCTTATGCATTGAATATAGTAAGTGTTCTTAATTTTATGATATCTTAAAATACCTCTCTCATATGCTTTATATATAGTATAGATATATTGTTTGATTGAATTTGGATCTTGAGTTTGTTTAATATAAGGGTATCTAGTATTCAAATGCTCGAAAACTCGAAACTCGATTCGATTCGAAAATTGCTGATCCAAAATTTGATTCGAATTAAAAATCTCAAATATGATTCAAACGCTAAAGTTGAATTCGAATCGAGTTTCAAATTTAAGATTTTCAATCCAATTTGAAATTTGATACAGAAATATATTCATATAAATGTTTACATATTACATATATATTTATATATATTTTATACATATTATATATAGTTTATTATTATATTTTTGTTGAAATTGTTAGAAAATATATTAAACTAAAAAGAAATATATATTTTAAATTACCTAATTAGTAAATTAGTAATAAACTCTTTAAGTTCCAGTTAAATTTGTTTAAAAAGTCATATAAAACCTTGAACTTCTCTTCATATTCCTCAAAATCAAGTAATAAACTTTGTTAACTTTCAGATTCACCCTAAATCCTCATTTCCCTGACACCCATCATTAACCATTAATAGTTTTTGAGTATTTGAATCAATCTCGAAAACTTGAAATTCGATTGTAATAAAAAAATCATCCAATAAGGATCCACGTTCAAAAAATGAAAATTCGAATAATTCGATTTGTTTAATTTGAGTCGTTAAACACGTAGTTTAATGGTCATTATTATTCTATTTTTGGTTTGAGTATTACAAAGTTATAGATTTTTTTAATTATATCATTATCTTATACAATGTTTTCAAAACCAGACCGGAAAGCGAACCGGACGGCCTAGAGGTTCACTGGTCGGACCGGTCAGACCGGATTACGAACCGGATGACGTCATAAATATTTAAAAAAATATTAAAAAATTCTAAATATTTATACTAACGAACCGGTGTTCCTTAATCCAAAACAACATCCAAAATACATACCATTCAAGTAAACATTGTCCAAATTAACGAACCGGTGTTCATTAATTCATATCCAATAATATTTTTATATTAAAATTTAAATAAAAAATTCAAAAAACCGGTTCAACCCGATTCGCCGGTTCCGGTCGGACCGGTCGACCGCACGAACCGGCCGGTTCAACCGAAAACGGCCCAAAAACCACCGAACCGAACCGGCTTCATCACCGGTTCCCGGTCGAACCGGTCGGACCGGCCGGTCCGGTCCGGTTTCGAAATCATTGATCTTATAATTTAATTACATTTCTGTATTTACAAAGTCGAATCATGTTCCAAGGTTTTCATCAGGACGTAAATGAGTTAGTAACTATGACAATATCTAAACATTCTATACGAAGAAAGTTTATTATATATGCATGCAAAATATCTGTTCTCTACCAGGTTGAAAATGCACATACAAACACCATAACTTTTCTTTTATTGTTACTTTGAAAACTTTGCCAAACTCGATGTAACTACTTAATTAAGATACTATTATAAAGACTTATTCAATATACAAACAACATACCGATTGAATTGTGGAAGTATCTAAAAGATGAGGGCCTGTAATTGCTAATAGACTTATTCAACACTATCTTCAATACCGGGAAGATGCCAGAGCAATGAAGAAGTAGTGTCATAGTCCCCATATATAAGAAAAAAAAGATGTCTAATGTTACGCAAACTACAGAGGAATAAAACTATTGAGTCACACGATGAAACTATGAGAAAGAATTATTGACACGAGAATTAGACGCGAAACTCAGATAGCAATAAACTAATTGGATTTATTTCAGGACGCTCTACAGCAGAAGCCATACACGTCATAAGAAGGCTAATAGAGAAATATAGAGAAAAGAAAATGAACCTCCATATGATATTCATTGACCTAGAAAAAGCCTATGACAATGTTCCGCGTCAACTAATTTAGGAAAGTCTACGACTTCAAAGGATACCAGAGAGGTATATTAAAATAATCAAGGATATATACGACGGGGTAAAAACGTGTGTGCGAGCACCAGTCAGAGACACAGACTTCTTTCCGGTGAAAGTGGGACTCCACCAAGGTTGGGCATTGAGCCCATTTCTATTCACAGTAGTGTTAGATGAGATGACCAATTCTATGCAACAGCCAGTCCCGTGGTGCATACTGTTTGCTGATGATATTGTCTTAATATCATAATCTAAAAGAGTGTTTAACGAGAAGCTAGAACAGTGGAGAGCAGCACTAGAGCGCAGAGGCTTAAGGATAAGTCGCTCTAAGACGAAATACATGCATTGTAACTGTGAATCCAAGGATCGCAATTCAGGAATTATCAGTATTAAAATAAATCAATTTAATGATCGCGGAATTATCATTAATTGACGTTTAATTGTTTGAATGATTAATTATGAACACAACCACAGAAACACAATATATGCAAAATCAATAATTATTCAAAAGTATTTCATTAACTATAACGTAATGATTACAAAAGAATATAATGAATACTATAAACAATCGAATACAGTGTATCAAATAATGTTGATGTTGATGCGACGGCGATTAGGGTTGCACAATGGTGTAACTTGACAGCCGTAATATTGATTGATTGTGTTCCCCGAGATGTGAAACCTAGAACTCATATTTATAGATGATTTGAGTCGGTTAAGGAAACACCGGATCTCTCGGGATTTGTTGTTGATCTTGTTGACTTGTTTGACTTCTTGGAATTGATAATCACACGTATAATGGTCTTCCGCAGGAGTCTTGCCTTCCGCAGATCTTCTGTTCTTCCGTAGGAGATTTGCTTTTCCGTAGGAATGTTGTTCTTCCGTAGATATTCCTCCTTCCGTAGGAGTCTTCACTTCATGGAACTTGATCATCCGTAGGAACTTACACGGTCATTTGGTCTTGTATGAAACATATCTACGGATTAACAAAATTGTTCATCCGTAGATGTTTCCTACACTTGGTCAGTTTTATCAAATCCATTCCAAGAATATTGTTTCTCCTGTCAAAGCACAAATCAACACACATACATATATGGGGTTAACCTATAGATTCAAATCACATATATATATATTTTGACTGTTACAAATGTTAATTACAAGACTTGATTTTCAAGTACTAAGCCTATACAAAATTGATCTAGTCCTATACAATCTAGACCTAACAATACTCCCCCTTAGGCTTAGCTCCTTGTAATCAGTCCATCAAAACTGCTAGCTCCTTGACTCTAGCTATCATCTTATTGTAGAAGTAAGATACAACAGTTTTCTGATCATCATATTTGTACTTTATCTGCATCCTGCTGATCTTCTTCAGTGTGTCATAACTCAGTCCTAAGACATCTTCTTCCGTAGTGAGTGTTTCCACTACACTATCATTATGAACAATCTCTAACTCATCTTCTTCAGATATCCTGAGCTCGGACACATCATCTATGTTTGTTCCTTTCAGTAACCCAGCCTCATGTTTTCTTCTCTTGTGTGTCTTTGCATGCAATTTATCTATCACTTGAATTATATGCACATACAAGCAGAGGTCATTCTGGGCTTTTTCATCTGTTAGCTTTGGGAAGAATTTATCATGTAGGTATGATGTGTAGCTTGGATGCAGCATTTTTAGTTCCATTGGATCAAAAATTCTTATCCTGTCACCCTTCTTCCCATCTACATTTCTCAGCAGCACCATCTCTTTATTCTTTTCAATGTATCCCCATTCCGAGATAGGACAAGTGAATTGGTTTCCTGAGATGCTTTTGATGGTGTGTGAGCTTCTGGTACATCCCACTCTTCTTAGCAGATCATCATCTACAAGGGATGAGACTTCAGCTGTCTTTCTTTTCTGATTTTGCTTCATTCTGTTGTGCTCCTTATCATTTCTCTTTGCTTGCATGAGCACATCATCAGAAAAGCTTGTCTTCATGCCATTCACAGCTGCAGAGAAGTCTCTCCCCCTGAGATGGATTGGAAAGTTGAACATTGGGATGCTCTGAAGATCCCTGATGTCTTGCTCTGGGAGGCTGAGCAGGGCTTCTACATCATGGAAGTATTCAATCCTTCCAGATGTCCTCTTAATTATTGCACAATCCCAGTCTGGATCATATTTCCAGGCCATAATCCTGTTTTCTTCCACAGAACTGGAGTTGTGATATGATCATACAACTGTACGAGAGTTGATTTCTTCTCAGTGATTTCTCGCACAGTTGTTCCCAGAGGCCATACTTTTCCGGGGATCACCGCCCTTGGCTCTCTGATGAGTTTTTCCTTTTCCTTGTGCTGATCCTTTGTGTCAACAGTTATTGGATCAGCAGCAAGTTTACTTGATTGGTCTTTTGGATGTGGAGCAGTGGTTCTGAATTTTACACCAGTTTCCAGCTCCACCTTCATCACGTGCTCCATCATCCTCCGCAGCTCACCAGTAGTTCTGCCTTTGAGCTCATGCGGTTTGTAATTGTGCCCCTGTAACCAGCAGGTCATATTGTACTTTGAAAGTTTTGCTGTGTCACAGTGGCCCAAATCTTTCTTTATTTTCTCCACAGACTGGAATGTTGTAATGCTTCATAATCACAGTCTGGGATTATGAATCTTGCAATCTCAAATTCTTTCAGCGCTTTGGTCATCTCTGAAGTGTTCATCCTCTCAACCATGTCATACGGAAACCCATGGTTGATGAGGGTCATAAACATGCTGGAGTCAGGCCTCTCTTCTAAGATATCAGTAGTTGTTAGAAGGTCATCGGCCTTTCCACCCTTATCAGTAGTGGGGGAATCCATCCGTGTTAATTCCTCCCACTCTTTGTCACTTTCTTCTTCTTCTCCCGGAAGATACCTTCACAGCAGAAACTTCTACTGAAGGTGTGTGATCAGGAGATGGAATTTTTGATTTCTTTGGGGAGCTTTCTTCTTCTTGTTTCTTTTGTGTGGCTCCGAAGTATTTCCTTTTTCGGGTGTAGGATATCAGCGGCTTAGTAGCTCTACCCGATTGTTTTTCTGGTTCAGCACTTGTATCCACTTTTGTTTTCAAATCAGATAGCTTTCTCTTCAGGCTCTCTATCTCCAGATCCTTTTGCTTAATTAGCTCGGCCTTTTCATTTTGTTCTTGTTTCAAAGTTGCCTCTAGTTCCCGTTTGGTTTTGAACAATGCATCAATGATTTCATTGTTGCATTGAGCATCTTCTCTCAGCCTTTTCAAACTGGCATCCTTCTTTGTTAGTTCTTCATCCTTTTCTTGGATGACTCCGTACAGCTCCACAATTCTTTGTTTTCTCTTGTTGGATTTAAGCACCAACTTGTTGTATTTTGCAACCAGAAAGCTCTTGCTCACAGGGATGTCGCTGTCACTTAAGTCATCTTCATTGTAAGCAGTGACATCCTGAGCAGAAGTTTGAGTCTCCCCGGTTCATCAGCAGGTATTGGCTCGGTATGAGCTGATGAAGGTTGTTCATCTGTGTGAGTTGGAGAGAAAGGAACAGTGCTGGCTTTAGATAGTAATTCGGTGTCTCCTGAGTGTACAGAGTGTACAGACTCAGTCACCTCAAGTGGTTCAGTCTCAGCACTTTCCGGTGATTGGGGTTTTGGGGATTCTGGTGGTGGTTGTATGGGTGATTGGATTTGGAGTGGAGAGTATGGTTGTGTGTGATGAGATGAAGATGATGATATCAGAACAGGTGATTGGTGTGGTTGAATTGGGGAGATTGGTTGGGTGTTAAGGCTTGATGGTGAATGTGGTTGTTGAGTGGATGATTGGCTAGATGATGTATGTTGTAGCTGCTGTTGATGCTGTGGAGTTGATTGTTGATTGCATTCTCTAGAAAATGACCATAGAGATTACACTTGTAACATCTGACCTTAGACTTATCAACTCCAATCTTCGATGTTTTGCTTGCTGCTGCCAGATTTTTATTTCGTCGAAGATATTGCTTGGCTCTGTAAGCAATCATTGCCATCTGCCATTGTAGATCCATCTCTTCTACAACATCAGGAGGGAGTTCCTCCAAATCTTGCTGGCAGATGTTTGCTGCTGTAAGGGAACTTCCAAGATAAGCTTGAAAGCTAGAACTAAAAGCTGCAAAGGCTGCTTTTTGTTCTTCAGAATCCAATATCACAGTTATTGGTTCTGAGTTTGTTGTTGCTGATGTTTCTCTTTTCTCAGAAGATTTAGCCTTTTCCTTTTGAGTTTTGCTTTGAGATGACTTCTTAGTGGGTTTGGATGCATAGAAACTTACTTCCTCTTCATCATCACTCAAAGCACAAGAGTTATCATCTTCATTATTAGAAATAAATGCACTTCCAGCATTCTTTGTTTCCTTGAAGTGATAAGGTGAGACATGAGTTCTCACACTCTTGTTTCTTGATTGTTCATCCAGTTCAAGTGCTTCAACCTTGGCAACTAGTGTATCTAGACCAGTTGTCTTCAGATCTATGGTGTTTTTGAACATGGAGACTGTTTGCTTCCAACTTTCAGGCAAAGTATGGAGCATTTCTTGTTCAGTTCCTCAGTTGTGTATTTTAACTCCAAGATGTTCATCTCAGTGACGAGTTGCATGAATCTATGGAGTTGCTGAGGAATTGACTCACCCTCAATATGATGAAAAGTTTCATACTGTGATCTAAGGGTGTCTTTCCTTATGCTTCTGATTTCATCACTCCCTTCACAGAGAGTGTGAAGTATCTTCCATAGGGAATTTGCTGTTTTATAGTTCTCGCACCTGATCAAGATTTCTTCTGGTAAAGCCATACTAAGCAAGCTGTATGCTTTAATATCGACTTTAACCTTCTTAACATCATCAGGTGGCAAGTCCTTAGTGCTGATTGGCTGGTTTTTGTCATTATAATCCGGCCCAAGAGTGGGTGGAATATAAGGACCTTGTGTGATGGACTCCCACAAGTCAGAATCAGTGTAGTTCACATGATTTCTGAACTTGATCTTCCAGGATTTAAAATCAGCTTTTGTTTCTAACTTTGGTGGTTGATAAGATCCTCCTCCAAAAGTACTCATGTTTAACTGCAAAACAAGATTTAAAATTTAAGTGCTTGAATTGACAAATCTATCAAAGACGCAGATCTAGTATTCAATGGATTTGAATATAGATCTAAATCAAACAAGCAATAAGAGAATGCTTGCTGAAAGACAAGTCGTTGATTTAATTGTTTGAAAATCAATTAAACAATTTTAATACTGATAGATCAATTGATCTAAATCAATGAGCACCTATTGCTCTGATACCACCTGTGAATCCAAGGATCGCAATTCAGGAATTATCAGTATTAAAATAAATCAATTTAATGATCGCGGAATTATCATTAATTGACGTTTAATTGTTTGAATGATTAATTATGAACACAACCACAGAAACACAATATATGCAAAATCAATAATTATTCAAAAGTATTTCATTAACTATAACGTAATGATTACAAAAGAATAATAATGAATACTATAAACAATCGAATACAGTGTATCAAATAATGTTGATGTTGATGCGACGGCGATTAGGGTTGCACAATGGTGTAACTTGACAGCCGTAATATTGATTGATTGTGTTCCCCGAGATGTGAAACCTAGAACTCATATTTATAGATGATTTGAGTCGGTTAAGGAAACACCGGATCTCTCGGGATTTGTTGTTGATCTTGTTGACTTGTTTGACTTCTTGGAATTGATAATCACACGTATAATGGTCTTCCGCAGGAGTCTTGCCTTCCGCAGATCTTCTGTTCTTCCGTAGGAGATTTGCTTTTCCGTAGGAATGTTGTTCTTCCGTAGATATTCCTCCTTCCGTAGGAGTCTTCACTTCATGGAACTTGATCATCCGTAGGAACTTACAAGGTCATTTGGTCTTGTATGAAACATATCTACGGATTAACAAAATTGTTCATCCGTAGATGTTTCCTACACTTGGTCAGTTTTATCAAATCCATTCCAAGAATATTGTTTCTCCTGTCAAAGCACAAATCAACACACATACATATATGGGGTTAACCTATAGATTCAAATCACATATATATATATTTTGACTGTTACAAATGTTAATTACAAGACTTGATTTTCAAGTACTAAGCCTATACAAAATTGATCTAGTCCTATACAATCTAGACCTAACAGTAACTTTAGTGGTGAAGCTGAAAAGGACCCCAAATCAGTATCCAGGGTATGGCTATAATACCCATATAAAAAAAATAATAATAATAAAAGGTTCAGGGGGCATTTTTGACATTTTGGAAACTTAAGTTATTAAGTTTAAGCATAAAATGACAGGAGCTTAAACCATAGGGACCATTTGTGTAAAATGGACAAAACCCAATCTGTTTCTCTTCCCGATCGCAGGCCAGTGCTCCGACCACCGCCGGTCGGCTCCGGCGACCCCCAAACAACCAATTTTAATCGATTTAAGCTCAATCATTTGTTCCCGACAGCTTCACCTGCAAGATTAGAACAATACCCCACTAAAATTGATTCGATTTGAGTGCGATCTGAAACTGATTTCTTTTCTTTTTCTTTTTCGGTGGACCACCCACCCAGATCGCACAATAAACATAAATAATAAACAAATTAATCTGGCCTAATCAATCATATATCAATTCCTAATCTACCTACGCTTTCAATTACACCTGCAATCAACGAATTCATCCTGTTCGATCTCCATCTTTCACGCGACCTGCAACTCATTTGAAACCCAATCTGCGATCAATTTTAATCGAAATTGATAAGGGACTTTGTTTCCAGATCATAATTCAAAGCTTCCTACCAATTTAATTTGAATTTCATCAAGGATTGGTCACCCAACGATCACCACTTGATCGCGACCTGTTCTTCGATCAGTTCAGCTTCATTTCATCATTATAAAGGTAATTAAAGCTACCTACATACTCGTTTTTAGTCTAGGAATGAAAGCCCTATGCTTTCAATCGATTACAACATCGATTTGGGATTCAATTTTGGATTAGATGAAACTAGGGTTTATGTTGATTTGGGGATTTTGGTTCGAGATTGGTTAAAAGAATTAAAAGCTGGGAACTGGTGCGACTATAAGCCTTTGGTTCACCGGTTCAACGCCCCTTTGCCTTAGATGAGGTCCCGGGTTCGACCCCGGGCACCTCCTGTTATTTTTTTTAAGCCCTATTTAACCTTTTAAAATTTTGTAAAAATTCTTATAAAAATCCTTTTTATAATCTCTGTTTATTTTTAAATCATCAACCTGATTTTCTGTAATTTTCGTTAAGCTTAACATTTATAAAACAATATAACAAAGACATTTAGTTTAATTATTTTTATGGATTCTTTTAAATAAATGGTAAAAATCTGATTAAATATAAAACTTCTTTTATAAAAGTACCTAATTAATTTCTGTAAATTAGTTTATTAAAACCTTAACAATTCTTATATATATATATTGTTAACGAACGTTATAAATAGTTTATTTTGTTTAAAAATAAACTGTAGACAATTGATTTAGGCTCGTATTTTACAGCCAACTTACAGAGGCCATAACTTCTTCATAACAGATTCAAATCAGTTAAACCTTAAGTCCATGACGAAGTTCGTCGAAAAACGAATCTGTTGATATATAAACATCGAAAAACTCATTCGTTTAGACCTCCAAATAGTCGTTTTCGTAACAGCTATCAGTTTTACGCAGCTGTAAAGATCCACGTTTTCTCATATTTCGGTAATCCAAATCAGAAACTTTTCTAAATGAAAGTTGTTTAGAAACCACTAATCTAGTAAAGTGGAGATTTTCAGTTTTAACGAGTGCAAAAAGACAGGGGCAGAACTAGAATTTTTCCAATCTGAAATAAGAAAATCCAAACTATAATTTGCGTTACGTTATCGTAGGTTCTCGCGACGTTAACTGAGCCTAGACTTTGTTTCTGATTATTGTCATTCGTGTATAAGGTACGGATTCTGTTTCCTTGTTATCATAATATTCACTTTCGTTCTGTTACTTAGAGTACGGATTCTGTTTCCTTGTTATCATAATATTCACTTTCGTTCTGTTACTTATAGTACGGATTCTATGTCCTTGTTATCATAATATTCACTTTTGTTTCTGTTACTTTGTAGTACGAATTCCCGATTCCAGTCTAGTATTTGATTTCCGTTCATCTCTAGTTTTGATTCCTGTCATACATAGATAATTTGCTTTTGATTCTGTTATAAGTAGCTTGACTACTATATATTTCTGAATTTGTTACCCGAGCTCTCCCTATCTTGGGGTGACCAAGACGCGTTATTGCGGCATCGATAACGTGGCACCAACCGTGGCGGTGAGCTGAGATCACGGCGTCTCTAAAGAGGACTCTGAAATTATGTCTGGTTATATTATTATTTCCTCAGAGGCGTATGGATCGATCCTAGGTTAGTCCTGTTATTTCCTGATGGATGGTTACACATCATTCCATTCAGGACTCCGGTGAATGGTTTGTATGTCTGCCCATACTCCATTTCACATTGGTTCACGGGCTCGCTACCTGTGTTCCCTCTGTTCAGTTATTATATGATATGATTATTAGCTCGGGGTATGTTCTATCTGATATATGTCTTATGAAGTATGTTCTATTTGATATATATATCTTATGATCTTTGATTCTCCATTATCACCATGTCTGTTTATTTTGATATCTGCCGATTCTTTGATTATCACCATGTCTGTTTATTTTTTTTATATCTGCCGATTCTTTGATTATCACTATGTCTGTTTATTTTGATATCTGCCGATTCTTTGATTATCACCATGTCTGTTTATTTTTGTTATCCGCTATTCCGTTCACTGAGCATTATGCTCAGGCGTGCTTTTGTTTTCATGCACGTCAGGTCAGCAGGGTAATCCGGGAAACCAGTGAAGAGTGAATTGAAGACCAAGATTATCTGTTACTTTAATTGATGTATGAACATCTTAATTAGGTTCTTTCGGATTATTTAGTGTGTTTGAAGTTATTTCGTCTGACCGTTTCTGTAATATCATGGATTGGTTTTTTGATTTGATATCCGTATTAGTGACACGTCAGCCTTGTCGGGTTGGGGTGTTACAGTTGTGGTATCAGAGCAAAGGCTCTTTCCTGTAGAAAACTTAAACATTAATAATAAACTTGTGAGGTAATGGGTAGACGTTGGTTAGAATCTAATTTCTGTTCGCAATCTAAATTCCAGTGTTCACACGTGTATTTTCATTTCTGATGGCTCCTAAGAGACGTGTGAACAACCGCAATAACTCGAATAGCCCTTCATCTGATACTCCTCTCGAAACCCTCGTTGCTAATGCCGTAAACGCTGCTATTTCTGGAATACTCCCTAATCTGATGACTCAGAATGCTCAAACAGTCATCCAGCAGATACAACAGGCGAATTTGGGTGGAAATAACATGGGATCAGCATCGGAGGGAAATAACAACGGACCACCACCTGGGGGAAACAACACAGGACCTCCACCCGGTGGAAAAACTCAGAGCCACCTTCTGGCGGGAACAACACGGGACCACCTTCCGGTGGAAATGCGACACCACCTATGGCTGAGATTTATGTTTGGCTTGAGCGCTTTATGAAGCAAAGACCAAAATCTTTTAGTGATGCTGCTACACCGATGGATGCTCGGAACTGGATAGCCCATGTGGAAAAGATTTTTGAGGTACTAGGAGTCGGTGACCTATTTAAAACTAGGCTGGCTTCTTACAAACTGGAGGATGATGCTCTAGTTTGGTGGGAAGGGGTCAAACTTGTACATGGTGGAGAGGGTTATGCTGCTACTGTTAGATCTAGATTGTATAGGGCTAGATCATTTTTGTATAGGCTTAGTACTTGAAAATCAAGTCTTGTAATTAATATTTGTAACAGTCAAAATATATATATATGTGCTTTGAATCTATAGGATAACCCCATATATATGTGTGTTGATTTGTGACTTGACAGGGAAAAACAATATACTTGGACGGATTCCTGGAATTGACCAAGTGTAAGAAACATCTACGGATGAACAATTTTGTTAATCCGTAGATATGTTTCTTACAAGAAAAATGACCAAGTACATGTTCCTGCGGATGATCAAGTACCGTGAAGTGAAGACTCCTACGGAAGAAGGATTTCCTACGGAAGAACAACTCTGCTACGGAAGACCAATCATCTACGGAAGAACAAAAGTTCTGCGGACGACAAGACACCTGCGGAAGAACATTATACTTGTGCGATTGCAACTATCAAGAAGTCAAACAAGTCAACTCAATCAATAACAAATCCCGAGAGATCCGGTGTTTTCTAAGCCGACTCAAATCATCTATAAATATGAGTCCTAGGTTTCACATCTTGGGGAACACAATCAATCATTATTACGGCTGTCAAGAGTTCATTGTGCAACCCTAGCCGCCGTCACATCAACATCAAACATTATTCGATTCACAGAATTCGTTGTTCATAGTTATCAGTTATTATTCTTTTGTAATCATTACCTTATAGTTAATGAAATACATTTGAATTATTATTGATTTCGCATTTATTGTGTTTCTGTGGTTGTGTTCATCATTAATCATTAAAACAATTAAACATCAACTAGTGATAATTCCGCGATCATTAAATTGATTTATTTTAATACTGGTAATTCCTGAATCGCGATCCTTGGATTCACAGGTGGTATCAGAGCGTTGGTGCTCATTGATTTAGATCAATTGATCTATCAGTATTAAAATTGTTTAATTGATTTTCAAACAATTAAATCAACGACTTGTCGTTCAGCAAGCACTGTCTCATTGCTTGTTTGATTTAAATCTATATTCAAATCAATTGAATACTAGATCTGCGTCTTTGATAGATTTATCAATTTTAGCATTTAAGTTTTGATTAATTCTTTTGCATTAAACATGAGTACTTTTGGTGGAGGATCTTATCAACCGCCAAAGTTGGAAACCAAAGCTGACTTTAAATCCTGGAAGATCAAGTTCAGGAATCATGTGAACTACACAGATTCTGACTTATGGGAGACCATTACTCAAGGTCCTTATATTCCACCCATCTTGGGCCGGATTATAATGACAAGAATCAGCTAATCAGCACTAAAGACTTGCCACCTGATGATGTCAAGAAGGTCAAAGTCGATATTAAAGCATACAGCTTGCTTAGTATGGCTTTGCAAGAAGAAATCTTGATCAAGTGTGAAAACTACAAGACAGCAAACTCCCTGTGGAAGATACTTCACACTCTCTGTGAAGGGAGTGATGAGATCCGAAGCATAAGGAAAGACACCCTTAGATCACAATATGAAACTTTTCATCATATTGAGGGTGAATCAATTCCTCAGCAACTCCATAGATTTATGCAACTTGTTACTGAGATGAACATCTTGGAGTTAAAATATACCACTGAGGAATTAAACAAGAAGATGCTCCACACTTTGCCTGAAAGTTGGAAGCAAACAGTCTCCATGTTCAAGAATACCATAGATCTCAAGACAACAGGTCTGGATACATTGGTTGCTAAGGTAGAAGCTCTTGAACTGGATGAACAATCAAGAAACAAGAGTGTGAGAACTCATGTCTCACCTTATCACTTCAAGGAAACCAAAAATGCTGGAAGTGCATTTATCTCAAACAATGAATTGATAACTCTTGTACTTTGAGTGATGATGAAGAGGAAGTAAGTTTTTATGCATCCAAACCCACTAAGAAATCATCTCAAAGTAAAAATCAAAAGGAAAAGGGAAGATCTGAAGAGAAAAGAGAGACATCAGCAACTGCAAACTCTTCTTAACATAACAAACTGTCAGAACCAATAACTGTGATATTGGATTCTGAAGAACAAAAAGCAGCCTTTGCAGCTTTTAGTTCTAGCTTTCAAGCATATCTTGGAAGTTCACTTACATCCGTAAACATCTGTCAGCAAGATTTGGAGGAACTCCCTCCTGATGTAGTAGAAGAGATGGATCTACAATGGCAGATGGCAATGATTGCTTACAGAGCTAAGCAATATCTGCGGAGAAATAAAAATCTGGCAGCAGCTAGCAAAACATCAAAGATTGGTGTTGATAAACCAAAAGTCAGATGCTTCAAGTGCAATCTCTATGGTCACTTCTCTAGAGAATGCAATCAACAATCATCTTCGCAGTATCAGCAGCAGCAGCAACAAAATCAGCATCAACAACAGTATCAGAATCAGCAATCAACCTCTCAAAGATCTCTGCATAGACAACCTCAACTAACATCCCCACCAGCCACAAATACATCAGCACGACCAAGCAATTCTTCAAGATGGAACATGTGACTGGAGTTTGTATGAGAAGGAAGTGATAGAGGAGAATCAAGCATTAATGGCACATATGGAAAACAAAGTTCCTCCTATGGCCAGAGAGGTAAAAAACAGGTTATGTTCATCATCATGTGTTGAGGAAGTTGAACGATATAGAGTCCATGCTCAACAATTGGCTGATAAAGTAAAGAAACTATATTTTAAATGAATCACACTTAAGAGAACAAAAATTATATCAAATCAAAATCAGTTCTTTACAAAGGATTTAGAAAAATATGTTTCTGAAAACTACAGCCTAAAAGCCCAAGTTGAGCATCTGACCACTTCCTTAACAAAATCCATGGCTGATCATGCATCAACTGAAGTGAAACTTCAAAAGTTTCAATTATCATCTCAACAATATGAGAAGTTGTTAAACTCTCACATTGAATCAAAGAACAGGTCCGGGTTGGGTTATAATGCTGTTGCACCACCTATTAATGATAACTACACACCTTTACCTGAAACAATGACTAACAATTTGTCAAAACATTTTGTGCAAAGCACCAAAATTGACATAAAAAACAGTCATGAAGCTGAGATAAGTGAAACTGAATCTACTGGATCTGAATCACTTAAACATAATGAATCAGATTTTGATAAGTATGATGACTTGGATGATTCTGATGAACATGATACTGATCAACTGAACATTGGTAAGAATGTTCAAGTTGAAACTGGTCTTCCGCGGGTACTTGAAGAATCAAAGCTGCAGTATCCTCCAAAGCAACGGAACATGCTGAAGACTATCTGCAAGAGGATTGCTGAATTGAATGAAGGACTTCAAGAACTGAACCTTCACAAGTTGACAGTTGCGGATCAAGTGCTGAGATACCTTTGTCTTCAGAGAAAGGTAAGAAACAACAAACTTCAACAAAGAAAAAGAAAAATTCAAGTGTTGAAGATCAGCGGAAAAAGAAATCTGAAGAATCCGTAGAACATCTGCGGAAAGCAAAAGTTACCAAGTCCGTAGATCTTCTGCGGAAGGCAAAAATTACTGAATCCGCAGAAAAGCAACGGAAAAGAGAAACTGATTCTGCGACGAGGTAAAAAGAGAGACCAACAAACATGCACAGAAAAAGGTGAATATCAAGCAACAAATGGCAGCCAAAGGCAAACAAGCAACAGCTGTTGATGCTCCAAACAAAAACAAGAAATCAACTGATGCTTCAGCAAGTGAGAAAAAGAACAGTAAAAAGAAGGATGAATCTGAAGAAAGTTCAGAAAAATATTGTAAATGGTGTGATATGAAGAATCACAATACTGATGAATGCTATTTCAGCAGCTATTGTTCCATTTGCAATATGAACAATCACATGACTGCTGATTGTTACTTCAACAAACACTGTGCCATATGTGACAAAAATAATCATTCAACTCAGGAATGTTATTTTAATAAGAAGAACAAGAAAAGAGCAAAAAGAAGTCACAAGATACGTCATCCGAAACAGATTCTCAATCCTCAATTAGTGACAAAGAGACAAAGATTCAAAAAGATCAACAAAAGTCAAAGAAAGGATCATCTGTTGAGAACAAGACTTCGAAGAAGAAAACACCAACACAGGCTAAGACACCTCACAAAAAGGTGGATTTGTCTGATAAACAGACTGAAGTAGTTGATGGTTTCTTTGACAACTTTGCAAAAGGAACTCCTGTGTCTCAATCAAAGCTGAAAGATGAAGAAACTTTCAAAACTACAGGATCCTCTCCAAAGTTAAAATACCAACCAAAACAAGTCACTTTGAAGAAAGACTCAGACAAGCATGAAGGCATCCAGAAACCTGACTCATCTTCAACAGAATCATCCTCACCACCATCAAATCAAAAAGAAACAACTAATACTGAAACTTCAAGATTAATTCATGAAGGAGTAACTATTGTTGACACATCTGGCAAATCCAAGACAATTAAGCCTTGGATTGTCAATTCTAACTAATTTCTTTTTGTGTGTAGGAACAATCATGGAGAGCTGACAACAAGTGGTATGTTGACAGTGGTTGTTCCAGACATATGACAGGCAACTGTGCACTTCTCCATGACTTCAAACATAAACATGCCTCTTATGTGGCATTTGGTGGGGATAAGAAGGGAGGTAAAATTGTTGGTGAAGGAATGGTAACTAATGGTGTGTTAACATTTGAAAAGTAAATTACTGTGAAAATTTGCAGTATAATTTACTTAGTGTTTCCCAAATTTGTGATCAAAATTACTTAACACTATTTGATAACACTAACTGTTACATACTTAAGCCAGGTTTTATAGTTCCAGCAGACTGGATCCTTCTCAAAGCATCAAGAAAAGGCAACACATATATCTTGGATATGAACAACACAACACTCACTAATCATGAGACATGCCTGCTGTCTAAATCTTCAGAAGATGAATCTCAACTGTGGCATAGAAGACTTGTCTATTCCAACATGAAGAACATGAATAAATTGGTGAAAAATGACTTAGTCATTAGATTACCAAAGAAAGAATTTTACTGTTCTCATCATTGTTCTTCATGTTATAAAGGAAAACAACACCGAGTGTCTCATAAATCCAAAACAATTAACACTAACACTACACCACTCAAATTGCTTCACATGGACCTCTTTAGTCCAATCAATGTGCTGAGCATTGGAAAAAGGCAATATTGTTTGGTGATAGTAGATGATTTCACTAGATTCACATGGGTCTTCTTTTTAAAAATAAGAGTGAAACATCTGAAACATTAATGGACTTTGTGATCAAGATTGAGAATCAACTTGATTTAAAAGTTAAAATCTTTAGGAGTGATAATGCAACTGAGTTTGTTAATGTTGATCTGGATTCTTTTTGCAGGAATAAAGGGATGGCAAGACAATTCAGTGCACCAAGAACTCCATAACAAAATGGAGTGGCTGAAAGGAGAAATAGAACACTCATAGAAGCAGCCAGAACAATGCTAGCTGATTCTCAGTTGCCCATTACTTTCTGGGCAGAAGCTGTGAATACAGCTTGCAATGTTCAAAATAGAACTTTGATAGTCAAAGAACATAATAAAACACCTTATGAACTCTTATTTAAAAGGAAACCTTTTATAGGATATCTTAGAGCTTTTGGGTGTCATGTGTCTGTTTTGAATACTAAAGAACAATTGGGAAAATTTTCTGAAAAAGCCTATGATGGTTTCTTTATTGGATATTCATCCACTTCTAAATCATATAGGGTCTGTATTCCAGAACATAACATAGTTGAAGAGACTCCAAATGTTTCTTTTGATGAATCCATGTTTACTACTAATGTAAAAGGATCATCTTGGTTATTTGATATAGATGCATTAACGGAATCATTTAACACTGGTTATCTGATCAATGCAGGTGCTGCGGATACATGCTATCCATTTGTGCCTCCAAGTTTGAATGAAGTGCCCCTGACAGCTGATCCATCAAGGTACAACTTTCAACTGCACCTCAGCAAGAATCAAGTCAGAGCATGAAGTTACATCGTAAATACATCCGCAGATGTAGGTCCTGCCTCAGCTGCTGAACTAAGGATAAAGAGGAGGTTAAATCAACAAACCATGCCTGCAACACAACAATGTTCATCCGTGGATGGTAATGCATCTTCTACGGAAGTACAAAATGCGTCCGTAGATGCTGCAGTTACTCCTGCGGAAGAACAAAATGCTGCTTCCGTAGAACCTCCTGCGGACAAACAAAATGCTGCTTCCGTAGAACTTCCTGCGAAGAAGACAACCCAGCAGCAACTCATACACAAGCTGATCAAAATGAACATGAGCCTTTTGATTATTTCATAAACTCAACTTCTCAGCTGACTCCATCTGCTTCAATGGGTTTCTCAAACTTGGAATCCACAGTTCCAGTTGATGCTGTCTCAACAAGCAGAATCCACAAGGCTCATCTAACAGACAATATCATTGGAGATCTGAATACAAGAACTACAAGGAACAAAGGAGGTGTGGCAAACATTTGTTTGTTCACCTGCTTCTTGTCCCAAACAGTTCCTGCAAACATTACAGCTGCACTAAAAGACAACAGCTGGATTGAGGCTATGCAAGAAGAACTACAACAATTTAGAAAACAAAAAGTATGGACTCTTGTAGACTTGCCTACGGTCAACACCCAATTGGAATAAGGTGGCTATTCAAAAACAAGCTGGATGACAGAGGTATCATAGTGAAAACAAGGCTAGGCTTATTGCTCAAGGATATACCCAGGAAGAGGGAATAGACTATGATGAAGTCTTTGCACCAGTTGCCAGGATTGAAGCTATAAGGGTTTTCCTAGCCTATGCCTCCTTCAAGAAGTTCACAGTCTATCAAATGGATGTGAAGTGTGCTTTCCTCTATGGGAAAATTGATGAAGAAGTATATGTTGCTCAACCCCCTGGATTTAAAGACCCTGATTATCCACATAGAGTATACAAGCTTGATAAGCTTTGTATGGCCTTCATCAAGCACCCAGAAAGTGGTATGACACACTATCATCCTTCCTGCTGAAGAATGGCTAAAGAGAGGAACAATTGATCAGACACTCTTCCTCAAACATGAACATCAAGATCTTTTGGTGGTTCAAATATATGTTGATGACATAATATTTGGATCAACCAACAAGAAGCTGTGCCAAAGCTTTGAAGACTTAATGAAATCTGAATTTCAGATGAGCTCCATGGGAGAATTGACATTCTTCCTTGGCTTACAAGTTATCAGAAACCATATGGCATTTTCATCAATCAAGAGAAGTACATTCATCAAATTTTGAAGAAGTACAATCTTGCTGATTCCACTTCATGCAAGACACCAGCATCAACAATAGACAAGATTGTGCCTGATCCTGCTGGAAAATCCATAGATCAAAGATTGTATAGATCAATGATCGGTTCTTTAATGTACTTAACTGCCAGTAGACCTGACATCATGTTTGCTGTTTGTGTTTGTGCCAGGTATCAATCAGACCCAAAGGAGTCCCATCTGAATGCTGTAAAGAGGATTTTTAGATACCTGAAAGGCAAACCTGCATTGGGACTTTGGTATCCCAAAGATGGAGATTTTAGCCTCTACTCCTACTCAGATAGTGACTATGCAGGGTGCAACAACAACAGAAAATCCACAACTGGTGGATGTCAGTTTTTAGGACCAAGACTTGTTTCATGGCAGTGCAAGAAGCAAACAAATGTATATGTATCCACAGCTGAAGCAGAGTACATAGCTGCTTCAGCAGGTTGCTCTCAAGTACTTTGGTTGCAGAACCAATTACTTGATTATGGTTACAATTTCCTTCATACACCAATTCATATTGATAATTCAGCTGCTATGTTTATAACTGCTAACCCAGTTCAACATAGTAAAACAAAACATATTGAAATCAGATACCATTTTCTGAGAGATTACTCTGAAAAGGGTCTCATCAAGTTAGTCAAAGTAGACACAACCAATCAGCTTGCTGATTTGTTCACTAAAGCATTTGATTCTGTAAGATTTAATTTTCTGATAGAATCTTTGGGGATGATTAACTTAGAATAAATCAACAAAAGCATATGACTGACTTTGTGCAGAGTAATCGTTAAGGATACTTAAGTGTCTGATAGAACATCTATACATGCATTATATTAGGGAAATGATAGTAGACTATACTTGGTTATTAAACAAAAAAAACTCAATCTAACTTATATCATACTAATATGTGAGTAGGTTCATCTTGAGTGGAAACAAAGCTAAGAGCATGCCAAACTAAAAGCATCAGGTACCTGTCTGTGAGGATTCCATTTGAGAATCAGGAAGGTATGTTCTCTCCTGATGTGATCAAATCACTTACACAAGCACACTATGTAAAATACTTTACAATCTTCTATCTTTGCAAAGTCATATTCCCTCTGTTTTGTGTGAACAAAGACCTGGGAATGTGATTAACAAGTGTGATCTTCATTCTCCCTCTGTTTTATGTAAACAAAGACCTGGGTTAAAGTTCACCTCTATTTTACGAAAGTAAAGACCTGGTGACTATGAAGATCATATTTCAGCTCTAAAAAGGAATCACTTGTGATCCATTGTACATCAAGTCAAAGAGCTTCAACATCAAAGCATTCATGAGACTGTAATATGTCTCAAGATAGAACTTATAACTTAATGTACATAGTCATTAAGTGTGGAATGTAGTGATTTGCCTCACCTACGGAAGACATACTCTTATGATAATTGAATGTGGGACTCATGATTGCTACTGATTAACAAACTTCACAACATGATAAATAGCATGCCTAGTTGATACAATACTCATGTTTGAATTTAAGTGGATCTATATACTTGCAATCAGGTATGTATTGAATCAACTAATCAACATCAGCAGAAGCCAAGTTATAGTATGATCCCTCTATATATATATGCATGCATGTAACTGTTTAAGTCAGATGTTTAATTGTTATCTTAACTGACTTTCTCTCATTTAGACTGTCATATGCCTGTCATGCCTTTTTACAACTTAAATTTATGATAAATGTAACAGTCTCACATTAATCACAAATTTAGGGGAGTAGTTCATGCATGAAAAACAATAAAAGCTGATATTTGATTTGATTTACTTTGAAGGAATTGGAACTTGAGCACTAACTTGAATGCAGGATACAGGAAACTTGCCTTCCTGTACTTAATTGCCATGCAAATAAAGTCAACAATGTCCAACATCAACATTTGATTCTACTCAGTAGATATCATACATTTAAAGTTTTAAAACTTTTATGTTCCACAGAAGTTTCAGTAATACCTCTCATCCGTAGAAGTATTATGTGATTTCTGATTCAGCAGCAAAACAAATGCATTGAACTTTTACATCCGCAGATGTAAGGTTCCGCAGATGTTGACATCCGCAGATGTCAAGGTTCCGCAGATGTTCTGCGGAAGAAGTAATGCATCTAAATAAACTTGGTATGCGGATAGGAATGAATGGGAGTGGGCCCAACATAATTAATAAAAGAACATAATTAATAAAAGAAATTAGTGTTCGCCTATAAATAAGATTTCTGATATTTTTACAGAGCACTTTTTCACTTTTAACCTAGAAAATCGCCCATTTTCCCTCTTTTTCAAATTTCAAAATATCCGTTCCAAGAACAGAACACATTATCAACATTATCCAGTAATCAATTACCGTTACTGCGAAGGTAAATCATGTCTTAAACATCAGTACGAAACTGATTAATCGTTATTGCCATTAAAACGATTCAACTGCATGTTTTCTAACTTGATTTTCTTTACAGATGGCTAATCGATTCGCTAAAGAACATAATGTGTGCGCGTTCTTAAACGCTGATGATCCTGCGGCGGAAAGATGTCGAGATATCATAAGATATCTCCGACGATCCAGGCTCTTCTACGCCTTGACGGCTGAGCCTGTGATCCATCAGACGCACATAATCGACTTCTGGAACTCAGCATGAGTTGAAGAACAATGTGATGAGGAAGTATTGTGGCTGAGATTCGAAACAAACGCCTACGAATCACTGAAAGCACCATACGAAGATGCTTGGAACTGGGTGATAGAGAGATAGGTCACCCCGATGTATTCGAGAATGAATACATTGAGAAAATATTCAACCTGATGGGGTATGACGGTGATTACGAGAAAGGGGACATCAAAGAGGGTAGGATGTGCAAACCGTACAGATTCTTGTGCCATACCTACCTAAAGTGCATGTCAAACAGGAAGTCGGGGCTCGACAGATTCTCTCGGCACATATCATCTGGAATCATTGGGATATTCGAGGGGAGAATTTATAACTAGGCCAAATACATCTTTAACTGTCTGAGTGAACAAGTCAAACTGCAGAAGAATGACAAGATGTACATGTTCCCGAGATTCCTGCAATTGGTGATCAACTCAAACTACCAAGGTTGGAAGAGTTGGGGATGTGTTTGTTCAAGCACACTTGAGCAAATCTGTACTGAACAAGCTTAGTGGGAAGTACCAGGGTCGGGATATGCCAATGTTCGCGCATGTAGTAGATCCCTAAGCAGACCTTCCACAAGAGTTGGCTTGGGCAGATGAAGCAGAGTCATCTACTGATTCTGCACAAGCATCTCACTCACCACTCCAAACACCACCACACCAACACCACTCACCAACCCAAACTCCACCACTCCAACATCAAACACCTAGCCAAACACCCCTCAACAATCATAATCACCAACAAGCTTGAACACCCAACCAACCTCCCCAATTCATCAACATCAATCACCTTTACTAATATCCTCATCATCCACCAAAAACACTCAGCCGATATCTCCAGCCCAACAACAATCACCATCAGCTTCTCAGTCATCATCTCATCACACTCAACCTCTCTCTCCACTAAACATTCAATCCCCTGTACTACCACCACCAGAATCACCAAAACATGCATCACTGGTAATTCCTGAATCGCGATCCTTGGATTCACAGCTGCCCTCCCTTGGGCCGACTTCCGCACTATATTCTTCCGAAGTATTTCTCTGAAGTGGAACGAAGCGAGCATGCACGGGAATATGCATATATTGAGCAACGAGATGGTGAACCTTGGCAAGAATTCATGGCAAGATTCTGTAGGCTGGCTAGTTTTCTTGGGAAAGCTGCAGGTAGCCCAGAGGTCCAAGCAGAAAAGTTGAAATGGGCTGTTCATGAGAGAACTCGGAGATGGATAGTGACTCAAAGGTTTAACAATAGCAATGAAGTAGCTGATGCTGTGAAAACACTTGACATGGAAAACAAGAAGAGGTTAGCTAAAGCTGAGGAGAGTCGAAAAAGAAATCGTGAAGGAAACCATACCGCACTTTCTGGGCAATCTTCAAGCGAAAAACACCATACAGGTGATAGGAAAGCCCAATTCAACAGAAATAATAACCGCCAAGGTAATCAATGGAAACAAAACAGCAGAATCCTAAACCTGCCGAAAACCAAGGTCAAGAGCAAGCCCCGGTATGCACTACATGTGGAAAACATCATTTTGGTGTTTGTCGTCGAACTTCAGGAGCCTGTTTTAGATGTGGAAAGACCGGCCATTTAATGAAAGACTATCCATATCCTGATAATAAAGGAAAGGCTGGAAATGGTGCCAAACAACCTATTAATGGAGAACGAGTGTTTGCTTTGAACGTAAAGGATGCAGCAAACACACCAGGTATGACTCTTGATATTCCTCACATATGTGAACCTGTCGTATTTGAACAATCTAGTAGTCTTACCATGCAATTATGCTTGTTAGCTAATTACTAAGTGTGTCATGGTAACATAAATTCTTTAGGTACTGTTTCTGGTACTCTCATGTTAGGAACTCGTGAAATTCAAGTCTTATTTGATACTGGAGCAACACACTCCATAGTTTCTCAATCTTTTCTTAAACATCTAACGATGAGCCCAACATTATTAGAAAATACTTTGAATATTATGACTCCTATGGGAAACTCTACTACAATCTCTCATGTGTATGAGGATTGTCCGATCCGAGTTGAATCGCTCATTCTTACAGCGGATCTGTTGCCCATGCAAATGAAAGATTTGATATCATCTTGGGAATGGACTGGTTAACTCGGCATCATGTTACAATTGAGTGTCAGACTTGTCGCATTCTGTTTGGAGATCCCCATCATCCTGAACTCATTTATCAAGGGATTAAACCTCAAAAAACACTTCAAATAATTTCAGCACTTAAGGCTCGTAAACCCCTATGGCACGGCACTGCAGGATTCCTTGCTTCAGTTAAAATTTTATCTTCTGAAGAGCCTAGTATTTCTGATTATCCGGTTGTTTGTGATTTTCCCGATGTGTTTCCTAAGGAGTTACCTGGACTTCCACCAGACCGTGAGGTGGAATTCACTATTGATCTTATTCCCGGTGCTGAGCCGATTTCCGAGGCTCCATACCGTATGGCACCACTTGAACTCAAGGAACTAAAAGAGCAGCTACAGGAGCTATTAGATCTTGGATTTATTAGACCAAGCGTCTCACCTTGGGGTGCACCGGTCCTGTTCGTGAAGAAGAAAGATGGAACTATGAGGCTTTGCATTGACTACCGGGAATTAAATAAGATCACTATTCGAAATCATTACCCTCTACCTTGTATCGATGACTTATTTGATCAGCTTCAGGGCGCGAAGCGTTTCTCTAAAATTGATCTGAGGTCTGGGTATCATCAGTTGAAGATTAAGGATTCTGATGTCCCGAAATCAGCTTTTCGTACGCGATATGGTCACTATGAATTCTTGGTTATGCCGTTCGGGTTAACGAATGCCCTGGCTGTTTTCATGGACCTAATGAACCAAGTTTTCTGTGACTATCTGGATAAGTTCATCATCGTTTTATAGATGACATTCTTATCTATTCTAAGAGTAAGGAGGAACATGAAGACCACCTTCGTATCGTGCTTGAAACTTTGCGTAAAAAGAAGCTTTATGCTAAGTTTTCAAAGTGTGAATTCTGGTTGAGCCAAGTAGCCTTTCTGGGTCATGTGGTCTCTGCAGATGGTATTATGGTGGATCCAGTAAAGATAGAGGCAATCACAAAATGGCCAAGACCAACTTCAGCCACAGAAGTCCGGAGCTTTCTTGGTCTTGCTGGTTACTATCGCAGATTTGTCGAAGGGTACTCTGTTATTGCTTTACCCCTTACGCAACTTCTGAGGAAAGGGGTAAGTACTCTTGGAATGATGAGCGGGAGAAAAGCTTCGAAGAGCTTAAGAAGAGATTGGTGTCTGCCCCGATTCTTATACTTCCATCGGCACAGGTGGATATCAGATTTACAGCGATGCCTCTAAAAAGGGACTTGGATGTGTGCTAATGCAGCATGGTAAGGTCATTGCTTATGCTTCACGGCAGTTGAAACCTTACGAGGTTAATTATCCTACGCATGATCTTGAACTCGCTGCTGTTATTTTCGCGTTGAAAATATGGCGTCACTATCTTTACGGAGAGACTTGTGATATTTTTACTGATCACAAGAGCTTGAAATATATCTTCACATAAAAAGAACTAAACATGAGACAAAGGAGATGGTTGGAGTTGTTGAAAGATTATGACGCTAACGTTCAATATCATCCAGGAAAGGCTAATGTGGTAGCTGATGCTCTTAGCCGTAAGAGCTCAGGAACAGTAGCCTCCCTACAGCTACAGCCTCAGATTATTACTGATCTTGATAGACTTGGTATTGGTCTACAGATTGGTAAGAATGATGGATACCTCGCGAGACTTCAGATTGAGCCAGACCTGGTATCTCGAATTAAGGATGCACAGAAAGACGATGGTGAACTCTGGGCAATCTTACAGAATGTGGAGATTGGTAAACAATCAGAATTCAGAGTAGATGAGCATGGAGTAATCTGGTGTGGTAAACGGTTATGTGTTCCTAATGATTCTTCTCTTCGAGAATCGTTATTAGTTGAGGCACATAGTTCTCCGTTCTCTATCCATCCAGGATCTACTAAGATGTATCGTGATCTTCGTCAGAATTTCTGGTGGAATGGTATGAAAGAAGACGTGGCTAGATTTGTTAGCAGATGTCTTACTTGTCAACAAGTTAAGATTGAGCATCAAAGAGCTAGTGGACTGCTTCAGCCACTACCTATTCCTGTATGGAAATGGGATGATATTTCCATGGATTTTGTGATAGGGTTGCCAAGAACATTCAAGAAGAATGATGCGATATGGGTTGTGGTTGACAGATTGTCAAAGTCGGCTCACTTTCTACCTATTCAGCAGGGATTCTCAGTTAGCAAACTATCTGAAGTGTTTACACAAGAGATTGTTAGACTTCATGGCACTCCAGTGTCTATCGTGTCTGATCGAGACCCAAGGTTCACTTCTCGCTTTTGGAAGGGTTGCAAGCTGCATGGGGTACCAAGTTGAGGTTTAGTACGGTGTTTCACCCTCAGACTGACGGTCAGTCAGAGCGTACTATTCAGACACTCGAGGACATGCTTCGAGCTTATGCCTTAGAGTGGACTGGGAACTGGGATGAGTACTTGTGTTTGGTCGAGTTTGCTTACAACAATAGTTGGCAAGCTAGCATTGGCATGGCACCTTTCGAATTATTGAATGGTCGTAAATGTAGAGCACCTATTTGTTGGGAAGAGGTCGGTGAAAGAGTCATTGAAGGACCCGAGTTAGTCCAGATCACGAATGAGAAAGTTGCTATTGCTAGAGAAAAGTTAAAGGAAGCCCAAGTAGACAGAAAGTTATGCAGACCGACACCATCGACTTTTGGAGTTTAAGGTTGGTGACAAAGTATTCCTGAAGGTTTCGCCTTGCAAAGGCGTACGACGTTTTGGTCTTAAAGGGAAACTTAGTCCACGGTTTATCGGACCATTTGAAATTCTAGAAAGAGTTGGTGAGGTTTCGTATCGTTTGGCTTTACCACCTCAACTGTCACATGTGCATAATGTCTTCCATGTATCTCTTTTAAGGGGATACAATTATCACCCTATTCACGTGGTTAACTATCCGCTTTATCTAATTCGTGAAGACTTATCGTTCGAAGAGGAACCCGAGGCCATACTTGACCGACAAGAACGCATATGCGTAGTAAAACTATCCCTTTTGTTAAAGTATTATGTAAACCATTCCGAATGCGAAGCTACATGGGAGATAGAAGATGAAATTCGTTCTCAATATACGTATCTATTTACCTCCTAGTTATTATCTTCTATATGTTTCTGTTATCAGAATGAAGTTATCAATTATCTGTTTCTTGAACATCACATTAGTTATCTCTTATACGATTTTGTCTGCCGAATCGATTCTGTTTCAGCTATTGAATAATTATGAGGGATTTCGTTCACTTGTTGATTTTTACTACTCCGTGTACGTTATGTCATATCTTGTTCGATCTGTACATAGCAATTTCGTGGACGAAATTATTTTAAGGGGGTAGAATTATAATACCCATATAAATAATAATAATAATAATAATAATAATAATAATAAAAGGTTCAGGGGCATTTTTGACATTTTGGAAACTTAAGTTATTAAGTTTAAGCATAAAATGACAGAGCTTAAACCACAGGGACCATTTGTGTAAAATGGACAAAACCAATCTGTTTCTCTTCCCGATCGCCGGCCAGTGCTCCGGCCACCGCCGGTCGGCTCCGGCGACCCCCAAACAACCAATTTTAATCGATTTAAGCTCAATCATTTGTTCCCGACAGCTTCACCTGCAAGATTCGAATAATACCCCACTAAAATTGATTCGATTTGAGTGAGATCTGAAACTGATTTCTTTTCTTTTCTTTTTCGGCCGACCACCCACCCAGATCGCACAATAAACATAAATAATAAACAAATTAATCTGGCCTAATCAATCATATATCAATTCCTAATCTACCTACGCTTTCAATTACACCTGCAATCAACGAATTCATCCTGTTCGATCTACATCTTTCACGCGACCTGCAACTCATTTGAAACCCAATCTGCGATCAATTTTAATCGAAATTGATAAGGGACTTTGTTTCCAGATCATAATTCAAAGCTTCCTACCAATTTAATTTGAATTTCATCAAGGATTGGTCACCCAACGATCACCACTTGACCGCGACCTGTTCTTCGATCAGTTCAGCTTCATTTCATCATCATAAAGGTAATTAAAGCTACCTACATACTCGATTTTAGTCTAGGAATGAAAGCCCTATGCTTTCAATCGATTACAACATCGATTTGGGATTCAATTTTGGATTAGATGAAACTAGGGTTTATGTTGATTTGGGGATTTTGGTTCGAGATTGGTTAAAAGAATTAAAAGCTGGGAACTGGTGCGACTATAAGCCTTTGGTTCACCGGTTCAGCGCCCCTTTGCCTTAGATGAGGTCCCGGGTTCGACCCGGGCACCTCCTGTTATTTTTTTTAAGCCCTATTTAACCTTTTAAAATTTTGTAAAAATTCCTAAAAATTATAAAAATCCTTTTTATAATCTCTGTTTATTTTTAAATCATCAACCTGATTTTTGTAATTTTTGTTAAGCTTAAACATTTATAAAACAATATAACAAAGACATTTAGTTTAATTATTTTTATGGATTCTTTTAAATAAATGGTAAAAATCTGATTAAATATAAAACTTCTTTTATAAAAGTACCTAATTAATTTCTATAAATTAGTTTATTAAAACCTTAACAATTCTTATATATATATTGTTAACGAAAGTTATAAATAGTTTATTTTGTTTAAAAATAAACTGTAGACAATTGATTTAGGCTCGTATTTTACAGCCAACTTACAGAGGCCATAACTTCTTCATAACAGATTCAAATCAGTTAAACCTTAAGTCCATGACGAATTTCGTCGAAAAACGAATCTGTTGATATATAAAACATCGAAAAACTCATTCGTTTAGACCTCCAATAGTCGTTTTCGTAACAGCTAGCAGTTCTGCGCAGCTGTAAAGATCCACGTTTTTCTCATATTTCGGTAATCCAAATCAGAAACTTTTCTAAATGAAAGTTGTTTAGAAACCACTAAACTAGTAAACTGGAGATTTTCATAATTTTTAAACGTCGTTTAGTATTTTTAACGAGTGCGAAAAGATAGGGGCAGAACTAGAATTTTTCCAATCTGAAATAAGAAAATCCAAACTATAATTTGTGTTACGTTATCGTAGGTTTCTCACGACGTTAACTAAGCCTAGACTTTGTTTCTAATTATCGTCATTCGTGTATAAGGTACGGATTCTGTTTCCTTGTTATCATAATATTCACTTTCGTTCTGTTACTTATAGTACGGATTCTGTTTCCTTGTTATCATAATATTCACTTTCATTCTGTTACTTATAGTACGGATTCTGTGTCCTTGTTATCATAATATTCACTTTTGTTTCTGTTACTTTGTAGTACGAATTCCTGATTCCAGTCTAGTATTTGATTTCCATTCATATCTAGTTTTGATTCCTGTCATACATAGATAATTTGCTTTTGATTCTGTTATAAGTAGCTTGACTACTATATATTTCTGAATTTGTTACCCGAGCTCTCCCTATCTTGGGGGTGACCAAGACGCGTTATTGCGGCATCGATAACGTGGCACCAACCGTGGCGGTGAGCTGAGATCACGGCGTCTCTGAAAAGGACTCTGAAATTATGTCTGGTTATATTATTATTTCCTCAGAGGCGTATGGATCGATCCTAGGTTAGTCCTGTTATTTCCTGATGGATGGTTACACACCATTCCATTCAGAACTCTGGTGAATGGTTTGTATGTCTGCCCATACTCCATTTCATATTGGTTCACGGGCTCGCTACCTGTGTTCCCTCTGTTCAGTTATTATATGATATGATTATTAGCTTGGGGTATGTTCTATCTGATATATGTCTTATGACGTATGTTCTATTTGATATATATATCTTATGATCTTTGATTCTCCGTTATCACCATGTCTGTTTATTTTTGATATCTGCCGATTCTTTGATTATCACCATGTCTGTTTATTTTGATATCTGCCGATTCTTTGATTATCACCATGTCTGTTTATTTTGATATCTGCCGATTCTTTGATTATCACTATATCTGTTTATTTTTGTTATCCGCTATTCCGTTCACTGAGCGTTATGCTCAGGCGTGCTTTTGTTTTCATGCACGTCAGGTCAGCAGGGTAATCCGGGAAACCAGTGAAGAGTGAATTGAAGACCAAGATTATCTGTTACTTTAATTGATGTATTGAACATCTTAATTAGGTTCTTTCGGATTATTTAGTGTGTTTGAAGTTATTTCGTCTGACCGTTTCTGTAATATCATGGATTGGTTTTTGATTTGATATCCGTATTAGTTACACGTCAGCCTTGTCGGGTTGGGGTGTTACAATGGCGGTCCCACAGACGTCTAGGTTTAAATACCTGGGATCGTACGTACAAGAAGACGGAGAGATACACAGCGATGTAGCTCAACGTGTTCAATCAAGATGGTGCAAGTGGAGAGCAACATCAGAGATTTTATATGATAACAGGTTTACAACAAAAATAAAGGAAAAATTATATAGAGTGGCAGTACGTCCAGCTATGTTATACTAAACAGACTGATGGGCCATAAAGAAATCACACGAGAGACAAATATAAGTCGCGGAAATGCGAATGCTGAGGTGGATGTGTGGACACACAAGACTGGATAGATAAGAAACGACGTCTTTTGACAGAAGTTAGAGGTGGCTTGTATCACAAATAAATACGAGAGGAAAAATTAAGATGGTTTGGGCACGTGAAGAGGAGACCGATTGCAGTACCTGTTAGAGTAGTAGAGAACATCAACGTAAAGGGTAGAAGGGGTAGAGGAAGACCTGGATTGATTTGGGATGAGATAATTAGGCGGGATATGGTAGATTGCACCTCTCTGAGCACATGATTGAAGATAGGAGTGAGTGGAGACGTATAACTAAAAGTAAGAACTTTTAGTGCGACATGTGGGTAGGAATGATAAATGAAGCCCTTTCTAGATGAAACATGCCGTGTATTTTATTGTATGCACTTTTTAAATCTTTATGTGTTATTTACCTATGTATTGTATGATATATAATATGCTTGCTATCACGTGCTATTGATTGTTATCGGTATTGCTTTTGTTATTGACTCGGGAGTCTCTTTGGAAGCGGTCTCTCTATCCCCCAAGATAGAGGAGAGACTCGTCACCGATTACCCCTTCCAGACCTTACTCTTGAGTGGGATATGTTGATTATGTTTGTTTGTTTATAAAAGTACAACATACACGATTCAAGTTTTGTCAAAATCAATTATCACTTATCATGAAAACTCTAAAGTTCAAATCTAACTTTTCCATCTTATTTTATTGACATTTTTGTATTTTTGTTTTACAAAAGTCGACTTTATTGGATAATTTAAATGCGCATGCATATTATAATTCTATATGAATACATGTATATATGATGTATACGCATATAATTAATATTTTTTAAGGATACATGGATGACTCCTCATACCTAATTCTTATCAACTACACTTCACCATCAACATGCAATTGTTTGCATGCGTGTCCAAGCAGGTTAAGAAAAATGGTCGTAAGAGTCAACAAATGTATGCCTATTGATTTTGACTTTTGGAGGTTTCAACTTAATTAAATTGTCTTGCCTTTCAATCAAAAGGCCAAAATATTTCTTAAATGTTGACTATAAGATTATTCTTATCTCATCATGTCTTTCTGTTGTGTGAACGTTTGAATGAGGAAACCAACTGATTTTCCAAGAGAAAGCGAATGAGTTTCATACATTTCATTTTCATATGATAGCATATAGACAAATGTATGGACTTTAAATTTAAGCAAAAAAAAAAAATTAACCAGATTGAGCGGTCGCAAAATTAAGCAAAATTAAACGTGTTAAACTAAATGTGTTTAAACCTTTTATCCATTTAAGGAGGGTCCAATTCAAACGCATAAATGTAAGTAAACGAGTCATTCTGTAGAACAATGATAATAATGTATTTCATTCATTTATCTATCCCACCCGATAATTAACATTAACAAAACCCGAGACCACCTCAGGAGAAAATTCATCTTAGGTGAGAAAAACCTTCTAGCCAACCTAATTTTTATTTTATTATTATTATTATTAGTATTATTATTATTATTATTATATTATTATTATTATTTTATATTATTATTATTATTATTATTATTATTATTATATTATTATTATTATTCTTATTATTATTATTATTATTATTATTATTATTATTATTATTATTATTATTATATTATTATATTATTATTATTATTATTATTATTATTATTATTATATTATTATTATTATTATTATTATTATATTATTATTATTATTATTATTATTATTATTATTATTATATTATTATTATTATTATTATTATTTTATTATTATTATTATTATTATTAGTATTATTATTATATTATTATTATTATTATTATTATTATTATTATTATTATTATTATTATTATTATTATTATTATTATTATTATTATTATTATATTATTATTATTATTATTATTATTATTATTATTATTATTATTATTATTATTATTATTATTATTATTTATTATTATTATTATTATTATTATATTATTATTATTATTATATTATTATTATTATTATTATTATTATTATTATTATTATTATTATATTATTATTATTATTATTATTATTATTATATATTATTATTATTATTATTATTATTATTATTATTATTATTATTATATTATTATTATTATTATTATTATATATTATTATTATTATTATTATTATTATATTATTATTATTATTATTATATTATTATTATTATTATTATTATTATTATTATTATTATTATTATTATTATTATTATTATTATTATTATTATTATTATTATTATTATTATTATTATTATTATTATTATTATTATTATATTATATTATTATTATTATTATTATTATTATTATTCTTATTATATTATTATTATTATTATTATTATTATTATTATTATTATTATTATTATTATTATTATTATTATTATTTATTATAGGTGATATCCAAACCCAAGATTTTCTCATGTTTTAATGAAGTCTTACGACACCACATCTCACCCACATAGGCTAAAGATTGTTGGTCTCTTTCCAACTAATTAACCTTATAATGCTTCATCTTTCATCTCACCATGATAATATATTCGAGCAATATACGCATACATAAATCAAATAAATTATAAAAATGTAACGTAGTATAGATCTTAAAACAACATTGGCTTGTTTTGTATATATCTTGTTTATATGTGATAAAAAGGGCGTATCCGGTGCATGAAGCTCCCGCTTTGCGCAGGGTCCGGGGAGGGGCCGGATCGCAAAGCGATCTGATGTACGCAACATTTCCTTGCACAATTTTGTGCAAGAGGCTGTTTCCACGGCTAGAACCCATGACCTCAAGGTCACAAAGCAGCAACCTTACCAGTTGCTCCAAGGTCCGCCCTCCTTGTTTATATGTGAATGCACATATAAATGTTCACATTAGAAATAAAATACAAATAATTTTCTTCAGAAAACAGTAGGAAGCAACATTATCCCAAACTATAATAACACCAAATTTTAAAAGGTGAAAAGCATATTTCCCCCTCTAAAAATGATTAATGGCATATATATCCAACCAAAAAATTTAAATGCATATATCCCCTTTCAAAACTCAATAATGGCAAATATACCCATTTCATTAAAAATACTTTATGTAATGACTAATTTACCCTTATTCTTATTAAACTTCATAATTTGCAAAATTCCCCTTATTCTTATTAAAGTGTCAATATAGTTCTTCAATTTATACTTTATAACTCAAAGTTCCCCTTATTCTTATTAAAGTGCAAGATGTTTTTATACGTCATCATTCAAGTGACTCGTATTTAATATAGTATACAAGAATGAAAAGGTCCCACAAAATATATAATGAAGAAAGAAGAAAAGTCATTAATCCATACATTATCACCAAAAATATTCAAAATTTGGCATAACAATAACCAAAAACCAAAATCAAATACCAACTTTTTAATCCAAATACCAATAATAACTAAATATTCAAAGATTTGGCATAACAATAACCAACATATTCAAAAAATCTTGAGATGCCGAATTTTTGCAAGTTTTTTTATGGTGTCCGTACTCGTCACAACGCCCACATTTATGTCTTTTTTTTATGGATGAGGCCTGCCGGCCTTCTCCACCTGCTCTGTAGATGGAACCGATGTTGGATGCGACGGCTACGACGAAGAAGGAGCCAACCTCAAGCAGGCGACGAGGATGGAATGTGGAGGATGAAGATGAAGCTGAGATATGGGATTTCAGATGCAGAATGTGAAGGATGAAGATGGTTTTCTCCTTTTTCTTTTAACCTAGGGACAAAATGGTCATAAATTATATTGGGTATATATGTTATTATATTTTTAGCTTGGGTATATATGCATTTAAGGTATATTTGTAAGGGTATATATGTAATTGTTCCAATTTTAAACAAACAATTAAGAAAGCCAAAAATAATGGATTCACACACACATTTCATCATGATGAAAATGAAAGAGCAAGATGACAATGGAGAGGCAAACAAAATGCTAAGAAGCAAAACTGATCTGCGCTTGAAGCTCAATAGTCAAGATATTATGTAGAATTCCCTAAACATTTAACAGACAATAAAGGCCGCTAAGAATTCTGCTGATGATAATCTATTGTGATGTACTAATCAAGAATATGATAGATTAGTGTGTGAGTTTCATTCAAAATAATTAATAATAATGAAAGAGATAAGTTAAAGGCTATTATGAACAAAACAGGGTAAAATATATCTAGTCTTTTATTTAATATATATCATTTTGTTAAAAATATGGTAATTCATATCCAAATACCTATTTTTCATTTAGTAGTTATTTAATATTCTATTTTTCATTTAGTAGTTATTTAATATTAATATTAGGTGTCTAATATTTCTCTATTTCTGTTATTTGTTTTGAGCTTCTTATATTGTTGATGCGCTGGTAATACTGATGTTGGGCTGATGTTGCTGATGCTGCTGGGCTGAGATGCTGATGCTGCTGATGGGCTTATGCTGATGATTGTGCTGAAGTGTTGTTTGTATATTTTGGACATATATATAGATAGTCCGGCGTGTTGTTTGAGAAGTAATCTCTCTCAATCTTTCACACACATAAGCTCTCTAGAATTCTGT
Organism: Flaveria linearis; assembly: GCA_024085815.1. Classification (NCBI taxonomy): domain Eukaryota; kingdom Viridiplantae; phylum Streptophyta; class Magnoliopsida; order Asterales; family Asteraceae; genus Flaveria; species Flaveria linearis. The sequence goes on along the minus strand of CM044015.1, from coordinate 15,242,409 downwards.
TGAGTACTTGTCGTTAGTGTTTCATCGAGTTGATGAAATATAGTTGATTACATTCGTGTTCTTGATATTTTGTAAGATCAGGCCATCACAAGGATGATCTGGCTTGTATTCTTTGTTCTTAGAGAGATTCACATATTTCACAATACTGATTTCACTCAGATTGTTGATTGTTCATTCTATCTTAGTGACATGGTATCAGAGCGGAAGGCTCGGATTGATTGCCGCGTGTGATTCCCGGTAATCATCTTCCACTGTAGACTGGCTCTCTGTTTCTCGAATTAAGGTTTCACGGTTTGAAACCCTAAGATTTGGTTCTTGGTACCGTCAAAGGCGCCTCAGTAAAAAGGCGTACTACTCTTATGCGGTGACTCTTTTTGTGTGTGGAAGGAATCCTTTCGGTGATCTGGATTGATTCTTGGTCTTTGAATTAGGGTTTCACAAATTGAAACCCTAGATTTGATTCTTGAAGAAGAACGAAGTTGCTACTCTTTATCTGCTGGTGCAGTGCGCGATCTTCTATCTTCTATCTCGACTCTGTAACCCTAAGTGAAGGTTATAGTGGTTGAGTTGTCTACTGAAGCACCCTGAAAAAGTGTAAGGCCCCGTTCCCGGGACGCTTACAGTTGGTCGATCATCGCACATAAAACATACATTCTCATTTATCTTAAGTAAACATTGCAGCGGAAACATTCAAAAATGACAATTTCATTTCATTATAAAGCCTTTTGCAAAATAATACATCGTTAATCAGTTACAAAATACGTTGTTGCATTACGTCACAAAAGCATTATATGAATGGTTGCCATCCAAAAAAGCTGAGTAGTCGCCCCGTGCCATCCTCAACAACCATTACCTGCCAACTGGAAACACATAAAAGTCAGTGTTGCTGAGTGAGTTCTAGTTTTATAATAAAACATACTTTTCTTTCGTTAAAACCGTTCTTTACTTTCATGCGATCATACATCATATGTATACATAGATAATATCATTATTATCTTCATCATTCATTACTTTCATTCGTACGTTCATTTCGTTCGATGACATGAACATTACCCCGATCATTATGCACGGAGCGGTAACTGAGCCTGAGGTCTTTCATAGACCTCGAACATTGGGCACGGAGCTGGCTCCAGTACCTAGGGTAAGTACATTCACCACTTATCTTTTCTCTTCATTTTGGATCAATGCCATATGCTATACCCTGAACATTGTGCACGAAGCGGGTAACTGAGCCTGAGGTCTTTCATAGACCTCGAACATTATGCACGAAGCTGACTCCATCACCTAGGGCCAGCGGCAAGGATCCCATACATATGGTCAATCACAAAGATTGGACCCCAGTATGCATCATTCGGGATAGCTAACCCGCACACCGTTGAGCTAACACCTTCATTGGTGTGCATCTCCATACATTTGCTTGCAAGCCTTTCTTACATTCGTTCATTCATTAATGCATGCATTCATTCATCATGTTCCTCTTTCATTATCTTCCACTTTACGTTACATAATACTTTCGTTTCATTCATTAACAAAACACGTAAAGCCACTAGAAAGATAAACATACATCATAATAAGGAACATCAACATACACAGTAGCATCATCATACAGGGCATCATCATACATACATAACATACATCATGCATAATCATGCAACATCATCATCATCATGCCCAACATAACCACTAGGCCTCAACAGTCATCATACTTGAACTTACGGAACTTCCACGTCAAAACTTACATCTGTACTTTCCCCCGAAAGTCAGAAATTAAACTACGCTTTTCCTCTGGTACACTAGCCCTATTTGGGCGTATGGGCACCCTTCAGTCGCATAGCCTCCAGGCGACTGAACATCATGCAAATGGACCAATGCGGATGAACGCCTACGTGGATGAACGCCTATGCGGATGAACACCCCAATCATGCGAATGGACCTCATGCGGATAAACACCAATGGGAATGAGCACATATGCGAATGGGCTCTCAGTCGCATGACTCCCCATGCGACTGGCCCCCAATCATGCGGATGAATCTCAATCGTGCGAATGAACCCCAATCGCACCTCATTCGGCCGTATGGCCTTCATTCGGTCGCCTAGCCCTAGCTGATGCAGAATGCAGTTCATCCCAAACCCAATCTGCCAGTTTCATGTCCAAGCTCTTCCAAACCCATTCTAAGCCCAATCAACCATCCTAAACCTTAGGAATGCATACCACAACACCATTAAAGCACACACAAGCTTGGAAACAAACTCCAAACGCATCACACGCAAACACATACAAATGGGTTTAACACACACACATAAAATGGGTTTTCAGATGTGTTCTAGACCCAAAATCAACCAAAAAGGTGTAAAAGAGGGGTCCTAGAACTCACACAAACAACACCGAGAAGTAGAGCTTCGATTAGACCCGCTACACGACAATTTTCACCCTCGAATCCACCCGAACCAATCTTTTCTCCCTTTTCTACTCCTCTTCTCTCTTTGGCTGAGTTTTTGCAAGAATGGGGAGGGTGTGGGCTACCCTCCCCCTTTTATACCCCCACTCATCCAAATTTCTTCCCGTTTTTGCAAGTTTGGTCCCTCGACTTTGGCCTTTATTTCTTTTCTCTTTTCGTCGGCTTCAAAGAAAATATCTGGGCGTTACAAGTCCACCCCCCTTATATAGGTTTCGTCCCCTAAACCTGTTATTCCTCGAACAAACGTAGGTAATGTTGCCTCATTTCTTCTTCGGTCTCCCACGTTGACTCGGATCCCTTTCTGTGCTTCTACTGTACACGCACAAGAAGAACCACTTTATTTCTCAGCCTCTTCTCTTTTCGATCGATGATTGCCACTGTTGCTCCACATAATTAGGCCGTTCGTCTACTTCGATATCCTCCAGTGGAGCAATTATATCTTCATCTGCCAAGCGCTTTCTTAGATGAGATACGTGGAATGTCGGGTGAATTCCACTTAACTCATCTGGTAACTTCAATCTATAGGCCACCTCTCCTACTCGAGCAATGATTCGGAAATGGCCTATGTATCTCAGGCTCAACTTGCCCCGCTTTCGGAAACGGATGATACCCTTCCAAGGTGAGACCTTCAACATAACCCGGTCACCCACCTGGAACTCAATCGGTCTGCGTCGTTTATCAGCATACGACTTCTGCCTATCTTTGGTTGCCTTCATGAAGGCTTTGATCCTTGCAAGCTTCTCAGTCGTAGCCTCGATCACCTCGACGCTCCCTAACTCTTTATGACCAATATCACCCCAACAAACGGTGTTCTGCATCTCTATCGTATAGCGTCTCATAAGGTGGCATACCAATGCTGGCATGATAGCTGTTGTATGAGAATTCAGCTAACGGTAAGTGGTCATCCTAACTTCCCCCAAAATCAATCACACATGCCCGAAGCATGTCCTCCAATGTCTAATTGGTCCTTTCTGACTGACCATCAGTCTGGGGATGATATGCCGTGCCAATATGTAACCTCATCCCCATAGCATCGTGGAATTTGTTCCAGAATTTGGATGTAAACCGGGTGTCACGATCAGACACAATAGACACCGGCACACCATGACGAGTTACAATTTCCTGATGAACAAATCAACCAACCTCTCAGATGAATATGTCTCGCGGATCTGTAGAAAGTGAGCACTCTTCATCAAGTGGTCAACAATCACCCATATAGCATCATACCCTTTTGGAGTACGCGACAGCTTCGTAATGAAATCCATGGTGATGTGCTCCCACTTCCATTCCGGTGTATCCAAAGGTTGGATCTTCCCATACGGCTTTTGATGCTCGGCCTTCACTTGCAAGCAAGTAAGGCACTTACTCACATACTCCACTACGTCACGCTTCATTCCCGGCCACCAATAATCTTTCTTCATGTCTTGGTACGTCTTTGTAGCACCGGATGAATAGAGTATCGAGTCTTATGAGCTTCATCCAAAATCTTCACCCGTAGATACCCAAGACGAGGAATCCACATTCGTCCAAACCGAGTTCTAACACCAAATGTGTTTTCACCCAACCCCGCAACTAGACCTCCCATTCTTTCAGAGTTAAGATGATTTTCTTTTAATGCCTCATCTTGAAACTCTTTGACTTGTTTCATCACATCCGAGGTCATGATCATCTGATATGCTTTCACCCGAATCGACTCGAGTCTTTCTTTTCGGCTAAGGGCGTCTGCCACCACATTGGCTTTGCCCGGATGGTAGTGGATCTCACAATCGTAGTCCTTTATAAGCTCCAACCATCGTCTCTGCCTCATGTTCAGATCTTTTTGCTCAAAGAAGTACATCAAGCTCTTGTGGTCAGTGAAAATGGTGCACTTCGTCCCGTAAAGATATTGCCTCCAAATCTTTAGTGCAAATACCACGGCTGCTAGCTCCAAGTCATGAGTAGGGTAATAACCTCATGAACCTTCAACTGTAGGGATGCATAGGCTATAGCATTCCCTCTCTGCATTAACATGCACCCCAATCTCGAGTATGAGGCATCAGAATAAACCACCAGATCTTCACTTCCATCGGGTAATGACAGTGTCACACCCCCGCTTATAGCGGAAACACGAGGATGTAACGGACGGGATCGTCATAACACATTGTTAATTAATAGAGATGCAATAATTAATGAAAGATAATGTGTCATGACGTCACCCGACACAATGGAAACTTGTGTCGTAGTTAGTCAATTCCACGACAACATAGTCATAACCAATAGTCCAAAACACAATAAGTAATCCCAGATCCAACAAGCACACCATCAAAACATCCAGACATAATTGGTCCAAAAGTGCCATAAATAAATAAGACCAAATAAAAATCCAAAATAGTCTAATGCTCCTGAAAGAGGGGCCCATCTAAGTCCACATCCATTCCACTTATGCATTGTTACCTGAAAAGACATGCTCATAAAGGTCAACATACGTTGGTGAGTTCACAGGTTTAATGTACAAAACTTGCCGTGTATCCGTGTAAAACAGAAAAGAGAGTGTGTGAGTAAGAGAACATAGTAGCCATAGAATTCATACAAATTAATAGTCATGCCCATGTCCACAATCGGATTATATTCACCCAAGGGCTCGCACAAGGTCAAGTTGGTCTTAGCTAGTATACCAACAACAAGGGTGGGGTGTCAGCCCGTTAGTACTAACAATACCTCTCCATGACAGTCCAGTCCACATACAGTCCAAGTACAGATAGCACATTTGTAAGAACTCTAGACTCAAACCTATGGTCCAACCACACATAAGTTGTTTATAACACGGCGTATAACAAAACATTTGAGCAAGCTTTTCCCCCAAGAAAATATATTAAAAAGGGGCCGTGAAACTCACCTTGAGTGTGATGAAATAAATAGACAAACACTTCAAAGAGTGTGAGCAACGAACGATTCAACACCTATAATAATTGCACCAAAGTCCTTAAAAGTTTTCAACGAGAATAAACGTGTTCGTTTGGTTCGGGTCAGTTCGGTTTGACGTGCGACACGCACACAAATAAATGTATATATATATATATATAACACATACAAACACCAAATTCATCCACATGTATATATATTATTAATAGTGAATGGGAAAAATACAAGTAGTAATACTAATACTAATAATAATATAATAATAATAATAATAATAATAATAATAATAATAATAATAATAATGACAAAATATAACCTCACTCATATATGATCATACCTGTATGAATATAATGTTCGCACATACATACTTTAATATACACGATATGTAACCAAATATGCTCATATAATCATTGACATCCACTAATCAACACATATACATTTATACATACACTCACATTATAGTAATACTTATATCCATATATATAAATATACTAATCACACCCACTACCATCTAGTTATCACACATAGACACATATCTATATACATATAAGCATATATTTTACACACTCATATATATATATACATATATGATGGCTCACAAACAAACCACTTGGATACATGCATACAAACAATGTTTCAACATTCACACACACACCCACTCACGGGTCATACAAAACATAACTAACAACTCACACAAAAACATACAATTACATGCTAAGACACCCATGGTCGCATGCACAAACACACATCCTACACACTGAGGCATATATATAAGGCCACATATCCAATCATGCATACATTTAACACACACTCTCACACCCTTTGGGCATACACACAAGCTGCACACATACACATGCACAATCACTACATATGCACACACACAACCACCATCACACACACACACATCGGGCAAACTATCACACACACTCTAACACAAAATCGCAGCACACACACACAGTTACACACACACCCGCACACACATATATATACCACGCACATACTAATACATCCATACACCCGCACGCATACATACATACATACGGTTGACATACGTACGCATATATACGCACATATACGCCTGCACACAGCAGCCTTCGGCTGATCTGTTTGTGCCCCTTCTCTCACACCCATACACACATCACATATACATACATTCACAGCCATATACATACACAGTTTCATACAATCACGCACACAAACTGCATATATATACACGGTTATATACATACACACGCATATATGCTCACCCCACAGTCGCGTACGAGGCCACGAAAAGAACCCGATTCAACTGAACAAAATACGTAATCGAAACGTAACACTACGAAACGAGACGAAACGCAAACTATGACGACGGTTACCTTCAAAACGCGACGATGAAGGGACTACGACGTCAAGCGGTGGCTCACGATGGACGACGGTGGTGTAGCGGCGGTGCACGGCTGGGGACGAAGACGGTTTCACGGCAATTGCTTTCGGTCAACTAGGGTTGACAATTTTTTTGGAATTATATATATAATATTCATTTTACACTTAGGATCCTTAACTTTAAATTAATTATTCCCTTAAGTTTAGGTGATTTACAATTTAAACCCTAGACTTATTAATTATATTAATTATATTAATACTAATATTAATATTAATATTAACAATAATTATAATAACAATCATAATAATAATAGTGTTAATTACACTAATAACAATAAAAATAAATTTTTATTAATTATCATTTATATAATATTAGTCAAATTTAGGTTTTTAATAATATTAGGGTTGACACGAAACGGATACGAAAGGATTCGATAAAAAGAATGAATAAATTACGCACAATAATAAATGCACGGAAAGAATTAACGAGTTTCGAGTCAATTGACGGACCTGAAAGTGACGGATGTCACAGTATCCCCCAGTTGAGAGAATTTCGTCCCGAAATTCAACTAGAGTTATCAACCGCACTGTCATCCATAAATAGGTGAGGATACTTAGTCCTCATTCCGTCTTCTCGTTCCCAGGTAAATTCAGGGCCTCTTTTCGAGTTCCATCTTACCTTCACAATCGGAATTCTACTTCTCTTCAGCGTCTTTATCTCTCTGTCCATAATTTCCACCGGTTCTTCAACGAATCGAAGTTTTTCATCCACCTGAATTTCTTCAAGTGGCACATGCAACGTCTTATCAGTAAGACACTTCTTGAGATTTGAAACATGGAATGTGTCATGGATACCGTTTAACTCCTGCGGTAATTCAAGCCGATATGCAACAGGACCAATACGTTCAATGATCTTGAACGGACCAACGTACCTTGGCGCTAACTTGCTTCTTTTACCAAAACGCAAGATGCCTTTCCAAGGCGACACTTTCAATAGTACGTTATCCCCAACAGTGAACTCTAATGGCTTCCTTCGATTGTCAGCATAGCTTTTCTGACGATCTTGGCCGCATTCAACCTATCCTTAATCTGAAACACCTTATCGGTAGTCTCCTGTATGATTTCGGGTCCAGTCATTTGACTTTCTCCAACCTCTGCCCAACACACCGGTGACCTACACTTATGCCCATATAATGCCTCAAATGGTGCACACCCGATACTTGTATGGTAACTATTATTGTACGAAAACTCTACCAATGGAAGATGAGCGTCCTAATTACCACCAAAGTCAATCGTGCAAGCCCTCAGCATGTCTTCCAATGTCTGAACGTACGTTCACTCTGACCATCGGTCTGAGGGTGATAGGCAGTACTCATGTCAAGACGTGTCCCCAGTGACTTCTGCAGGGATTGCCAAAATCGGGATGTGAATCGTGCGTCCCGATCGGATATGATTGACACGGGTACCCCATGTCTAGACACAATCTCATAGTTGTAAATCCTTGCCAACTTTTCCATTTTGTAGTCCTCGCGTATAGCCAAGAAATGTGCAGATTTGGTCATCCGATCCACTATCACCCAAATCGTATCATGCCCACTACTGGTCTTAGGTAACTTGGTAATAAAGTCCATAGTAATATTTTCCCATTTCCATTCGGGAATTTCAGGTTGTTGTAACAAACCAGACGGTCTCTGATGTTCTACTTTAACCTTTGAGCAAGTTAAGCATTTACTCACGTACACAGCGATACCCCGTTTCATTCCAGGCCACCAATACAAGTCCCTAAGGTCATGATACATTTATCTGCACGGGGATGTACCGAATACTTTGTTTTATGAGCCTCGTCTAGTACCATTTCCCACGTGTTTCCTAAGGACGGAACCCAAATTCTTTCGACGAAGTACAGCCCACCATCGTCCTTCTTCATGAACTGTCTGTCCAATCCTCTCAGTGCTTCCTCTTTTTCATTCAATTCCTTCATTGCTTGTACCTGGGCGGAGATGATACAAGTCTTTATACACGGATGAACTGTCATACTTGTTGCCCGAATACGTATGGCTTAATTCGTTCTTTTCGACTTAAGGCATCGGCCACTACATTAGCTTTTCCCGGGTGGTACCGGATTTCGCAGTCGTAGTCACTGAGTAACTCCATCCATCGTCTCTGCCTCATGTTCAATTCCTTCTGGTCGAAAATATGTTGGAGGCTCTTGTGGTCTGTGTAGACTACACTCTTTGCACCATACAAATAGTGCCTCCATGTTTTGAGAGCAAAAACTACCGCGCCCAACTCGAGATCATGGGTAGTGTAGTTTTTCTCGTGGTTCTTGAGTTGTCGTGACGCATATGCAATTACTTTACCATTTTGCATAAGCACGCATCCCAACCCTTGATGCGATGCGTCGCAGTACACCACAAACCCCTCCAACCCTTCCGGAAGTGTTAATATTGGGGCATTACACAACTTGTCTTTCAAGGTCAGGAAGGCCTCCTCTTGCTTAACACCCCAAACAAACTTTTTATCCTTTTGAGTCAATTGTGTAAGAGGTTGTGCAATCCTTGAAAAAATTGCAATAAAACGTCGGTAGTAGCCCGCTAAACCCAAAAACTGTCTGATCTACGAAGGTGTTTTGGGTGTCTCCCAATCTTTAACAGCCTCAATCTTACCAGGTCCACATGAATTCCTTCCTCATTCACCACATGTCCAAGAAACTTTACTTCTTGTAACCAGAACTCACACTTAGAGAACTTGGCATATAACTTCTCTCTCCTTAACAGGTCTAAAATTGTTCTCAAGTGTTCTTCGTGATCCTTTTCCGTCTTAGAGTAAATTAGAATATCATCGATAAATACTATGACAAATTTATCCAGATGCGGCCTACACATGCGATTCATTAAATCCATAAATACAGCTGGTGCGTTCGTTAACCCGAAGGGCATGACTAGGAACTCGTAATGTCCATATCGAGTCCTAAATGCTGTCTTCGGTACGTCATCCTCATGTACTCTAAGTTGATGATACCCCGATCGGAGATCAATCTTCGAAAAGTACTTGGACCCATGTAATTGGTCAAATAGATCATCTATCCTTGGTAAAGGATATCGGTTCTTAATCGTCAGTTTATTCAGTTCTCTGTAGTCTATGTACATTCTGAAAGATCCATCCTTCTTCTTAACGAAAAGTACCAGTGCTCCCCATGGTGAATGACTAGGTCGTATGAAACCTTTATCTAACAGTTCTTGAAGCTGACTGGACAACTCTTGCATTTCCGACGGAGCCAGTCGATACGGGGCCTTAGCCACGAGCGTCGCGTTAGGCACCAGATCAATTCGGAAGTCCACTTATCGTATAGGTGGCAATCCTACAAGATCCTCCGGAAAGACTTCCTGGAAATCTCGCACCACTGGTATGTTCTCAATCTTCTTTGCCTCGGCTTTCATACTCATAATAAGTCCCTTTTGTACTTCTGGCCGTTCACCATAAACTTCGAGTGTCTCACCACTCGGTAGTGGAAGTCGTACAGTCTTTTCGTTACAGACAATTTCAGCCTTGTTCTCGATTAACCAATCCATACCCACCACTACATCGAAGCTCCCAAGCCCAAAAGGAATAAGATTTATGCTAAAGACATGATCATCTAATATTAAGGTACAGTCTCGGATTACTTTCTTAGTTTCTACAAAACTACCATTAGCCAACTCAATCACATAAGGGTTTGCATATAACTGGGGGCCACGTCTAACATTTTCACAAATTCTGAGGACACGAAGCTATTATCTGCCCCCGTATCAAATAATACTATAGCATAATGATCATTTAAGATAAACTTACCCGTCACCACTTGTGGTTCCTGACGAGCTTCGTTGGCTCCCAACACAAATGCTCTCCCATGAGCAGGATTTCCATTATTGCCTTGTGCTGGATTCGCCCCGATTGCCAACACCCGATTTTGATGGTTATCCCCGGGATTCTGGTTGACCGCTTGCCCTGGTGCTCGGTTCAATCTCGGGCATGCATTGCGGTAATGCTCTAGACTTCCACACTCATAGCACCCACGTTGTCCACCTGTTTGTCTGACCGCATTGATTGGCACAACTGGGTTCACTACCACCTTACAACTCTTAGCTAGATGCCCCACTTGCTTACAGTTAAAACAAACCAAACATGGTGCAGTGCTCGGATGGTGACGATTACACTTGGTGCATTTTGGGTAGGCACCAGCATAATCCTTCCTTGCTGGTTGCGTAGCCACATAACCCTTAACCACCTTCGCTTTCTTGTCTATGTTACCACCCGCCTTCCTACTAGACTCACCAACCTCTTTTCTCTTTCCACTTCCCTTGCCTAAGACCCCAGTCCGAACCATCTCGTCTGTCAGACTACCCGCTTTCAATATTGCATTCTGTATAGTCGGGGGTGCAGCAGCAGTCACCATTCCCTGGATTTGTGGTACCAAACCCCAAATGTATCGTTCAATTCTCTTTGACTCAGGCATCACTAAGTGTGGCACCAACTTTGCTAGTTCATGAAACCGGTCAGTATACGCAGCATGCCCCGCTCCCACCATAGAGTGATTCCAGAATTCGTGTTCCAGTTTCTGCATTTCATTCATGGGGCGATACTCCTCGGTTATTAGTGCCTTAAAATCGGCCCAAGTCATGGCCATTGCCGCTTCTCTACCTCGAGCCTGTACCTGGGTATTCCACCATGTTAACGCCTTTCCCACCAATGAACACCTAGCATACTTCACCTTCTGGTTTTCGGCACAGTTGCTGACGTCCATCATAGATTCCATCTTCTCAATCCAACGAGTTAAAGCAATGGCTCCACCTTTTCCATCAAGTCCTTTGGCTTACAAGCCATGAACTCCTTATAAGTACAGCCAATCCTCCCTCCAATGCCATTCCCATTCATATTACCATTGTCATTCCCGTTTCCCATTCCTCCTCCTTCCCCATTGTTATTTCCTCCCCCGTCTCCATGTCCGTCTTAGTTGTTTTCCCCATGACCGTTATTCCCATCATTATACTCGATGTCCTCATTACCACCCCCGTTATTGTGGTTCATGATATTATCAGTCACCTGTGCCACTATGGTCGGGATGAGTGCTGCCAGTTGTTAAGCAATTAGGGCTGCTATGTCAGGATTTCCAGCTCCCTGATTATTACCACCTTGCCCACCATCGTTTCCTCCTATAGGTGCTTCACCCCCACCTCCTGCACCACTTCCCCTACCTCGGCCTCTTGGGGCAGCACCTCCACGACTAACACTGCGTGTAATCCTTCTGGGCGGCATCTTTCTAATCAATATAAACAATATATGAGTCTCAACATTTATCAAATAGCATCACAACTCAGTCAATCTCATAAAGCATAACATCACAAACGCATTTCCATGGCATAACATCACAACCCAAAACATCATAGTAATATAAAGTCTCATTCTTATAAATCATAATGTCTCAAAGTCATAATCGATAAAAGAAACATCTCAAAAGCGTACGAAAGCCCAAAGTCTAACAATGTGTGGAACGAAATACGAAAAAGAAACTAAAGTAAAGCTCTTATATTCTCAGGCCTTCACCAACGATCATACATCATCAGTCCTACCCGTCGTCACTGTCAGATGAGCTAGAAAGACTTGGGGGCAGGTCAGGATAGTAGCCCCACAAGCTAGCCTCATCCGCTGGCACCCGAAACCTGATACGGGTGGCCGAAAACACCCTTTTCCTAGCTGTCCTTAGTAACACCGGTCCTACGCCGTTCTCTTGGTAAGGTCCTCTGGGGTAGCCGGGCACTCTAGGTCCCGCCACAGGGGCGTACCTTGCAACGGCTGGCCCAGCAGGTATCACGGGGGCGAGCGGAGCGGCAGGGACAGCAGGTGCACTAGGTGCAGCTGGGACATCAGGTGCTACAGGACTAGGAGGTACAACGCGAGTGGCAGGCAAACCTAAAACAACACGATCACTTGTTTCTTCCTCTTCAGATGACTCTATCTCCGCCTCTTCAGGGTCGGACTCTGTGTCAGATGACACAGGCCGCATATGGTCCGAGAGGACCTCTTCTGGTTACGACTCGTCATCGGACAAACGGGCACGAGGCACAGCAGGAACAGAGGACCCAGATGAAGACATCCTACAAGGGAAAATGTACTTTTCCTCAGATGAAGTAAGCAAAAAGGATAAAGAAGCAATATACAAAAAGGAGGAACAAGCATGTAATATCAGATGCACACAAATCCTAGTATGCATTCTACATGAAGGTTCCTAGGTTATAGTCTAGGTCAAGTGAATTGCCTAATTCTATATAACCAGTGCTCTGATACCAATCTGTCACACCCCCGCTTATAGCGGAAACACGAGGATGTAACGGACGGGATCGTCATAACACATTGTTAATTAATAGAGATGCAATAATTAATGAAAGATAACGTGTCATGACGTCACCCGACATAATGGAAACTTGTGTCGTAGTTAGTCAATTCCACGACAACATAGTCATAACCAATAGTCCAAAACACAATAAGTAATCCCAGATCCAACAAGCACACCATCAAAACATCTAGACATAATTGGTCCAAAAGTTCCATAAATAAATAAGACCAAATAAAAATCCAAAATAGTCTAATGCTCCTGAAAGAGCGGTCCCATCTAAGTCCACATCCATTCCACTTATGCATTGTTACCTGAAAAGACATGCTCATAAAGGTCAACAAACGTTGGTGAGTTCACAGGTTTAATGTACAAAACTTGCCGTGTATCCATGTAAAACAGAAAAGAGAGTGTGTGAGTAAGAGAACATAGTAGCCATAGAATCCATACAAATTAATAGTCATGCCCATGTCCACAATCAGATTATATTCACCCAAGGGCTCGCACAAGGCCAAGTTGGTCTTAGCTAGCATACCAACAACAAGGGTGGGGTGTTAGCCCGTTAGTACTAACAATACCTCTCCATGACAGTCCAGTCCACATACAGTCCAAGTACATATAGCACATTTGTAAGAACTCTAGACTCAATCCTATGGTCCAAACCACACACAAGTTGTTTATAACACGGCGTAGAACAAAACATTTGAGCAAGCTTTTCCCCCAAGAAAATATATTAAAAAGGGGCCGTGAAACTCACCTTGAGTGTGATGAAATAAATAGACAAACACTTCAAAGAGTGTGAGCGACGAACGATTCAACACCTATAATAATTGCACCAAAGTCCTTAAAAGTTTTCAACGAGAATAAACGTGTTCGGTTGGTTCGGGCCGGTTCGGTTTTACGCGCGACACGCACACAAATAAATGTATATATATGTATAACACATACAAACACCACATTCATCCACATGTATATATATATTATTAATAGTGAAAGGGAAAAATACAAGTAGTAATACTAATAATAATAATAATAATAATAATAATAATAATAATAATAATAATAATAATAATAATAATAATAATAATAATGACAAAATATAACCACACTCATATATGATCATACCTGTATGAATATAACGTTCGCACATACATACTTTCATATACACGATATGTAACCAAATATGCTCATATAATCATTAACATCCACTAATCAACACATATACATTTATACATACACTCACATTATAGTAATACTTATATCCATATATATAAATATACTAATCACACCCACTACCATCTAGTTATCACACATAGATACATATCTATATACATATAAGCATATATTTTACACACTCATATATATACATATATGATGGCTCACAAACAACCACTTGGATACATGCATACAAACAATGTTTCAACATTCACACACACACCCACTCACGGGTCATACAAAACATAACTAACAACTCACACAAAAACATACAATTACATACTAAGACACCCATGGTCGCATGCACAAACACACATCCTACACACTGAGGCATATATATAAGGCCACATATCCAATCATGCATACATTTAACACACACTCTCACACCCTTTGGGCATACACACAAGCTGCACACACACTGGATACAAACATATACACATGCACAATCACTACATATGCACACACACAACCACCATCACACACACACATCGGGCACACTAGCACACACACTCTAACACAAAATCGCAGCACACACATAGTTACACACACACCCGCACACACATATATATACCACGCACATACTAATACATCCATACACCCGCACGCATACATACATACACCCGCACGCATACATACATACATACATACGGTTGACATACGTACGCATATATACGCACATATACGCCCGCACACAGCAGCCTTCGGCTGATGTGTTTGTGCCCCTTCTCTCGCACCCATACACACATCACATATACATACATTCACAGCCATATACATACACAGTTTCATACAATCACGCACACAAACTGCATATATATACACGGTTATATACATACACACGCATATATGCTCACCCCACAGTCGCGTACGAGGCCACGGAAAGAACCCGATTCAACCGAACAAAATACGTAATCGAAACGTAACACTACGAAACGAGACGAAACGTAAACTATGACGACGGTTACCTTCAAAACGCGAAGACGGAGGGACTACGACGTCAAGCGGTGGCTCACGGCGGACGACGGTGGTGTAGCGGCGGTGCACGGCTGGGGACGAAGACGGTTTCACGGCAATTGCTTTCGGTCAAGTAGGGTTGATAATTTTTTTGGAATTATATATATAATATTCATTTTACACTTAGGACCCTTAACTTTAAATTAATTATTCCCTTAAGTTTAGGTGATTTACAATTTAAACCCTAGACTTATTAATTATATTATTATATTAATACTAATATTAATATTAATATTAACAATAATTATAATAACAATCATAATAATAATAGTGTTAATTACACTAATAACAATAAAAATAAATTTTTATTAATTATCATTTATATAATATTAGTCAAATTTAGGTTCTTAATAATATTAGGGTTGACACGAAACGGATACGAAAGGATTCGATAAAAAGAATGAATAAATTACGCACAATAATAAATGCACGGAAAGAATTAACGAGTTTCGAGTCAATTGACGGACCTGAAAGTGACGGATGTCAATGACAGAATAGGAGCTTCGATCAATCTCGTCTTCAATTCTTCAAACGCCTTCTCTTAAGCTTGACCCCATATAATTTCACATCTTTCCGGGTCAACTTGGTTAGTAGAGAAGCGATCTTGGAAAACTCTTGGATGAATCTTCTGTAGTAGCCTACCAAACCCAAGAAACTGCGAATCTCAGATGGCGTCTTTGGAGACTTCCATTGCATCACTGCCTCCACCTTTGCCGGGTCCACCATAATCCCGTCGGGATTTACCACATGGCCCAAAAACTAAACTTCGCGCAACCAGAACGCACACTTAGAGAACTTGGCATATAGCTTCTCCTTCCTCGATCTCGTTCTTTTAATAAATCAAGATATCATCAATAAACACAATCACTGATTTGTCCAATATCGGCCGACACACATGGTTCATCAGATCAATAAAAGCAGCTGGCACATTGGTCAAACCAAAAGACATGACAAGAAACTCGTAGTGACCGTAACGCGTGCGAAAAGCTGTTTTAGGGATGTCGTGCTCCTTCACCTTTAACTGATGGTAGCCAGATCGAAGGTCGATCCTTGAATACCAACTAGCACCTTGAAGCCGATCGAACAAATCATCTATTCTCGGTAAGGGTATCGGTTCTTCACCGTCAACTTGTTCAGCTCACGGTAGTCAATACACATCCTCATACTATCATCTTTCTTCTTTACAAACAGGACCGGAGCACCCCACGGAGAGATATTCGGTCTAATGAACCCCTTGTCAAGCAGCTCTTGCAACTGCTTCATCAACTCTTTCATCTCTGTCGGAGCCAACCGATACGGTGCCTTGGCAACAGGTTGGGCGCCCGGTATCAGATCAATCTGAAACTCGATCTCTCGGTCAGGTGGCACTCCTACTAAGTCATCTGGGAACACGTCTGGAAAATCACACATGACCGGAACATCGGATAGTTGTGGTGTTGGCGTATCCACATCCTTCACATAAGCCAGGTAGGCGCTACATCCACGCTTCATACACTTTCCCGCTACCGCCATTGAGATTACTTTCGGGATCGTCGTGAATCGATCCCCATAAAAAGTTACCAAACTCCCGTTAGGCGCTATCAAACGAATCATCTTCTTGCGACACACAATGTTCGCCTAGAAGCCCGCCAACCAATCCATCTCAAGAACCAAATCGAAACCACTTAAGGTGATCACGAACGGTCTAACAGGAAACTTATGACCTTCTAGTTCCATATCACAGTCCTCTATTATCTCAGAAATCCTGGTAGACTCACCTATGGTAGTTTCTACATCAAAGGGCGCATCAACACGTCTACTACTAACCAGCAGCTTAGTACAAAAAGTAGCAGAAATAAAACTTTTACTAGCACCAGAATCGAACAACACAGAAGCTAAAGTTTGGTTCACTAGAAACGTACCGGACACAACATCAGGGTCCGTCCTAGCTTCCTCTTATGTCATGGTGAATGCCCTGGCGCTCGCCCTCGGTCCTTCACTCCCCGTCTTCTTCACCCCAGAACCCTCGGCCCTCGGCTTCTTACAGTCTTTACACATATGACCACTTTCCCTACAATTGAAGCACCTCGTACCCCTGCAATCTCTAGCCATATGACAAGGCTTCCCATAGTTGAAACAAATGTTCAACCCCTATCTATACTCGCCACCGTGCTCCTTCCTACATTTGTTACACTTTTTCGATCCCATACACGGTGTGGCTACACGGCAATCATCCACCCGTGCCTTCTTGTTACCCGTCGAGGCATCACCCCGACCAAACCTCTTCCCACTCCAGTTTCGATCACCACCACCCTTCCTACTACCTTCAGCCACCACCACTACAGCCCTCTCATCATATTACCTCCCTGCCAAGTCCACCGCCAACCTAAACGTGCTCGGTCGGGCAGCGATCATGTGCCTGTGAATATCCGCTGGCAAACCCTGAATGTACCTCTTAATCTTCCGTGACAGAGGCGTCACCTGATCCGGCACCAGACGTGCCATCTCGTTGAACTTCGTGGTGTACTGCTGATGTGTCATGGTTCCTGCCTCCAGTTGCAGGAACTCCCTCTCAACCTTGTCCATCTCCCGGTGAGAACAGAACTCCTCAATAACCAACTTTTTTAGCTCCGACCATCTCGATCCCCTAATAGCCCTGCTACCCTCGGCTTGGACTATGTTGTCCCACCAGCATAAAGCCGAGTCCACAAAAGAATGGGCAGCAAACTTTACCTTTTGGTCCTCCCGGCACTCGCTGATATTCAATACAGCTTCCATCTCTCTCACCCATCGGTGAGTAGCAGCAGCAGTGCCATTTCCATCAAAAGTAGGGGGCTTGCATCGTTGAAATGCCCCATAGTTACAGCCTCGTATTGCCTCCGGTACAGGCTCATCTTCTTCTTCTTCTTCATTATCGGAGGGAATCGTCTCAGTCTCCGGTTGCTCCCGTCATCCCGAAAGTAAGAAATTAAACTACGCTTTTCCTCGGGTACACCAGCCTTATTTGGGCGTATGGGCACCCTTCGGTCGCATGGCCTCCAGGTGACTGAAGATCATACGAATGGACCAATGCGGATGAACGCCTATGCGGATGAACACCCCAATCATGCGAATGGACCTCATGCGGATGAACACCAATGCGGATGAGCACATATGCGAATGGGCTCTCTGTCGCATGACTCCCCATGCGACTGGCCCCCAATCATGAGGATGAATCTCAATCGTGCGAATGAACCCCAATCGCACCTCATTCGGCCGTATGGCCTTCATTTGGTCGCCTAGCCCTAGCTGATGCAGAATGCAGTTCATCCCGAACCCAATCTGCCATTTTCAACCTCCAAGCTCTTTCAAGGCCATTCTAAGCCCAAATCAACCATCCTAAACCTTAGGAATGCATACCACAACACCATTCAAGCACACACAAGCCCGGAAACAAACTCCAAACGCATCACACGCAAACACATACAAATGGGTCAAACACACATACACATAAAACGGGTTTTCAGATGTGTTCCAGCCCTAAAATCGACCAAAAACGTGTAAAGATGGGTCCTAGAACTCACACAAACAACAACGACAAGTAGAGCTTCGATTGGACCCGCTACACGACGATTTTCACGCTCGAATCCACCCGAACCAAGCTTTTCTCCCTTTTATCCTCCTCTTCTCTCTTTGGCTGAGTTTTTGTAAGAATGGGGAGGGTGTGGGCTGCCCTCCCCTCTTTTATACCCCCACTCATCCAAATTTCTTCCCGTTTTGGCAAGTTTGGTCCCTCGAATTTGGACTTTATTTCTTTTCTTTTTTCGCCGGCTTCAAGAAAATATCCGCGCGTTACAAAAAGGGAGCCCCACTGTGAGATCTTTCTAACTCTATCTTGTTCTTACAGATTCTGTCTTACGATTAAAGTGTTTTAGGCATACTTTGTCCGGGTTAGGAGTACCGGAATTCTGATTAAATAGGGAGAGCCACCACCCTGTATTCTGGGCTGCATACTTTAATCTGCTCTTTGTGCATCACTTGTGTGATTTGCATTGTTGGTGTGTATTGCATTACATTAGCTTGTGTTAAACAGCTGTTAATTTGTGCGTGTGCTTGATTTCTTAGCATTCTATTATGTGAAAAAATAAAATGGAAGAAGAAACACCTGCACAAACACCTACAACAACCCTAGCAACAACTCTAGTAAGTAAACTAGATGCTAGTGATCCTTTGAATCTTCACCCTAGTGACTCATGTGTTCTTACAATTGTAAATGTAAAACTTAAGGGAACAGAAAACTATACAATATGGGCTAATGCTATGAACTCGTATTAAAAGTTAGAGTAAATTACCATTTGCATACCTGAGGTTTGGTGATTTTAACCATTTGCATCCCTACAGTTTAAAAATCCTCATATACCCCCTAACGTTTCATTTTTGTTCCCATTTGAATCCAAAACACTAACATCGTTAACTTATTCTGTTAACTTTTTGTAAAAAGACTAAATTGCCCTTTCTCTTTTTATCTATTTCTCTCTCTATCTCTTAACCCTTAACCCACAACCCCTTTCTCTATCTCTCTCTATCGTCTTCCGATCTTCTTCCCAAACAACCAGTAGAGTTTATCACTGCCCCAATCTAAACCCTAACACCCTCCGTTCATCCTCTACGACGCGGCTACTGTACACCCTCCGTTCATCCATCTATCCATCATCAAGATCACCGACGCCACCGTCACTGATCACCACCCTTCTCCACCTCCACCATCACTACTCCACCGCACCATCTCTGAGAGCGAAGGAAGATAAGGAGCCTTGGTGGAAGGAGTCGATGGAAAGGGTGAGAAACATTGGGATATCGGCTCATATCGATTCGGGGAAGACGACGCTTACGGAGAGGGTTTTGTTTTACATCGGAAGGATTCATGAGATTCATGAGGTTAGAGGGAAAGATGGCGTTGGGGCCAAGATGGATTCGATGGAATTGGAGCGAGAGAAGGGGATTACCGATTTGTTTTCGTCGAGTTGAGATAACCGGGTCTCGTCGGAGATACAGAAATCGCCGGACTTCTAATCCTAAATTTCACCGGAGGAGATACTTTCTTAGGTGGTGACACTGCCTTCTTTGTCGAAGATATAGAAATCGTTGGACTCCTAATCTTCACCTGAAACTTAACCACCGAGGAGGAGCTTGATGCGGCTTTTTCGGCAGCCGCAGGCGGCGTCTTGATCAAGAACTTATGGGGTGTGGTCGGCCGGTGTTTTGGAATCACTGGCGAGTTTGTTCTGCAAAATTTTTGGGTCTGTGAAGAAGATGATGTGTGGAACAATGGTTTAGGGAAAATCACCATTTTTGGAGCCCAAGGTCGATGCTTTGGTGACACCCTGTTCGCCGGAAACCTGCAACTATCTTTCTCGATGTCTAATTTCACCGAAGATTTAGAAACTTTGAAATTGATGCATGATTTCGCTCTTTGGAGTAATGGGGATTGTTGATCTGAACGTATAATCTGTTTCTTCCCGTGGAATAAATCGTGCCTGGAGCTCGGTGGTTTCAGGGTTTAACCTCGAATTCCGGCGAGGTTCCGTCACCGGAGTTGTGGGGTCGTCGTCGAGATTGGCGAGTAGATTGGTGCGAGATTGGGTGATGGAGGTGTTGACTCCAGCGAGAGAGAAAAAGGGGTAGTGGGTTAGGGGTTTCAAGGGCATTTTTGTCATTTTATAAAAACTTAACAGAATAATTTAACGGTGTTAGTGTTTTGGATTCAAATGGGAACAAAATGGAACGTTAGGGTGTATATGAGGATTTTTAAACTGTAGGGATGCAAATGGTCAAAATCACCAAACCTCAAGGATGCAAATGGTAATTTACTCTAAAAGTTAAAAACAAAACTGGTTTTGTGGATGGAACATGTAAAAAATCAACAGAAAATGAAATATTGGTAGGACAATAGGAGAGATGTAACTCTATAGTATTAACATGGATCTTAAATTCTATATCCGAAGAATTATATGTAGGACAAGTATTCACTAAGCTAGCTTCCGAAGTGTGGGTTGATTTGAAAGAAACGTATGATAAAATAGATGGTTCAGTGGTCTTTAATCTCTATCAAAAAATTAATTTAATATCTCAGAATGGAAGTAGTGTTGCTGAATATTACCACAAATTAAATACCACGTGGAAACAAATGGACAACATACTCCAACTACCATTGTGCACATGTAAAGCTTCAAAAGAGTTTAATAACTTTAACCATCTAATTAAACTCATACAGTTCCTTATGGGACTTTATGACATCTATCAGCCTGTGCGAACTAGCTTATTAACAAGAGATGAACTTCCAACTGTCAAAATTGCATTCTCCATAGTCTCTAGAGAAGAATCACATAGAAATACAAACCAAACATCAAAAACCTCAACTCATAATGTCGGCTTTGTCTCAAAATCAGATCAAAGCTTTGACAATAAAAGAAGGAATAATAGTCACCTAATCCTAACCTAAAATGTTCACATTGTAACAAATTAGGTCACACTGTTGATAAGTGTTTTGAGATTGTTGGGTATCCACAAGAAAATAAACAAAAGGTAATTCCTATCCTGGTCAAGGGTCTAAATCTTCAAACCAATGTGTTGCATCCTCTAGCAAAACTAACCCTGTTTTTGATTCTCAAGTGACAGCTTTAACAGCTGATCAAATATCAAAATTGTTAGGTCGTTTGAATGAAAGAACTAAGTAGTATTCATCCCATTTAAGTTGTATTAATCCTACCTACTCATCCTGTTAAATAAATCAGTTTACAGCTTCTCATCAGGGCATCCTACAAAAGGAAATCCTGGTTGGGTTGTCGATTCTAGGGCTAATCAACACATGATTATGAATGAAACTGATATCAGTAATCCAATAAATGTTGCTAGTCTTAATATTAAGGTGAAACATTCAAATTGTACAAGTGCATCTGTAACTAAGATAGGAAACATAAAACTCAATGAAAACATTATCTTACAAGATGTATTTGTTGTCCCAGAATATTATGTAAACCTTATTTCTGTTCATAAACTTGCTCGGGACAGCAAACTTTGAGTAATATTTGATGAACATAATTATCTTATCCAGGATTCACTCACAAAGAGAACCCTGGCGACTGGTAGCCAACTCGATGGCTTATATTTCTGTGGTGAGTCTCAGGCTCCTCAGAATCTTTGTTTCAACAGCTTGGATTCCTATAATCTTTGGCACTCAAGATTAGGACATCCCTCTGATCAGGTCTTAAAAATCATAAAAACAGATTTAAACATTAAAACCCCAACAGGATCAATGCCTTGTGACACTTGTCATAAGACAAAACAACATAGAGAACCATTTCCTTAAGTGACCATGTGTCAAAGAAGTTGGAGATCTGATTCATCAGATGTATGGGGCCCATATAGAGTTTCAAGTCAGGAAGGCTTTAGATATTTTCTAACCATAGTTGATGATTATTCCATGGCAGTATGGGTGTATCTAATGAAAAACAAAGATGAAGAGTTTGATAATCTTGAAAGTTATTTTAAAATTCTACAAAACCAATTTAACAAAACATCAAAATCTTGAGAAGTGACAATCGGTTTGAATTCGTAAATCAAAAAATGACATCCTTTACAAGAAATAATGGAATAATACATCAAACTTCCTGCACTTATACCCCTCAACAAAATGGAATTGTTGAGAGAAAACACAGGCACCTTCTAAATGTCTCTAGATCTCTATTATTTCAAAGTGGTATTCCATTTAATTGTGGTCTGAATGTGTTCTAACTGCCTCTTACCTAATTAATAGGATCACTTAATCTGTATTAATGGAAGAACTCCTTATGACTCATGTTTGGCTTTAAACCCTCTCTAACGCATTTAAAAACATTTGGTTGTTTGTGCTACTGTACGGTTTTAAACAAAACACATAAGTTTAAAAGTAATGCACAAAAATGTGTTTTTATTGGATATTCAAATCAAAAGAAGGGTTATAAACTCTGTTCTGTTGATCAAAAAACAGTTATTTTCTCTAGAGATGTAAAATTTTATGAACATATTTTTCCATTTAAAAACAACTCATCTCTAGATAATAATGAACCAGAGCTGGATCAAACTTTATATCATATTAATTTTCTCGACTTATTAAACACAAACAGCCCTGAAAGCTATCTCGATGATGAAGAGGGGTACATGGTGATAGTTCTAATCATAATCAACAAACTAGTTCCAATGCCGAGAACATTAGGGAGGCTACTGTACAGCAGCCACATTCTCCTAGTGAGGTAACTAGTAGGGCAGATGTTAGGACCGTGTACGTACGGAGTACTAACTTATTCTTCGTTATACCGGATCAAATAGTGCGGAATCCTATTTGATTGGCGATCCAATCAGGGAGAACGTAATCAGATCAATCCTAACCATTAGAAAACGTTAAGAATGGACTAGGAATGATCTGGGACGTTCTATGAAGTTGGAATGGACGAACAGGACGCTCTAGGTCACCTAGGGTTGCAAGTATTCGAAGTATTTTAATTTTCCACGAATTAAGTGGTATTTATAGGTTACAGCTATCATTCGTACGACTGAGCCAGGCGACTGGCTCAGTCATGCGACTGAGTCATACGATTGGTTCATTCGGACGAATGAGTCAGTCTTATGACTCAATCGTACGATTGACTCAATCACCTGATTCATTCATGTGACTGGCCCATTCGCATGGTCCAGTCATGCGACTGAATCAGATAACTTAGTTAAACACATTCTTGAACCTTTGATGGTTCAAACCTATGTCTAGCAACTGTAAACCTATATAACATTGTCATATATGCATGTACTAATAATTAATATAAATAGATATAACATGTAAACAACCAATAATCATAAAGGAAGAGATTCTCATTATAATAACAAACATTACATATGTGTTACAAGAAGAAGTTCTATTACATTGTATCTCACTAGACTAGAACTGGGGACATGTGTACCAACAAACTCCCCCTTGGACCTAGTTCTATCTAGACTTTGACTTCTTTCTTGAATTCTTCAAATCTCTTCTTTCTATCTTCTGTAGAAACCCCAGAGTGAATATCGAGTGCGAAGCATATACGTATGACGTATTGAAACTGAAGTGCTTGCACGATATCTTGAGTGTCAAAAAACAGTGGCCACTTGTACAAGATGTATACATCTGAAGCAGACAAGTTAGTTAGCCACATAGGGTCAAATACCCTAACTGTCTCGACCTCCCCTTCTCTCTCCAAAACTATGACGGCCTCACCTGTGCGCCAGTCATAGTACCACCATTTAAAATGGGGTGCAAAATCCTGTGGCATTTCCCTCATGGAATACGCGTCATTATGCGCGAAGGGTGCCATCACAAGACCACCTTTGGTCTTCCAGAGGTGGGGTCAACCTCAGTCTTATAAATTAACCTTTTGGGCTGTTGAGGTTTAAAATTGACCCACCTCGTATGATACTCTTTCTTCAGTGCCTGCTCAAACCATCCTGACATCTTTCCTGGAACAGCATACAGGAGATTCAAGTTGGCTAGACGGTTAAGCTCAAATCCAGGGAGAGTTTTCAGATCATGTGGGAATCTGAAATTTCAATTCCCTTCTCCCTCTTGATAGCATACACCTTGAGATCCTCAAGGTATGCCCAGCTGATAATTTTGCCAGACACCTTCTGATGTTTCTTTATCTTGTAAAGCTTGGTGTAGGCATTTGACTTGTTTGGCGCATGTTGTTTCATCTCCTCCAGGCAGGCTATCCATTCAGCCTTTTTTACTGCCAGATCAGCTTCAGTTGCCTGAGGAGCTTCTGCTGCAGCTGCTTTCATAGCAGTCATCTCTTCTACCTTATCGAAGATGTTGTTGTCAAATGTTTCCCCCAGATCTGGGAGAACTTCGCCTTCGGCGTTAGTATACTGAGGATATTCATCAGCAGTCACATCCTCAATCTCCGCTTCATCAACGTCTCGTAATTCATCATCACTGACTATGTCGACCTCTGGAGCATCTTTCACCAGCTCGTCAGGATTCAGACTAAACAGTTCTGCAATTTGAGCATCTGTTAAGTCATGAATAATCTCCCCTTCCTCAGCAGTGTAGCTAACTAATCATTGAACAATCCCTTGTAGATCGAGGATCATCGTCAATTTAGAATCAATGTGACGAAGGGGCACTACATCGTGTTCATCTACTTGTTTAGCTGAACCTGTTTAAAAACCAATTACAACACAAGTAAGTATACATTAAGCACATAAATAAGGTTGGTTGAACTTTTGCATTTTATTTATAAAACACAAAATTTGTTACAAATATTCAAGTACAAAGTTTAAATAGTGAATAGACATCTATTCTAGGGCTTTGCCTTGAATCTGAGCTGGATCTTCTGTAGAGTGAGAGGTAGACGGAGCAGAAGAAGAGGCCCTCTGATCTTGTTTTCTTTTTGTTCTTTGTTCTTGCTCAGGATCAGAGGGAGATGTAGCTGCGTCTCCTTTATCGTCATCACCTTCTTGTCTTTTTCTTCATCATCACCTCCATTATCGTCCCCATCACTATCATCATCTTCATCATCTTCATCATCATCAGCATCCTCATCATCCTCATCATCATCTTGGCCTTCTCCGATCTTAAGGGTCTCACTTTGAGTCCCTTTGAGCTTCAGCATGATCGTCTTGTTTGCAGATTCCAACTCCTCCAGCTTCTTAGCAGTCTCATCTCTGTGCTCTAGGAGTCTGGTGATCTGATTAGTTTGTTCAGAGATCAGCTGAGCTTGGGGCGAACTCAACTCTCTCAACTGCTGTGTCTGAGCATTTGTTCAGAGATCAGCTGAGCTTTGGATGAACTCAACTCTCTCAACTGCTGTATCTGAGCAGTCTTGGCCTCATCTGAAGCCATCAGCTTGACTGCCATGTTGTTTAGCAGCAACCTGCTCTACCACAGAAACTGGTGGTATGAATGAGCTGGATGGAACAGATGAGGGTCCTGTTTGGTGAGTAGTGGTGGTTGTGGTGGTTGTGGTGAATATGGGAGAGGGAGTGAATGAAGTGGTAGGCAGTACAGTGGTGGTAGTGGGTTGTATGGTTGTGGTGAGATGTGTGGTGGTGACTGGAGGTGGAATGGGTGTAGTGGTGGTTGTGGGAGTTTGGGTGGTTTGAGTAGTGGTGGTGGAAGTGGTAGGAGCGAAGGAGGTAGTGATAACAGTGATCCTCCTGCGTTTGGGCTTCTTCCCGTGGGGCTGAGCCATTCGCTTTAGCCTGGATCCTTTGGATCCTAATGCTCCCCCTTGGCTACTGATCGGATCCGGGCATATGAGGGATCTGAAGTCGTTGCAGCATCCCCGGACTCCACTGGGCGTCCACCTACTGCCCTTATTCCTTTCTCAGTTGCCACTACCTGACTTCCCACAGTCCGGGTAAGTGGTTCTTCATCAGATTCCTCCTCCTCTTGCATATGAAAGTGAGGGTGTATCGGAGCTGGTTCAGGTTCTTCCTGACCATCTCCTCCCTGATCCGAGTCATGATCGTCATCTGAGTCATCGGAGGGTAGAGCCACCTGCGCTACATCAGAATCACTGTCATCGTGGCGCCACTTCCTCTTCGCCGGCGCCATGTAGTCATCACGGGCCAGATTCCCAAATAATCGCCTGACAGGGGGTTTCACCTGCTTTCCCCTGTATACCTTCATCCTGTCTAAGGTGGTATCATCCATCACCTCAAGCACCACTGCATCCTCCTTCTCCTTCGAAAGCTGGGGAAGCTTCTGATCAATAATCATCTGTATAAACCTCGGGTACATGCAGAAGCTTTCCTTCCCTTTGATTTAAAGGTTCTCCACCAGATAGGTGAAGATCATCCGTGAAAAGCTGAATGGAAGGTTCAGCACCAGCGCAACATACGCGCTCTGCATCTGCTCAGACAGCTTATCAAATCCTCCCTTCCTCGAGGCAATGCACCTTAGAAGCACGTGGGCTAGATACTTGAACTGGAGGCACAGATTGCTCTTGTTGAGCATACCTGAGTTGATGTTCCCAGAATATTTAGCCCGTAGAAAACACCCTCTAACAGTCAGTGGGTGTAGCCGAGTTGGACAGTCACTATCGTCCCTAAACTTCAGGACTGTCCTTAGATCTTCCTCTGTGATCTCGATGGCCTGGCCAAAGATAGAGCTCTTGATGCGGTACGGCTCGACGGATCTGTCTACAGCCGTATTCTCCCAGAATGCCTGCTGTACCGAGCGATAGGGAGTGCAGGAAGTAGATATGGCTTTGAAGATCCTAGATCTCCTAAGAAGTCGATAATGCCAGAGAACTATGCTGCATTCCTGGATGTCAGATCCACATGAGCACAGATGTTGTGCTTCGTGCTTATTACCCAGCGACTTGCCATCTGTTACACAATGTAAGTAAACGTTAATGCATGTTGAAGATAGCAAATTACAGTCAATGAACTTTGCACCTAGGTTAAGTCGGGCGACTGAGCAAACGAATGAACATAGTCGTGCGACTGAGTAGGACGACTGAGCTTTATATGTGTGAATTGGTTCATACGTGCGACTAAGTCAAGCGAATGGACATAGTCGGGCGATTAACCATTCGTCCCTCTCAGTCGTGCGACTGAGACTAGTTGTCTTCTCAGTCGGGCGACTGAAGTTCATCAGTGTGTCCAGCCGCCTACTCGACGGTTTGTCCATTAAAATTCTTGTTTTGAGCTATACTTGATTTTAAATGTCGAAATTAAGCTCATTACACTCAGAAACAACCGATTAAGCGTATTTTAACTTCTGTTTGAACATTTAGATTAGTTTTGATGGTCTATTTATTCGTTAAGCTCTCGGTTACTGTTGGGTCAGAATTCGAGTGATTCTAGACGTCATTTATCGGTTTTATCGATGAAACACCACGAATATTACCTGTATAAGCACCAATGAATGTTAGAACACACAAATCGAAGGCAAATATGAATCAAATGAAATTTTGGCAGCAGTTTGTTAGGTCGTGCGTATAGAAGGGGCGATTTGGGTGAATGAGCGACTGATGCTGATTCGGCCTGTATTTATACTAGGGCAAATCCCAGTCGGGCGACTGAGCCTAGTCGCTTTGGTCAGCCAGGCGACTGAGCCTAGTCGTATGATTAACCCAATCGTTCATCTCCAATCGGGCGATTGAGGTTCATCCAAATGACTGTTACAGTCTGTCACCTCCAATCGTTCGATTGGATTCATTCGCACTGCCCATTCGTACGATTTGACTCATTAGTGTGTTCTAATCGGACGACTGGACCATATTTATGATTCAGTCGTGCGACTGGGCCATCCTTATCATCTTTTGACCATATTACCATAATGACATTTAGTTCCATTTAATAGTAGATAAAACGTTATGAACAAGTTGATCATCTCAGACATGATACTTTTAATAAAACAGTTTGATCACCTCAGATGTGATCCATTTATCCACCTGATCATCTCAGACATGACCTATTTATCCACCTGATCATCTCAGACATGACCCATTTATCCACCCGATCACCTCAGACGTGATCCATTTATCCACCCGATCACCTCAGACGTGATACTTTTATCCTTTCAGAAACAATTTGTTTAAATAAACATTTAAGCTCATTTGGTGATGTTAACAGAGAACATTTTGCACAGTCCGACTTTGACGCATTATACAGATAACTTGAAAGTGTTAAACTACGAACAAATGAAAAACATCTTTTTGTGATTTTTGTTAGGGCAGGTTTGTGTAGCCTATTAGCATTGACATTATATCAAGAACAGACTCATTTGGAGTCAGACAGGCATAAACAGCATTACTTGGAACCTTTGATTAGTATTTAACTTTAAACACTTGCATATCACAGCTTTCTCACTCATCAAAGACTTCTAAGATCTAACTGGGAATCATGCTTGATATGATATGTAACGTACTTTGATTATCAACTTCAGTCGGTGCATACACGACGATTGTCAGTATACTTGTCCACTTAAATCCATACACAGACTTTTGACATGCATTGGTAAAGAATTAAGTTATATTATTTCAACCAACATTTATGGATCCCAAGCTTATATG
The DNA here is from genome assembly GCA_024085815.1 of Flaveria linearis. Classification (NCBI taxonomy): domain Eukaryota; kingdom Viridiplantae; phylum Streptophyta; class Magnoliopsida; order Asterales; family Asteraceae; genus Flaveria; species Flaveria linearis. The sequence continues at coordinate 15,213,040 of CM044015.1, read as the reverse complement.
GTAATCAATATTCCTTAGAGGACTTTCGAGCGGTCTATAGGTATTTTGACAAGAAGAGACTATTCTTAGAGCTTTCAAAGAGAAGCCAATCCTCAGGTCAGTGCCATCGCACAGCAGAGAGGCGGCAAACAACAATGAATTCTAGAATATGTAGGTTATGCTTATCCTCAGGTCAGTGCCATCGCACAGCAGAGAGGTACACAACCTATCTCCTTGTTAGAGCATTTCTTATTTCCTTTTTCACATAACGCACCAACAACGTTTTGTTGTCAGCACGATTGCGCTTGTATTCACTTTTTTCGTGCTTTGCTCTTTTTGTGGTCATTTGCACACCTTTGGCGGCGTTTATTTGCTCGTTATCCCTTATCGGAAATAGCTGATTGTGTTAACCAGTGATAAGATGGGAACCCACAGTTGATTGTACCATTTAGTTTAAATTGAGTTTACCAATGACGTCTACTCGTCTAATGTGTTGAATCTACAGACACATCGTATTGTAAACTAGCACCTCCCTAGATCAACTTTCTCCGTGTAATTACAATACCAACCAAGCGTACTATCATCTTCCCATTATGTTAGACCTAGAATTCTCTGATTTGTAATTTTTTTGTGATTTAATTAACCTTGCACAACATACAATCCCTTTGGTGTTCCAAGTAACGTGACACCTGTGTACTATCACTTTCCATTTCATTGAGTCACATTTCCAGTTTTTCTGTCTTTGCCTTTTAGCTTTACTTACCTCCCCCCCCCCCTTTTTTTTAAGTAAATGAATACTGAAATCATAAACAATCTCCCCCTAAAATTCTAAAACAGAAAATCTTTTTGTGTTTTTTGGATTTTTATAACGCAAGGAAATTAAAAATTAAAGAAAAATAAAATTAAACGAAAGACAGAAATAGTGTCGGGCTATGCATCTGTTTCTTCGGAGATAACATCACTTTTCCTTTTAACACCGTTAACCTCTAACAGATAGAAAAATCTTGGTTTATCAAACGGTTTGGTGTAGAGGTCAGCGCGTTGAAAATCCGTGTTTATTTTGACCACATCAATTAAGTGTTTTTCATAGCAGTCGCGTATGAAGTGATACTTTATGCCTATGTGTTTGGTCTTAGGATGTTGAACCGGATTTTTAGTTACTGCAATTGCAGCAGAATTATCAACATATATAGGAGTAGAAGTGAAATGCAAACCGTAGTCGCGCATTTGCTGTTGTATCTAAATGATTTGAGAGCAGCAGCTGGCGCCGGCAACATATTCAGCTTCACAGGTAGATAGAGCAACTGATGTCTGCTTCTTGCACTGCCAAGTTACCAATCTCCTCCCGAAAAATTGACATCCTGCTGACGTAGACTTGTAATTCATTTTACAGCCTCCATAATCCTAGTCACTATACGCCGTTAGCTCAAAGTCATCATCATAAGGATACCACAACCCCAGTGTTGGTGTACCCTTCAGATAACAAAAAAATCCTCTTGACTCCAATTAGATGATTGACTTTGGGTTTCGCTTGATATCGAGAACATAAACATGTGGCATACATGATATCTGGACGCGAAGCAGTGAGATACATGAGAGATCCGATCATCCCACGATACATGGTGGCATCCACCAAATCCCCATTCTCATCAGGAGCCACATCATGATTTGTGGCGAGTGGGGTACCAGCAGTAGAGACATTTTCCATATCAAAGCGACTAAGAATGTCCCCAACATACTTAGTTTGATGCAGAAAGATGCCGGTAGGTGTTTGATCCACCTGTAATCCTAGAAAGAACTTCATTTCTCCCATGGCGCTCATCTCAAACTCAGCCTTCATCACAAATTCAAATTCTTTACATAACTCTTCGTTTCGTGAACCGAAGATTATGTCATCCACATAAATTTTCACCAAAGCAAATCACCATCTTTTTCTTTGATGAACAATGTACAGTCAATCACACCCCTGCGAAAGCCGTGTTTCAACAGATGGGTGGAGAGCTTTTCATACCAAGCTCAAGGAGCCTGATGTAGCCCATACAGAGCCTTGTCTAACTTGTAGACTCTGTCCCGATGATAAGGATCTTCGAATCCTTCGGGTTGACTGACATATACCTCTTCACGGATTTCCCCATGCAAGAATGCACTCTTAACATCTAGTTGAAAGACTTTGATCTTCATGTAAGAGGCGTAGGCTAGAAAGATACAGATAGCTTCCATTCTAGCTACTGGAGCAAAGACTTCATTGTAGTCAATTCCTTCGACTTGTCTGAAGCCCTGAACAACCAATCGTGCCTTGTTTCTGATAATAACACCCTGGTCATCCTTCTTGCACTTTAGTACCCATTTGGTACCAATTACTTTGACTCTTTTAGGTCGGTCAACAAGAGTCCACATTCCAAGTTTCTTGAACTGTAGCAACTCCTCTTGCATAGCATTGACCCAGGCTTCATCCTTAAGGGCATCACTTACGTGTTTGGGTTCAATTTGAGAAACAAAACATCTGTAAGCTCCATCATTCACGTAGCCCTTTTCCATTACTTCGGCGTAATCAGCAGTGTATAATCGACTTCTAGTCTGCACGCCGGAGTGAAGATCACCAATGATAGCATCTAGCGGATGACTCGTACTGATTCTAGTCAAGGGAGTAGTGGGAACAACAACTTCGGAGTCCATAGTTGTGACTGGAGGTTCAGTATCTGTATTTCCAGATGCAGGTGTAGCAGCTGAAGAGCTTCCTTCATGATCAACATTAGGTGACTGTACTGGTTCAGGTGCTTCTTCATCCTCTGATGAGTCCTCACTCTCATCCTGATCCGCTGAGGCAGATCCCGATGAACCATTTGCAGGAGTTGTATCACTAGTATCAAGATTTGATGAATTTAGAACATCGTGCATCATCTGAGTAGCAATATCATCATCTAAATATATCTGAGGAAGATTGAATGATTTGAAAAAGCCATCGTAGTCAAAGAATGACGATAGACCTTTTCCAGCAGGGGGATGGTGAAACGTTGAACATCAACATTGCACCATACTTCTACATGACCAGTAGAGTTGTTGTAAACTCGTTTGTCGGGTATACTATTTCCCCGAAAGATCCCCTGATCTGCTTTTTCATTAAATTTGCCTTCTTGAGTTTTCTTCAGAAGCATACAAGGAGCACCAAAAGGTTCTAAATACTCCAAGTTTGGTTTACGCTTTGTAGTAACTCATAACAAGTCCTCCCGTGCTGCTTCACTACTAACACACGATTAAGTGTGTAACATGCATTAGCTACAGCTTCGTTCTAGAACTACACTGGCAGTTTTGAATCTGCCAACATAGTCCTGGCGGTCTCGATCAGACTTCTATTCTTTCGCTCAGCAACTCCATCATCTGTGGTGTGTATGCAGAGGTGAATTGATGAACAATTCCCTTTTCTTTGCAGAAAGCATCCATCCACTGATTCTTAAACTCGGTTCCATTATCTGAGCGAATCTTTCGCACCTTTAGTTTGTAAAGTGATTCCAGAGTCGTGACCAACACTTTGAATGACTCAAAGGTTTCTGACTTTGCTTTCAGAAACATCACCCACGAGAATCGTGAATAGTCATCAGTGACTACGAAGCAATACCAGTCTCCTGCGATACTCTTCGTGCTTACTGGACCGAATAGATCCATGTGTAGTAGCTCCAGGGGCATCTCAATAGAATTGACATTCTTGGTCTTGTGAGATTTCCTGGTTTGCTTTCCTTTCTTGCATGATACACAGAAATCAGGAAGCTTGAAGTTCTTGACAGGAACTCCATCAACTAAGTTGTTATGAATCAGATGATTCATCTTCCTATGATTAATGTGTCCCATTCTTCTGTGCCATGAGATGGATTCTTTCTCTGTTGCTTTGGATAAGAAACACTGAACTGTAGAATCAGAGGAAGAAGCATTAGACATATCCAGTACATATAGATCATTGTACCTGGATGCTGACATTAAGACCTGCTCCTCCGGAATCTCCATCTCTTTCTTCAGAATGTAACATTTGCGATTGTCAAACATGACTTTGAAGCCCTTGTCACAAATCTGAGACACAGAAAGCAGATTGTTTTCTAATTGTTGAACAAAGTTGACTTTGTCGAACCTTACCTTTTCATTACCGACTTCTCCCTGAGCGGTAATGTATCCTCCTTTGTTTCCAGCAAAGGAAACGTGTCCCCCTTTAATTTGTTTGATATTGAAAAGGAGAGACTTATTTCCCGTCATGTGCCTGGAAGCTCCGCTATCTACTATCCATGTATTTGTAGACGCACTATAGCGGACAACCTGCACATAAGAGAAAATAATCAGTTAAGGAGGGGGACCCAAGCCTTGACTGGCTTGGGTTTTCCAGAGGAATCAACCATCATGAATTCGACCCACTGTCCTTTATCAGTGGGTGGAATCTCAACATTCAGCTTGTCCTTGCTTTCAGACTCATCAGTTGTTTTGGCTTTCCACAAACCATCCCTGTAAAAGGATTGTTTGTGGTAAACCTTAGACTGATTAACAGTTTGAGCATATGGTTTAGATTCAGAAACAGGTTTTGCCGCTGGCATCACAGACTTGTCAGTGACTTGTCTGTGTTGCCTTTGGCGTGGAGGAGACGAAAACGACCTAGAAGGTGCTTTAGACCGAATAGGTGTTTTCGATCTAACAGGAGTCTTAGATCGCTGTTTTGAATCTAAATTAACTTTGTTGTTCAGCTCAACCTTAATTCTTGGAGTCTAATAGCGAGAACAATTTGTCGAAATATGACCGCGCTGTCCACAAGCATAGCAGGATCTCCATTCATCGGGGCTAGGAGATCTCTTGTGGGGCGGTGAATAAACTTCTAGTTCTTTCTTCTTGTTCTCACTTTTAATGCTTTCACCTCCCTTGACAAATTTAACTTGTTTAACATTACGTGTGTTTTGTCTTGGGAGATGATGGGATTCTTGTTTCACTGATTTAGATTGAGTGGTTTTAGAATTCTTAGGTTGTGTGGTAGTCGATTTTTGACCCAACCCAAGAAAAGCTTGAACATTCTTGTCCACCCGGTTTTTAGTGACTTGTGTGCCAGTTGTGCCTGATGATGATGCTTTCTGGTCAGTAGCTGGAGGGACAGATTTAACTATTATGTCCGGATCGCTGACCAGAGGAGTTGTCACTACATGATTCTTTATTGGGTTATTATTAATTGAACGTTGTTTGGTGTTCAATAGGATCTCATGTGGTGGAGGCACAACCTTATATCCCAAACCTTCCCCGTTGTTGCGTTCTTTAACCAAGTTTTTCAAAATATGTGAGGAACTAGCTAGACAATGGAGTTTTTGTTTCAAAGACTCGTTTTCAACTTGTAAAATCGCTCGTTCGTTTTTAGTTTCTTCGATTGTCTTTAAGTAAAACTTGATATCATTTTCTTGGTTAAATGCAACAACCTCAGTTTCTTTTAACTGTTTCTTTAATGCTTCAACCTTTTCTTTATAGCTGTTTTCATTTTGTTTTAAGATTCTGTTAGCCTCAGTGCACAATTTTAAATCATTTACTAAGTTATCATTATGGTCTAATAACCTAGCAAATTTCAGATCAATGCTTTCTCTAAACTTTTCACATTCAACACACGCATGTTTAATAAATAAATCATCCTTAGATTCTACCTGTGCCGATGTAGAAGTTCCAGCCATGAAAGCATTTTGGGGTTCAGAATGTGCTTCAGATTCAGCATTCAGTTCATCCTCAACAATTTGATCAACAGCAGATATGTCATCATCTAATTCAGCAGTATCAGGCTCAGCTGAGTTCTCCCCCTCACTCGCTGAGTCTTCATTTAGATCATCAACGGATGCTATGTTGGCTTCACTATCAGATAAGAATCGAATGGACCAGTCCTGTCCTTCATCACCTTGCGCCACCATAGCTTTTGAGTCACTGCTAGTTGAAGTTGGCTTCTTATCCTTATCTTGTCTGTTGAACGAGGAGAATGGATTTCCGTTCCCAGTCTTCTTCGGCTTTACACATTCCATCTTGAAGTGTCCTTTCTCCCCACAGTTGAAACAGGTGACTTTTGACTTGTCGAAACCAAAAGTAGTATCTTTTGTAGCCACCAGATTTTGACCTGTTTTCTTCACAAATTTCTTTGCTCGTCACACAGCACTTGCGAGAGCCCACATAATATCCATCCTCTCCAACTCATTCTCATCCACCTGCTCGTAATCTTCATCAGCCAAGTGGCAGTTTCCTATCTTCCCAGCAACCAAACCATCATAGGAATGGACCACAGCAGCAAGTAGGTCCATGTGTTCCTTGGCCACTTCCACAGTTACCTTACCCAAGTTCTCTGTTACTAACTTTGTCGAATGAGCTTCAGTAACACTGTGTTGAACCCCTGATGAGACCGTTGACTTACCAACAGATGATGAGCTTTGTCCAGATGCAGATGTATTAGTAACGAAAGCAGTTTGCAGAGGAGCATTTGAAGACTTGGCAATAGGAGTTGGAGTCACATTGTAGAGTGTAGGATCCTGAGCAAAAGAACCCTTCTTTTCCTTGTACTTGTGTCTAACTTCTTCCTCTCACAGTTTCAGAATAAAGTCATTTATATCCAGTGTCTCAAGAACTGAATTGTGTCTCAAGGTGGAAATAAATGAATCCTACTTTTCTGGAAGTCCGTCAGCCAAACTGGAGACCTTCTCTTCTTTAGACGTGGTTACCCCATGAGTGTGAAGTTCACTCATCAGATGATAGAATCGGTCAATGATGTCGTCCAAACTCTCATTCCCAATAGCCGAAAAATTATCAAATTCTTTCTTAAGTGCTTTGGCCTTCAAAGATTTCAGAGTTGAGCTCCCTTCATATCTTTTCTCGAGAGCTTTTTAGAATTTCTTGCTTTGTTTATGATCAGAATACTGATGGAAGATTTCTTTAGGAATAGACTAGGTGAGCATCGCGTAAGCTTTCTTTTCAGCATTATAGGCAGTCTTTTGAGCATCAGTCATTCCACTCAACGTTAAGGGCAAACCATCAGCACCAAATGGCATGGTGTAACCTGATTCAATAGAATTCCAAAGATTAGTATCCACACCATTGAGATGAATCTTGATGCGTGCGGATAGTATATATATTTTGATAAAGGTTTTTCGCACAAATTCAGTTTTAAATGGTTATTACTAATACTAACTACACACACAAAAGGCAAGTGTACCTATCGTGAGGTAATATAGTGTTGGTAAGAACGAGTATCAATCCGTGGACACACTAAGCCTACTCAACAACCCTCATAATTGACTATGAGTTTTGATTTAGAAAATGATAAGTTAAACAAAATAACAATAATAAAGATAGATAAAGATAGATTGAGACTTTTGGTGATTCTTTCAGTGAAGTAAGGCTGTTATCCTAATTTAGATTACACTTATGCAACTGTGATGAATTGGTGATGTGATTAAGATATTGAATAAAATAATTGTGTTAACGTTTATAAAGATGAGCTGGCGTGATTTCTCGTCTATCCGCTCCGTAGTGACCAGGACCAACACAGGTTGAGATTTACTGCTTAGGTCAAGGCCCTAGTGATGTAGGTAAATCTTTTGTGTCCTTTTCGACATATGATTTCTGAAAACATAACTTAATGTAAGAAGAGAGTTGATCAAGTTCTATTCTAACATACCATTAATTTAGAAAACCATAACAATTACTGTAGATTTCTCGGACTAATAAAAGGGAACCCGTAAATGATCAGAAAGTTAAGGTCTTATGATTTCTAATAACCATCTCTAGTTAATTAGCCATAGTTGTTATGAATAAAAGTTGATCATACGTTTTTCAACCGTGTATGACAATCACAATTACAAACCATAAACTTATAACCCCCCGTTCAAATGTAGGTGCTACCCATCGAAAGTTTTCCCAAGACCACCATAACATTAACACAATATTTGTCACACCATTAGTTCATCACAAATTACATAAGTTTCATTAAATAGGATAATAAATGAAGTTTAGCTCATAATGAGCTTGAACCTAACAAAAAAGGTAGAAGATAGTAATGAAATCATCGATAAATTAGAACAATCAAACCGATGATTCACTATGGATGATGTTAAATGATCCCGAGCTTCTTCTAAGTGTTGAATGGACCTCCAAAACCTTCTAAGGACCTCCAAAGGCTGGGTTCCCGAGAGGGAACACCAGCACTTCACCTCCCAAAAAGCTCTTTTCAAAGTTGCAAATGAAGTCCTATTTATAGGCTTTCTGGAGCGTTAAGCACGGCCCCGTGCCTAAAAGGCACGGCCCGTGATAGTACAATGCTTACGAAAGTTGGTCGGCTTGTACGTGCAGGAGTTGTCGGGCATGGCCCCGTGACAAATAGGGCACGGCCCCGTGAAAGGGCCAAGCACGGCCCCGTGACTATTGGGGCACGGCCCCGTGATTGCTTTTGGGGAACAGTACTTTTTGTCCTGTCAGATGTCCAATCACGGGGGTGTGTCAAATTAGCACGGGGGTGTGTTTCAGGCAAGGCATGGGGGCGTGCTAAATGAAGCACGGCCCCATGCTTGAATTCCAAAACTTGGTTTTCTTCATTTTCTTCTTATTTATGCTCCTTTTGTTCATCTTGGTCTTTTCCAAGCCTGAAAACATAATATGAACGATTTAGGTATCAAATCATCATTTTCAGTAAGAGTTTATAGAATAATTGATGTGCAATTAGTATGTTTTATATGTATAATTTGAAGCACATCAAATATCCCCACACTTAAACTTTGCTTGTCCTCAAGCAAAATCACTCAAAATAGCAACACCACCAAAAACCAAATAAATCAAGATATAAAAGTCTTTCAAGAACTATACAAGCAAACTTGGTTTACCCAAATATAAACAGTTACGCACATGTGGAATGATATCCTTTCAAGCAATAGAATGGTTTCTAAATATTTTTAACATGTAAAAATTCACACTTCTCACAAGATGCACTCACACTCGGCTATATATATGGAATCATACATAAGATTAAGTATGACTAATACGCTCAATTGCCTAGTATGAATACGTGTGAAATCATATGCTTGGTAAGGGATCAAATCTCCACCTATGTTAGGTATTACTTGCATAAATCATTAGGTCTTTGATAGGTTGTAACTTGGCTTAGGTTTAGGGTATGGATTATTTGGGGAAAAAGTGGCTAAATACTAAAGACCATGATCTTGCTTATTTGATTGATATAAACTAACAGAAAAGTAATAAAAAGGTTTCCCCATACAATACTCAAGCTGCAAGGGATATACAAACTCAAGGACTCGTTTATGGTCAGATTGTCAAGACCGTATTTGCATTTTCAAAAACTGCACCTCCTCTTTAACCCGAAGATATACATAGCTATCCTTTTTTAAGGGTCGTTCGGCTCGGAGCCTAAAAGCACCCAACGGATTCGGATGTCGAATTTTTGGATTCGGTTTGGCTTTTGCTGCATTTTCCTTCGTGAAAACAGTTCTTCACAAGTTGGGCATTTTTCATATCATTTTTTTCCTTTAACACATATCTTGAAATACCATAAAATGATGGAACTAGTTTTCTTCTTCTTCCTTTTTTTTCTTCTCTCTTTTTTTTCTTCTTTTTTTCTTCTTTTCTTTTCTTTTCTTTTTTTTTTGAAATAAGCCAAAACATGTCTTTATCGAAAAAGGGTTTTGTTCAAGGCTTTTTGGTTTAGTGACTTCATGGTTTGGGTGATTAAAAATGAAAAACGTTTAAGCTCAACGGGGCTAACGTGGGATAATGTTTGGGTAAGGATATTTGAAAATAGTAGAGGCTCGAATCTTGGGTTTCCCTAATTGCCTAAATCCTTTTTATGCAAGAAACACTTATAAGATTTTGAAATGCATACCCAAAACAAGTTCTAATTCACACGCCATATAAGACACCCTTAATATATCCATAATGAAAGCAAAAATACATAAATGCAAAAGCTTGTTTAAGGCTCAAAAATAAGCTCACACATAGGATGGAATTGGGTATAAGTGTTTCATTTTACATGTTTGAATATTTTCACCAACTCTTTTTGCTTTTCAGGATATCACAAAAAACATTTTTAAGGTTATTTGGGTGTGCTTTATTTGCTTATTTATTTCTCGAAAACGTATATTTATATTTTATTTTATCAAAAATTATTTCATGTTTCCTGTGTTTTTGCCACAAACATTAAAAGTAGAGTGACTTTTTGCAAAAGATTTAATTATAACTTGGACCTATTTATAAGCAAAGTATCAAGCATGTATACCCTTCCCCACACTTAAACTTCACATTGTCCTCAATGTGATTCACAATAAATATTAAGTAGAGAAAGGCAAACGAAAACTCCCCTAAAATGATGAATTGAATGCGTGCGATCGATTTTCCACAGCCGCCTTGAATGAGCTCAAAAGAATACATCGGGATTAATCTAAAACATCACCAATTTATTTAAGTAGAAAGTTAAAGTCCTAAACAAAACAAAATAAAAATAAACAGACTGAAAAGTAACATAGAGCCATGTTTTGGTTACGGGTCTTTGGCTAGACCCTTCCCCACACTTAGTTTTTAATGAGGTGGAGGTTTATCACCTCCGAGAAAATCTTAGTTGGTACGTCGATTTGGCCATTAACCGATGACCATTAACTTTGAAGCTTAGTCCCTCATTGTTTTCAACCTTGATAGCATTATATGGATCGACTTCTTCTTTTTTATTTTTTTATAATTTTTTTTAAGTAAAACAAAATAGTAAAAATTTGGGATTGCCTTTCAAACTACCATGTGTCCCCGGCAACGGCGCCAAAAACTTGATGCGTGCGGATAGTATATATATTTTGATAAATGTTTTTCGCACAAATTCAGTTTTAAATGGTTATTACTAATACTAACTACACACACAAAAGGCAAGTGTACCTATCGTGAAGTAATATAGTGTTGGTAAGAACCGAGTATCAATCCGTGGACACACTAAGCCTTCTCAACAACCCTCATAATTGACTATCAGTTTTGATTTAGAAAATGATAAGTTAAACAAAATAACAATAAATAAAGATAGATAAAGATAGATTGAGACTTTTGGTGATTCTTTCAGTGAAGTAAGGCTGTTATCCTAATTTAGATTACACTTATGCAACTGTGATGAATTGGTGATGTGATTAAAGATATTGAATAAAGTAATTGTGTTAACGTTTATAAAGATGAGCTGGGGCGATTTCTCTACTATCCGCTCCGTAGTGACCAGGACCAACACAGGTTGAGATTTACTGCTTAGGTCAAGGCCCTAGTGATGTAGGTAAATCTTTTGTTTATGATCAGAATACTGATGGAAGATTTCTTTAGGAATAGACTAGGTGAGCATCGCGTAAGCTTTCTTTTCAGCATTATAGGCAGTCTTTTGAGCATCAGTCATTCCACTCAACATTAAGGGCAAACCATCAGCACCAAATGGCATGGTGTAACCTGATTCAATAGAATTCCAAAGATTAGTATCCACACCATTGAGATGAATCTTGATGCGTGCAGATAGTATATATATTTTGATAAAGGTTTTTCGCACAAATTCAGTTTTAAATGGTTATTACTAATACTAACTACACACACAAAAGGCAAGTGTACCTATCGTGAGGTAATATAGTGTTGGTAAGAACGAGTATCAATCCGTGGACACACTAAGCCTACTCAACAACCCTCATAATTGACTATGAGTTTTGATTTAGAAAATGATAAGTTAAACAAAATAACAATAAATAAAGATAGATAAAGATAGATTGAGACTTTTGGTGATTCTTTCAGTGAAGTAAGGCTGTTATCCTAATTTAGATTACACTTATGCAACTGTGATGAATTGGTGATGTATGCAACTGTGATGAATTGGTGATGTGATTAAGATATTGAATAAAGTAATTGTGTTAACGTTTATAAAGATGAGCTGGCGCGATTTCTCGTCTATCCGCTCCGTAGTGACCAGGACCAACACAGGTTGAGATTTACTGCTTAGGTCAAGGCCCTAGTGATGTAGGTAAATCTTTTGTGTCCTTTTCGACATATGATTTCTGAAAACATAACTTAATGTAAGAAGAGAGTTGATCAAGTTCTATTCTAACATACCATTAATTTTAGAAAACCATAACAATTACTGTAGATTTCTCGGACTAATAAAAGGGAACCCGTAAATGATCAGAAAGTTAAGGTCTTATGATTTCTAATAACCATCTCTAGTTAATTAGCCATAGTTGTTATGAATTAAAGTTGATCATACGTTTTTCAACCGTGTATGACAATCACAATTACAAACCATAAACTTATAACCCCCCGTTCAAGTGTAGGTGCTACCCATCGAGAGTTTTCCCAAGACCACCATAACATTAACACAATATTTGTCACACCATTAGTTCATCACAAATTACATAAGTTTCATTAAATAGGATAACAAATGAAGTTTAGCTCATAATGAGCTTGAACCTAACAACAAAGATAGAAGATAGTAATGAAATCATTGATAAATTAGAACAATCAAACCGATGATTCACTATGGATGATGTTAAACGATCCCGAGCTTCTTCTAAGTGTTGAATGGACCTCCAAAACCTTCTAAGGACCTCCAAAGGCTGGGTTCCTGAGAGGGAACACCAGCACTTCACCTCCCAAAAAGCTCTTTTCAAAGTTGCAAATGAAGTCCTATTTATAGGCTTTCTGGAGTGTTTAAGCACGGCCTCGTGCCTAAAAGGCACGGCCCCGTGATAGTACAATGCTTACGAAAGTTGGTCGGCTCGTACGTGCAGGAGTTGTCGGGCACGGCCCCGTGACAAATGGGGCACGGCCCCGTGAAAGGGCCAAGCACGGCCCCGTGACTATTGGGGCACGGCCCCGTGACTGCTTTTGGGGAACAGTACTTTTTGTCCTGTCAGATGTCCAATCACGGGGGTGTGTCAAATTAGCACGGGGGTGTGTTTCAGGCAAGGCATGGGGGCGTGCTAAATGAAGCACGACCCCATGCTTGAATTCCAAAACTTGGTTTTCTTCATTTTCTTCTTATTTATGCTCCTTTTGTTCATCTTGGTTTTTTCCAAGCCTGAAAACATAATATGAACGATTTAGGTATCAAATCATCATTTTCAGTAAGAGTTTATAGAATAATTAATGTGCAATTAATATGTTTTATATGTATAATTTGAAGCATATCAATCTCAAATCTTTGCTTCCACTGCAGGAACTCATCAATAGACAGAAGCTTAGGTGGCTTATTGTGATTACCAATGTTATTTTCCAGTAACAGTAAGTTCTGGATCCTTGAGTCTTTCCCTGCTGAGAATGCGAAGTTTTCTGAGTCCATAATGAATGTTGACTTAAACTTGAAAACAAAACTGTTAATGCGATTGGGGAGTGCGACTGGGATGCGATTGACACGAACAGTATGCGATTGAACTCAAACGTGCGATTGAACAGGCGACTGAGACACTCGGGTGATTGAACAGACCAACCGACTCAATTAGGCGACTGAACTGTGCGACTGACTCATCGGCCGATTGGACTAGGCGACTGACTCAATCGGGCGAATAAACAGGCGACTGGACTTCAGTCGTACGATTGAGATAATCGTGCGACTGAGACTGCTGAAATCGAGGTTTTTCGCAACTTTTGACCTAAAACACAAGTTTTGACACCCTAGACGGCTGAAAGTTGAAAAATATTGATCTTTCAGCACATGCACACGTAAAGACTTGATTTTTAGCAGAAAGATTGGATCTTTTTGCGTAAAAACGTTGACTTTACCAAAAATTTGATTGAATCCATGAAGAATCAAGAGCCTATGCTCTGATACCACTTGTTAGGACCGTGTACGTACGGAGTACTAACTGATTCTTCGTTATACCGGATCAAATAGTGCGGAATCCTATTTGATTGGCGATCCAATCAGGGAGAACGTAATCAAGATCAATCCTAACGATTAGAAAACATTAAGAATGGACTAGGAATGATCTAGGACGTTCTATGAAGTTGGAATGGACGAACAGGACGCTCTAGGTCGGCTAGGGTTGCAAGTATTCGAAGTATTTTAATTTTCCACGAATTAAGTAGTATTTATAGGTTACAGCTATCATTCGTACGACTGAGCCAGGCGACGGGCTCAGTCATGCGACTGAGTCATACTATTGGTTCATTCGGACGACTGAGTCAGTCTTATGACTCAATCGTACGATTGACTCAATCACCTGATTCATTCGTGTGACTGGCCCATTCGCAAGGTCCAGTCGTGCGACTGAATCAAATAACTTAGTTAAACACATTCTTGAACCTTTGATGGTTCAAACCTATGTCTAGTAACTGTAAACCTATATAACATTGTCATATATGCGTGTACTAATAATTGATATGAATAGATATAACATGTAAACAACCAATAATCATAAAGGAAGAGATTCTCATTATAATAAACAAACATTACATATGTGTTACAAGAAGAAGTTCTATTACATTGTATCTCACTAGACTAGAACTGGGGACATGTGTACCAACACAGATCATGTTAAAGAACAAAATGATAACACCATCCCACCTGAGGGAAACACTCCGATGACTATGCCAACAGAGTTAAGGAGGTCAACCAGAAACCTGAAAATTCCAAGCAATTTAAATGATTTTGTACTTGAGGGAAAGGTTAAATATGGTCTCGAAAGAGTACTACACTATTCAAACCTTTCTTATGAAAAGTACTGTTTTGTCACATATTTAAATAAAAGTGTCAAACCAAAAACATATACCCAAGCTGTGCAAGATAAAAACCAGATAAATGCAATGAATGAAGAAATGGAAGCTCTAAATAAAAACCACACTTGGGAATTAGTTGAGTGTTCTAAAGATAGAAAACCCATAGGTTGCAAATGGGTTTACAAAATAAAATATAAATCAACCGGTGAAATAGAACGGTTCAAAGCTCGTTTAGTTGCAAAAGGTTATAATCAAAAAGAAGGAATTGACTTCGATGAGACCTCTACACCTGTTACAAAAATGGTAACTATTCGATGTATTGTGTGTCTAGCGGTACAAAACGACTGGCCCCTATTTCAACTTGACATAAACAATGTGTTTTTGTATGGAACTCTAAATGAAGATGTATATGTGACATTACCTTAATGGTATTTTTCTAAAAAGGAAACTAGAGTATGCAAGTTAAACAAATCTCTTGATGGGCCTAAACAAGCCCCTCGTATGTGGAATAAGAAACTAGTGAGCTTGTTGTCTGAGTTAGGTTTTGAGCAAAGTAAAAGTGATTACTCATTGTTCATAAGATCAAATAATTCTGTAATAGTGGTTTTACTTGTATATGTTGATGATATAATAGTAACCAGGAATGATATAAATGAGATGCAACATATAAAGGAACTCCTACACTCTAAATTCTTAATAAAAGATCTTAGGGAGCTGAAATATTTTTTAGGAATAGAAGTAATTAGAACCAACAATGGAATTTGTTTGTCATAAAGAAAGTATTGTGTTGAACTTCTTGCTGAGTTTGGTATGTCTGCTTGCAAACCAGTTAACACCCCGTTAGAACAACACCATGTCGTGACTAATTTATGCAGCAAGGATTAAACTGTCCTTGAGAATAAATCTGAATATCAAAAACTGATAGATAATTTAATTTACTTGTCACATACCCGGCCAAACATATCTTACTCAGTGCAGTTCTTGAGTCAATATATGCATAGTCCATCCATGTCTCATTTTAAACTTGTTCTTAGGCTTTTGCGCTTCTTAAAGAAAAATCCAGGTAAAGGGTTGCATTTTAAAAAAGGTAATAGTTTGTCAATCGCTGCATATGCTTACTCTGACTGGGGCAAGTGCTAGCAATCACGAAAGTCCGTAACCGGGTATTGTATCTTTCTAGGAGACTCTCTAGTTTCCTTGAAAAGAAAAAAACAATCTACTGTTTCTAGATCCTCTGCAGAAGCAGAGTATAGAGCGATGTGTGCAGCTATTTGTGAAGTTTTATGGCTGTCAAATGTACTTAAAGAATTAAAAGTGTCTGTTTCATTTCCATTAAAACTGTTTTGTGATAGCAATGCGGCTGTTTCTATTGCTACAAATCCGGTGTTTCATGAAAGGATAAAACATTTTGAAATTGATTTATCTTTTCTTAGAGAAAAAATTTCTACTGGGGTAATTACAATTGTTAGGATGTCTTCTGATCAACAGGCAGCTGATATATTTACCACAGGCCTTTTTCCACGCCGACATGAACTTTTATGTGACAAACTTCAAATGTTTGATGCATTTGGATAATTGAATTATGGGGGGTGTTAAAAATATGGTAATTCATATCCATATATATATTTTTCATTTAGTAGTTATTTAATATTAATATTAGGTGTCTAATATTTCTCTATTTCTGTTATTTGTTTTGAACTTCTTATATTGCTAATGGGCTGGTAATACTGATGTTGGGCTGATGTTGCTGATGCTGCTGGGCTGAGATGCTGATGCTGTTGATGGGCTTATGCTGATGATTGGGCTAAAGTGTTGTTTGTATATTTTGGTCATGTATATAGATAGTCCGGTGTGTAGTTTGAGATGTAGTCTCTCTCAATCTTTCATACGCATAAGCTCTCTAGAACTCTATTGAGTACTTGTCGTTAGGGTTTCATCAAGTTGATGAAATCTAGTTGATTACATTCGTGTTCTTGATATTTTGTAAGATCAGGTCATCACAAGGATGATCTGACTTGTATTCTTTGTTCTTAGAAAGATTCACATATTTCACAATAGTGATTTTACTCAGATTGTTGATTGTTCATTCTATCTTCGTGGCACATTTATCACTTAATTAGTTACACATATGTTAGTATGATTTTATGCTATTCATGAGATCATCGAATGGTTTAGATGGGTTCTTCAACTTCTAGACTTCTAGTAATATGTATGAGTTATCTCTATTTATTTCCTTATGCATAAATTTTTCCAAAAAAATCATTTAGTTATTCTTAATATTAATTGACGGAGAAATGAACAGTTATAATTCTGCTTTACTTATTATAATGCTTAATGTACAACCATCCAGTGAACTACGAATTGTTTCAGGTGACAAAAAAACATGTAATTTTTTTAGGTAACATGGGATTCCTATTTCATTTGATGTTTATATCAAATATTTACAATAAGGAGACAGGTAAACGGCCAACAAGTTGCGTCACAACCCTTTTTTGAATAGCTAAACCTAGCCTACTAAAAATAAAACCTTAGCCCTTAGGGGTTGAAACATTGCTATGGATGACCCGTTGAACCTGATTCAGGACGTTCACGGCCTTCGGGTCTAGGAAACCAAAGGTATCAAAGGCCAATGGAATAAAAACATGTTGATTATCAAGAAAAGCTTTCTCATGTTTAGTGACCTTGCATGATTCCGCCTTTAACGCCGCCAGTCCCACAACAACCCCATTATCCCTTAGCCCAACCAAACATAGCCCGGTAAGATCCACACAAGCGTGTTTTCCCCGTGCCCACCCAAATACAAGAACGTCAGCTGGGCACAGAGTAGACCTCCCTCTCGCGGATCCATATGAAAGTTCATGGGAGCCTCATTTTTTGCTAAAATTCCTGCCCGCTTTAGGACATTACAGAGGAAATCCCTAACCAAATCAAGCCTATATTTAAAACCAAGCAACTCCTTACAATGAACCACATGGTCACCAAAAGCATCCAAACAAACTTTACGGCAAACTAGACAAGCTCATCAATCGGAAACAAGGGAATCACTAATCGATACTTAAGGATAGCCCGATACCCCAAAGACAACATATGCTGCCCCAGTCCTTCAATGGGTGACGGTCAAAAAAAGCCTGCATCTGACGAGCCCGTAAGCACGCAAACACCGCTTATTGATAGGGTGACAAATCAAACATCACTTCCAAATTTTGAACGATCCTACCAAAAAGTGCACTCGCCAAAACATGTTGGGCTTTAGGGGGGCGGTGTCCTCTTTAGAGAACCCGCTAATATCAAAATCAGGAAGAGATTTGTACACGCGGTCCAACGCACACCTATAATCAGAATCTAACCCATCCAAGCTACATCCCAAAGAATGTGGTCCTGCAAAACCCACAATTGTGCTCTGGAGGCCACAAAAGCATACGTCGATACGTCTTCAGCAGAGCATAAACCAAGCCCCCCAAAACGAGTTGGAAGGGATGCTAATATCCACTGAAGATCCCAAAAAAGGCCCTCCAGAAACTACAATAGCCTCTATTGTCTCCCGAAGCCCTTGTCAAACACAGGAACAGCGTTTCCTACATACATAGGTTGTCATATCCTAATACCGGATAGTAATTTCCCAACTCCCATACATGTGTGGAGCAGAATGAGTTAGCACTGAGGGTCTCACAGGCGTGGGAGGCACCCCATTAGTTCTACAGCCCGAGAAGCCCTTTTCATAGACAAATTACTGATAAAACCCGCATCACGACTAACAACACCCCCAAGGAATTTTACCCCTAGCTTTGGTCGTCCAATCTCACAAATCTTGCACCTTCACCCCATTACACGACGACCAAAAAAAACTATTTTCTTGATATAGAGTTGAAGACCCAAGCGTGGCCCCTCAGCCATGATGACATGTAAGGCCTTAGCCACCTCTCTAGCCTCTCTAATAATTGTACCATCATCAAGATACCAAGCATGAAATCGAAGCTTGCAACGATCCCTGATCTGATGCACAAGCGGGTGCAGAACTAGAGCAAAACGGAGAGGCCCTAAGGGGTCTTCCTGTTTGACCCCCGTCGTGGACAAAATATGGTCATCCCCCACATATAACCTAGCCGATTGGCCATATAATAAGTCCACCCAAAGAGAAATGGACGGGCAAGGAATCCGAACCTCCCTTAATAATGCAGTCCTATCAACCAAGTTAAAGGTATTAGAGAAATCGACGGTAAGCATAGCTAAAGATCCATCTGAGTGAAACTTATTTACAACCATGTTTGCGTTGTGGAGCACTGCCTCTGCTCCACTAGGGATCCCCACCCTAAATTGGAAGTCGCCAAGGTATTTAGCCATCTCCTTCCCAACACCCCTCATAGCCACCTTGGAGACTAGCCTCCTCCAAATCGAACCCATAGTAATAGGCCTAATCCCGTTATCTGGTTTTAACAACAGCATGAGTAGGGTGGAGGCAATGAATTCCGCTAAAACTTTAGGACAACTCCCATCCAGACATAAATTAACCACTGCAGTAATTGTCCTAAAGAGTCCAAAAGCAATCACAGACCCCTCACCACAAAAAGCATCCAGTAAGTGTTGAGCTCTCAAACCGTCTCACCCACAAGATGTCCTTTTGAGGAATGATTTAATGCACCCCAATACAATGTCAGCATCAGTAACAAGTGGTGGATCCGAAAACAAGGAATCATGCATTGTTGGTGGGGGCATAGTGGGGTGTTTTGCCACTAACGCCTCCATGGTATCTTTACCAAAAGGTGCAACCCCTGAGGAGCATAATACTTTAACTGCAGCAGTGAAGTGACCATCTGCGACTTTCCTCAAACATGCTTTAACCTTGGAGCTCAACGTAGAATTATCAACCTTAAAAGTACGACCATCACAATATGATTCCATCCGTAGGGGCGGAGCAAAAAGTGATAGAATAAGCTCATTGAATCCATGTCGATCACCCTTAGATGCCAACGATCGTTGAATAGAATGACATTGCAAAGACTTCCGGTTACCAGACCTACTTTCTTGTCGGTTAGACGGTCTGAAAACACGTAAAGCACAACACGGTAACAAAAGAAGTCTCGGCCATGCCTCAACAGACCGTGGTATAGCCACCACTCTATCTAACGTTTCATTTAAGGCTTGAGCGAAGCCCATGCAACAACTATGAGGGATGTTTTTAACAATCATAATAGGGAGGGAGAAAACCCGATCTAAAAGAACCTCATGTAATTGCATATTTTTATTCAAATGAGTTGAAGCTCTTCGAAGAAAAGTTTATTGATTGCTCCACTTCGGTAGTTTGTGTTTTATTTGATCAAATGTTTATAAAATTTTATAAAGACAATCTCACTGATAAAGTAAAGGCTTAGTTATGTTCTAAGCCTCTAAGTTTGAATGCATCACAGGTTGCAAGTCCTGTGTAGTCTAGAACAGTAATATTTGTTCTTCATAAAAGTATCATAATTTTTTTCCCATTTTGTCCAAGCAATTGAAAATGAAATTACAAGAGGTCTGTAAATATTGAATGTTATGCTTTGAACCTACCATCCTGAATTTAGTAATTAAAAATCAGTAAATGTTATACAATAGCTAGATGTTAATTGCATAATTTAATAAATAATAAATAGTTGAATAATCCACCGATTTATGTTTTTAAGAATAAATGAATATCAACTTCATGTTATTTGGTAAAATATGTTTAGCTTGTTAAATTTTAAGGACTTACATTTTAGTAACATATTAGATGAAGAAATTACAGATAAGCAAGAAATAACTATTGTTGCTTTTTTTTTTTTTTTTTTTTTTTTGTTTTTTTGCCCTTCCATCCTGTTCTACATGCATAGAGTGTGTATTGCTTGGTTTATATCTTTTGTTGTTTGCTAAAAATTCTAGATGAAAGATAAACTATACTTGCATGTTGTAATAGCTACATCATCTTTTAGTGGACCTGTGCACTTCACCTTCAATTGGTGTTCACTACAGATCTTGATGAGCCTAATTTGCATGCAAAAATGTATGTGTTTGTTTGTATACATATGGTGTTGTACAAGGAGTTGAATAAAGTAACATTCTTATTGTCCTCCTAAATGACTGTGGTGTTCATATGTAAGTATCAATTAAGTATGAGTCCGATTGGTTGACTTTTACCCTCTGAATAGTTTTTTGGTAAAAATCATTAATATAAACATATAACAATTTATCAAAAGTTATGAAATTGTTACCTAATTTGTTTATTAAGTCATACATGATAACGTCTTTTGATGGTACTTTAATGGCTGCTTCACTTAGTTGGAAACTTGGAATTATAAACTAACATTTGAAACTAACAAAAAAGTCCCAGTTACATATAGAAAACCATTGTATGTGCTGTTAATATGCCTGTTTCAGTCTTCTGATTACTCTGAAAACAAATCTATATGCTTTGTTTTTGCAGGTTGTTACAGCCTCTAAATGCTTAACTAGCATAGCTCTGGCTTATTACTATGTATATATCATTCACCGGGCTTTGATAGTTGTTTCACTAGTACTTGTTGTTTGTTATAAAAGTGAAAGTTGGAAGTGTTACCGGCTAAATTAATAGTATGGATTATTATCGGCTAATAGATAATAGTATGGATTATTATCGGACAATAGATAATAATTTGAATTATTAAAATCCAATTTGTATTTTTTTATGACAAGAATCCATACAGGTTACATTAGGCGGCCCATACGTAATAGGCCCAGTTATTCTATGCAGCCTGGAAGAATACTTGTTATTCTATACAGGTAACATTAGACGGCCCATACGTAATCACAACTTTAAAACAAGAATATCTGTGAGTGTGAACTAAAGAAAACATTGTAAAATGCCAACTTTCCGATGCAAAATCCAAAATGAATTTATTTACCTTAATAGGACATGTTTAAATAATTGAAGAAAGTTGACAGTCATGCTCTTTTTTTTTTAACGGCAAACACTACTAGAAAAACTGCAATAGATGACGCGCATTGCGCGTCATCTTTGGGGTCAGATGACGCGCAAATGCGTGTCAAGGAAAGGGTAGTCATAAATGACAGATGACGCGCATCCGCGCGTCATCTGTTTATGACGTGCAAAAGATGACGCGCGTTTTATGACGTACAAAAAATGACGCGCAATGCGCGTCAAGGAAGGGGTAGTCATAAATGACTAGATGACGCGCATCCGCGTGTCATCTATGAAATTTTTATGACGTGCAATAGATGACGCGCAATGCACGTCATAAAATTAGCTGCATTTTTTAATTATTTTTATTTTTAATAAATTTACCTGTTGTTTTCTAAAACAAATTTTCGAATAACATTAAAAGCGAAATCCATTAAATACCAACAAAGTTTACAAAAGTTGTTAATTAATAACTACAAAGCATAAAACAAGTCCAAATTCAATTAGTACCAATTACAAGTCCAACAATACTAACACAAGTCCAACAATACTGTCATTTCAGTCCTACATATAAATGAAATTCGATACATAGCGCGCCCAGTCTTCACGAACTTCATCCAAATCACCATCAGTGTATTCTTCTATACCTTCTCCAACCTAAGACAACCAATTTCATTAAATTAAAGTTGTCAGTTTTGACCCAAAAACCCCTTTATGTAAAACACTTGTAATTTACTTGACTAGTTTATATCAACTACAAGGCAACAACAATGGTAATTTACTTATAAAAACTCATACATAGATAGTTATATTCAATAATATAAACTACAAAGAAACAAATGGTAAATATAAGGGGTACGTAGTCAATGATCAGCTTACATTGTTATTGACTAATATTTCAAGCCCTTTATCTACTATTTCTTTCATGAACTTCAACACATAATATCCACATTCGGTACTTCTTGGCTAACGTGGACACTATAAGGGGTAGTCAATGATCAGCTTAATAAAGTTAAGTAAATGTGCAAATTCAAATAAAAATTAAGTGCTCACTGTAGAATTGACCCATTTGAGTTTAGTTTGCCTCTTCTTCGTACCACTTTGTGCAGCATATAAGCCCATTGCCCTACAAAAAAGTTGATCATATCAATTAAGAAATATATATAACATAAAGTTTTAATAACTTGTATTACTTACGCATCAATGGTTTGTTTCAACAACAGATTGATAGTGCTGACCCGTAGAGAATCAAGATAATAGCAAGTCAATGTTTTTATGTCTAGCACGGCCAGCACCCAATGGTTTCTAAACCAAAAAACAATTAAGTCAAACAACTTATATAATACGTACGCGGTGATGGATAATCTTGTATGCGGTGACTAAAATCATATAGAAATACCAAGTTATATAGGTAGAAAAATATGAAAAAGGATACAAGTAATTTACTCATCAATGTGCTCATAGAATATGAAAATAGATGGATAATCTTCTACTGTGGTGACTGAAATCATATAGAAATGCCAACTTACATAGGTAGAGAAATATGAAAAGGGATACAAGTGACTTACTCATCAATGCCCTTATAGTATATGCAAATAGATGGATAATCTTGTATGTGGTGCCTGAAACCAAATAGAAATACCAATTAATATTGGAAGAAAAGTACGAAAAGGATAAAAGTGACTTACTCATCAATGCCCTCACAGAATATGCAGATAGATGGATAATCTTATATGATGTGACTAAAATCATATAGAAATAACTATTTTAATAAGCAGAAAAATAAAAACATGATGTAAATCAAATTGCATCAATTTGTATTGCCAAATAAAGAGTAAGAAAGCTAATTGAGCCTGAAGAATCAAATAGAATATAGTCAAATCAATTAATATAATAATATACATTTAAGAAAGAGTTTGAATTTTTACCTTCTACACAGATTAACTTGTTCAGTACAGTACTGCAGCCAACCTTCACCATAATGATAGGGCTATCCTTGCTTCTGGATCATGTCTATAAAGATGAGTAAGCAATTAATAGTATTAACCAGAAATGGCTTACAATTTACCAAATATAAATATGTTCTCAAAATAAATAAGGAATGACTTAGACCTTTCTCTTAAAAATTTGGCAGCCATCTCCAAAGGGTTTTTGAAACGAAATTTAGAAAAAAATGTTTAGTGTGAATAATTATTTTGTCAATTCAGAAAATGCAGTAAAGAGGCAATGAAAATACCATGTGATTGCTCCAATAGCACCAAAGAGCATAGACATTAACAATCAAAATCCCATGCCTGCATTTTTACCAAAACAATATGTTGATTAACAGTGCAATTGTTCGAATTTGAGATTATGTTGATTTACGTATTGATGAGAATTCCTATAAATTATTTTTGCATTTAGAGTAACACATCCTTCCCCATGTTCCTCGTCATTTTCAACATCATTGTTTATTAGTTGACTATTTGTGCATAGTGTTTGCTGTGTTTAACATGTTCTGCAGATAAGAGAAACATAAGGCAGGTGATAACAGAAATGAATGTAATCTTGTTATATAAAATCAGTGACAAGTCACACAATAACAAGATTAATAACAATGAAAAATACCTCAAAATCAGATGAAAAGTTTGTAAGTGATTTTTTTGTAGCCTGATTTCTTTAACTGAATATTCTTCCTCAAATTAGGTGCTTTTATAAAACCATACATGTATTTTTTCTAAATTAAGCCTATGTTAGTAAACACTCTTCATCATTCAAATAGATATATATTCATGTTTAGATAAAACCTAATATAAGCTTTTTATTCCTGAAACAAGGTCAAGTTTGTCAAGAACTTTAAGCATCTTAATGCCAAAAAACAAATAAATTTGAAAGCTTGAAACGTGTGAATCATAAAACACTTACAATTATCTTGGAAGCATGGTCTTTTTAAAGTTTAAGATCAGCAGCTTCTAACATACTACCACGCATAATTAAAATGTGTTTTGACTCCAAGAATGTTGACCCACATTCAAAAACAAGTTATTCCCTTGATGTGCTTTCATCATTAGTCATCATCTCAGCAAACACAGATTTTGTTTTAAAAAAAAAGCCCATTCCTGTTATCCAATTACACATACTATATCAGTATATCATATAATTCATGATTAAACATTTTGTCTAGTTTTAATACACTTGAAAAGAAGTAACAAGACTCACCTCTGCTTAAATATTTGGTCCTTAGGTAGAAAATACCTTTTACATTTCCAATTGCTCTTCTTGTTCAAGAATCAAGTTTGTTCTTTCCGTGGGTCTTTTATATCCAAAGTTTTTGTGGTACCGTGTTCAGGTGGAAGATCATTAAGTACACGTGCATACGCTTCTCCGTTCTACACGTGATTTTGATAATGTTAGCAAAGAGTGTGTAAATGCAACGTTTTTCATATTGAGATGTAAATCGAGCGTGTAAAACTATAAAAACAATAAAAAAATTGTGCAATAAACTAAACAAGACCTTGCTGTGAGCATAAGGGGTTTTCTTTAGATCAACAACAAGGCAATTTAGACATTTTATCAACAGTCAAAATATGTTCATTAAACTTAACATATGCATACATACATGCATACATACATGCATACATATAAATACATAGACACACATTAATATTGCACTTCCATGTAAAAAGAAAGCAAAATAAATATGGTGTTGAAAACATACTGTTCTCAGAACCTCACCCACGTCCACAAATGCAATCTCATAGGATAAAGCTGGAAACCTGCAATGGAGGATCCAACAAATGAAGCAAAACAAACATATGTCACTCCTTATTTTAAAAAAAACTATAATATAAACATCATTACTTAAGATGCTACATATATCGAGTACAATCAAAATTATAGTTCGTAGTGATGAAAATCTAAGAAAGTTTCAACAGCATACCTAGTATTAAATCAATCCGTAAGTAATCCTCATAAGGACTTTGTCAACTATAATAGATGTCTTGGTACTGTAAGTAATGGCAGAAAACAAGATCATAGCAATGACATGTAAAAAATAATTTTAATCAAAAAAGTATTAAATAGTATACGGAAATAAGAAAATTACTTATATATGACATGGAAAAACATCTTTAGGTACACCTAACCGGGCTTTGCCAAGGACCAGGGGCTTTAATGATAATGTCAAGAGCAATGTGTGAATGTAGGGTGTTCTCAGGCCGGGCCAGGACCGATTGTTGAGCATGATCAGGGTGAACTGCAAATTGACCATGTTTTTAAATATGCCTGTGGGGTATCAAACTACATATTTGAATAACCATCAAAGAGAGAATGAATCATACTGAAATTAACAAATACATACGAAAAGAATAGAAGTGACTTACTCATCACTAGCCTTTCATAATATGCAAATAGATGTATAATCTTCTATGTGGTAACTTAAATCAAATTTAAATAACAATTTATATACATAGAAAAATATAGAGAAATGTACAGAATAACACAAGAACCATGGGTGGCTGAAATCGTTATATAAATCAAGTAGTGCATCAATGTGTATTCCCAAATAAAGAATAGAAAACTAAATCAGCCTGAAGAATCAAAAGAATACAGTCGAATGAATTCATATAATAAATCTACTAAGCAAGAATCTGAATTTTTACCTTTTACACAGATCAACTTGTTCAGTATAGTCAACCTTCCACATAGTGATTGGCGCAATCCACTTTTGGTGGAAGGTCGGCGGTGGCAATGTGGTGGTCGCGACCGGCGGTGGAAGGTCGGCGGTGGAAGGCGCGTCCGGCGGGGGAAGATCGGCGGGGGAAGTGGCCGAGTGTGAAGGGGTCGGTGGAATTTTAGGGCTTTAGTCGATCGAAGCGGGAGAGGTGTTTTGGAATGAAGCAGGTCGCGCGCTAGCTATAAGTTATTAAAAATTTTAAAAAATGACACATTAAGATGACACGCAAAAATGCGTGTCATCCTTTCTAAGAAAATTTTAAAAAATGACAAATAATTTATGATACGCGTAAATGCGCGTCATCTTTTTTCGCGCGTCATCTTTTACGCGTCATCTATTAACAGTTTTTTAGTAGTGAAAGAAATCCTACTCTTAAGTTGACAGTTATATCATCCTTTCATTTGCAGAAGTAGAAGAAATAACTGAAAGAAATAAACGGTCTCGGTCTTATGTACTACCAGAATCACCATGGACCGAATTAACAAATACTTGGACCGTTCTCCTCGGTGCGGTCTTCGGCACTATGACTCCAAAGAGTCGATCTCGGTCCGGCCTTAGGTTGTACCTGGTTCGGTCCAGGTAGCCCTATTCACTCAGTTGTCTCAGCCCTAGACTGTGTGCCATGGCTATATGCATTATTCACACTCAGAAAAATGCTTACTTTCATGATTTTCTCCAACAATGGTTCTACATGCAGTGTAGTCATTAGTGATATATGCATTCTGTAGTGAATACACTGCAAGTATTAATGGATGTATTTACTAGTGAAAAAAAGATTCCTAGTGATTCTCCACCGGTCTTAACCCAAAGCACATAACCGTCAACTTATGTTGGTAGTTGAAACTAATGGTATGGTTCCGGCCATGGGCTCTAGATTATTAACCAATCAAACTCCAGCATATGCTCAAAATTAGCTCACCAATGTATTTGTGTGTGTAATATATATACATAAACAAATTTGAAGATGTAAATATATAATATAGTCAAGCCCAATAACATTCAACTTACAGTACTCTGAATGTCAAGACAGTAGTAATAAGATCAAAGAAACCAGTTTAAAAACGGAGAAATGCGTGTAAGAAGAAAGAAAACATAACGGATCATGCAATTACCATCTTCGTTCCAAAATAAACGAGCTTTTTCCTTTGTACCCACATAGGGAAAAGCTCGTTTAATTTGATACAAAGATCGCGCTAACGTTGATTAAGCCCCAACAGCACCATGTTTGTTACGAAGCTTTCCGAAAACATTCTTGTATGCATCATCTGCTGCTCTGTTCACAGCTATTATCTTCTTCAACTTGTAGTTTCCTCTTCCAACCAACTCATTGTCTATGTAGATCTCAATCTCCCCGGTTTTGCTCCACAGATCATTCGCGTGTGGTTTGAGCCCGATCTTCTGGCACGCTTCATGGAACTTAGCCACCGGATGCTGCATCAGGTTTTCTGGAGTGATCAGTGGCTGTAACAAACGCTCCACAACCTGTAAAGATCAAGTTCATAATCCATAACAGATTAGACATATATTTACACCAAATGATGAAATCAAATGCAGTATGTTACCTTACCTTCCAGGTATCATCCATCGATGAACCGGTATCGACAAAGACCGCACCGATCAATGACTCGAGTATATCAGCAAGAACTTTAGGCGGATCAATCATACCGTAAGAGTGTGCCGGGTACTCTGCAATCCCTTCCATGAATTCTTGAATCTGTAGTTTTAACGAGCATATTCACATTAAAAGACACAAAAACTTACCAAACAAAATCTCACTCATACTTCCTAATCCAAATGCAAACAATAACAAACCGTACCTCTATATATCTCCTCCGATTAAATATTCACATTAAAAAAGATGATCCCTAAATTTAAGTTTCATTCACATTAGAAAAATGATCACTAAATATTAGTTTCCAACAATATTGACAAGGGATTTAGGTTAGATACACCGCTTGCATTGTAAACGAACATTTACATCAAGTAAATTGCAGTTTAAACTCCTGTAAACTATAGTTTACTTAAAGTAAACGACCATTAAAGTGTCACTAGTGTAAAATGACTGATCAGTAGTGTATGAATCTAGATTTCAGACAACAAAAGTTTATGTAAACTGTAGTTTACTTAAAAATAATGGTGTCACTAGTGTAAAATGCCTAATATGAATCCAGACAATTGTCGATCATCCTTAGCTTAAATGGTTAAGTGAGATACCCAAGACATGTAAATATGAGAGGGTCTTGGGTTTAAGTCTCATTTTAAGTAAAAATACTCAAGTTTGAGCCAGTGGGTTTTCCTAGTTATAAGTTTTACCGTAAGAGAAATGAGGGTGCGGTCCAAGCTAAGAAACAGATAAGTCTGGTCAATTAAAATAATATCTGTACTCTGAAACATGGTCGTAAATTTGCCGGTCAGGAAAAAAAAAAAAAGTCTGGTCAATTAAAACATGGTCGTAAATTTGCCGGTCAGGAAAAAAAAAAAAAAAAGTCCAGACAATAAAAGTAACAAATTGATTTCGGAACAGTAAACAACAAATCATAATAATAATGATGAAATCATAATCTCGTGATGAAATCAATAATCTCGTGATGAAATCAATAATCTCGTGATGAAATCAATAATCTCGTGATCCTTCAACAACATATTAAACATAAAGCTGAACTCAAATCAAAAACTACCTACTTGACCATCGAGTAGCGGTTTCCGGTGCCGGAGATAGCGATGCAACCCATGCTTTAACGCGGCTCGAGCCAGAGCCTCGGTGTCAACATTGGCGGCTCGCAACCGAGTCAACTCACCAGGAGCCATATCCTCATACAGACCATAATGCACCTTCGCCATCAAGTGGTTCAGCACCGAATCCCCCAAATACTCCAGCCTCTCGTACGACGAACCACCCTCTGCTCTCACTGAACCATCAGTAAACGCCTCCCATAACAACTCCTTGTTTTTGAACTCGTATCCCACAATCTCCTCCACCTCCGTCAGCCTCCCCGGCGACGGCGGCGGTGGCGGTGGCGGTGTTGATTCGAGTTCAATTACGGGTTTCTGATCGGATTTGTGATGTTGAAGATTGAGGGTTCGAAGAGGGATAACAACTTCATGTTGTTCCACCATGATTGTTGTTTGTTTTGGGGGATTTTGTTTGTGGAGATGAAATTGCAGTTATGGGGTTTCTTGTGGTGGAGGATTTGGTTTTAACTCGTAGGTTTGTGAGTTGACTTAAGTAACGTGCGAGAGAGGGTGACGACTGATGGTGACTTTTTTTTTATACTGCAAATGTTTTCAGAACCGGATCGGAGGTCGAACCGGACGTCTTACTGGTTTGGGGTCGGACTGGTCGGACCGGATGGACCAGATTTAACTATATTTTAATTATATTTATATATGTAATTAAATATAAGTAATTTATATATGATTTATACATATATTTTATAGTTATATATAAAACTTAACTATATTTATATATCCGAAGTACTAATTTATGGTTTAACACCCCGTTTTTACCCACTAAAATCAAAAAAAAAAAAATTGGAAAACCGGTCGGAACCGGCCCGGTTCGCCGGTCCAACCGCCGACTCGGTTTGAACCGGCCGGTTCAACTCAACCAAAACGAACCATACTGGATCGGATCGGCAAGGCCACCGAATCGCGGTCCGACCGGTCGGACCGGCCGGTCCGATCCGAGCCTGAAAACAATGGTATATTGTTTTTTTAAGTTTAGATCATAATTCATATCAAGTATGAAGATGATTTTTTTTTTGGGGATATTCTTGGTTTCTTTTTATCATTTGACTATTGTTCTTGTGAAGGAAAGGGGATCTATTAATAGCAAATCATGTAAGTGGTGGAGTGGTTAAGTGGTTGTTTTTGATGTATTAAGTGACACAGATTTAAATCTCATCTTCCCATTTAACTTCTACGGCATCCAGGTGAGGGTTTGGTTTGGGGTTTTATCCCGGGTTCGATCCTGATGGGGGATAAGGGTTTACGGATTCAATCCGGTTCCCATGCATCTAGGGGGTATGATTCATAACTGACGACTAGTTCCAGGGTAACCAGTCCCGATAGATCATCATGTTTGGAGTCTTCTGCTGTTAAAAAAAATCTAACAAAGATGATGTTTTCACTTAATTAAACTTAAACTCACTTTTTAGCTATAAAAGCCATTTTAAGTTTTAGTAAGATTCTTGTTTGCTGTTTAGTTATGAAGTTTCTTCAGCTTAATTTAAAGGCTATGTGATAGTGAAGTAAAAAGTAGGTGATTGTAAAGAGAAATGTTCATTAGCTAATAATCGAGTTTTTATAATTGGTTCATTAAATCAACTTAGAAAATAATCATTAGATAGTATTTAATTATATGTCTCATTTCAGTCAATTAACTTTTTTTAGAAGAATAGCATTTATAAAAAAGTTTACAACAATGAAATAATAGTAAAGTTTAAATAGTCTTTGTAAGTAGGAAAAATTATGAGTAATTTTACTATAGCGATGCTAAAAATTTGTTATTATTTCATAAAATTATCCTGTTTTTAAATTTACAACGAGATAACCTTATTTTTCTATTTGTAAACTAAAGTAGTTTTTTAACAAGGATACATTCACAAGTACATCTTTTTCTTTCTCAAATTCTTCTCCCAAAACAAATAAATTTAAGAGAATTTAAAAAATAATAATAATAAAGGAGATGACATTTAGGTCAAATAAAAAGATATTTATATATATATAAATATATTGCCAACTAAGCTCAAAAGTTTTGCTAGTCGTCATATCCTATATAATTTACACGTTGTTTGAAAAGCAAAAAAAGATGAACACGTATGATTTCCTACAAGATTCGTTCAATTGAGAGAATCACATTAATACGGTCCTACATTTAGAAAAAGAAACTAGAAACATGCTAGGTTTTCCTACAAGGTTCCTTTATAATTTATATGATTTCATGCGGGCCAAATGGTAGTGGTTTCAGTCATGATTAATGATGACACATACATAGTTCGTATAGAGTTATACAAATCGTATTATCATGGCCGGTATGTAGATTTTGAAGGCACTGTGCAACGAATAAAAACATTTCTTTTGAAATAGAAAGTTATATATACAAAAATTAATAGTGCAACATTATTTGTTGTAACAAACTAAATAAGATTACTATAATAGATTATGTTATCTTACAGAGTTAAATGAATCGATGAGCAGCTAGTTTATTGTTAATTAGGTTATTTCTTTAATGTTTAAATTGGGTATTGTTCTAATCGTAGATAAACTATTTTCAAGCGAGAAAGTGAGAAAAGCCCTCAAGAAAATGGAGAGGGCTAAGGCGGTGGGGAAAGACAACATACCAATTGAGGTGTGCAGGTGTCTGGGGGAAGAAGGACTTCAATGGCTAACAGAGTTATTCAACACCATTTTCAAAACTAGAAAGATGCTGGATCAATGAAGGAATAGCATTATAGTTCCTTTATATAAGAAGAAATGGGATGCTCAAGCTTGTACAAACTACAGGGAAATAAAGCTCCTGAGTCATACTATGAAACTTTGGAAAAAAGTTATCGACTCGAGACTTAGAAGAGAAACTAAGGTAACGATAAATCAATTTGGATTTATGCCTGGGCGCTCTACAACGGAAGTCATACACATCATAAGGAGTGTAATGGAAAAATATAGAGAAAAGATGAAGGATCTCTATATGGTCTTCGTCGACCTGGAAAAAGCCTATGATATTGTGCCGCGAAAACTCATTTGGGAAAGTTTATGTGGTAGAAAGGTTCCAGAGAGAGATATTACGTCAGTCAAAGATATGTATGAGGGGGCGAAAACATGTGTACGCGCGCCGATGAGTGACACACATTTCTTTTCGGTGGAGGTGGGTCTCCACCAACGATCAGCATTGAGTTCATTTCTTTTCACGGTAGTTTAGGATGAGTTATCCAAAACTATACAGGGGCCAGTTCCGTGGTGCATGTTATTTGCTGATGACATTATGTATCACACCCTCAAAATTCACATGCGGGGTTTTACCGTGAGACGTGTGAACAAAATAGGATCCCAGTTATTAGTTACTTACACGACACTATATGAAACGTTTAAATAAAAACCAAGCAAAGTTTAAAACTTGAAAACTGTGAGGAAGCATTTGTAATTAAATCAAACCCAAAGTATTTAAAATGTAACATTGGCCAAACCATTATTTAAAACTTATAAATAATAAAACAGATGTCTTGACACAATATGAAACTTTGTAAAGCATGCTGGACTGTGATCTGCTCCTGCTGGTAATCAAAGTTGTCGACCTGAGAATAGCATACTAAAAGTGTCAACACAATGGTTGGTGAGTTCAAGAGGTTGTGTTTAACATAAACAGTAACAGTTGTAAAACATAAGAATTTCATTGAAATAGATAGTTAATTTATATTCACAAACAATAGTGATTTCGCGATCGAAGCTGACATGTGTTTTGTTTGTTTGGCTCTTATCACAACCCACCAAGTTGTGATGATGTTTGTGTCTAGGACAAGATTGCACCTGTTTGACCTTGAGTCGTAAGGGTGGGGCTTGTCAGGCCCAGTAGTACTACCCAGCAATTCCCGCTAGTTATAAATATTAACGATCCAAAAGTGTGAGGGCTTTCATGGTATGCTACACTACGTTATACTAACACAACTTATCAATATAAAGCGTTTGTGAAAAACAATATGCTATCTCCCCCAAAAGGAAGTAAGTAAACAAAACAGTGGTGTAACGCCCCGAAATTTCCCGAAACAATCTATTTAATAATAATGGGCTTTTAAGGGTTAATTTAAGGAATAAAGGGGTAAATTAGTGGGCTATGGACCAAATTAGCCTTAATGGGCTAGGTTTAATGGGTTTAAGGGCCCTTAATCAGCCCTTAAACCATGCATGATCAGATTCATTCAATCATTCCAACCCTAGCCACCAAATTCGTAGAGAGAGAAAGTAGAGAGAAAGTGGAAGAAAACTCAAGTTTTGGAGATTCAAAGGTGGAAGAGTGAAGATCTGGTTGATTGGAGCAGCAAAACATAAGGAAAAAGCAACAAAACAAGGTAAGAATCGACCTCTAAGGCCTTCTGTAGATCAAACCCGGATCCTAGGGTTTTGGGGTTTTGAAAAGTTCAAAGAAACACATAAAGGTCAAATTTTTACGTATGAAAACGTGTAA
This sequence comes from Flaveria linearis, assembly GCA_024085815.1. NCBI lineage: Eukaryota > Viridiplantae > Streptophyta > Magnoliopsida > Asterales > Asteraceae > Flaveria > Flaveria linearis. Next base: position 15,179,554 of record CM044015.1, on the reverse strand, counting down.
AAAGGTAAGATTTGGTTTCATGGAAGGTAAACCAAGGATTTGGACGTAAAAAGTTAAGATTTTGGGTTAAAAACGGGCCGGTTCTTAGTTTCTGTTCATCCAGCGAAACTGGGCCCCGATCCAGCGAATTTATGTAAGGCCCCGTTCCCGGGCACCTCACAGTTGGTCATTCATCGCACATAAAGCGTTTTAGAACACATATTTACTTGCAGCGGAATTTAAAAACATTCATTAATAACAAAAACATGTCATTTATTTCGTTACAACATTCTTTTTCATTTCAAAATACATTGACATGTCAAAATATGGATGCCAGCCTCAACAACTGAGTAGTCACCTCGTGCCATCCTCAGCAACATACCTACCAACTGGAAAATACATAAAACGTCAGCGTTGCTGAGTGAGTTCTAGTTTTATAATAAAACATACTTTACTTTCCATCCAAAAACCGTTCTTTTATACATACAATCATACAGCATACATACACGTAGATAGTATTATTATTATCTTCATCATTCATTCATTAGCTTTCGTTCGTGCGTTTCTTACTTTCACTCATACGTTCGTTACATTCGTCTTTACGTACGTTACGTTCATTCTTACGTTCATTTCATACTTTCTGCCTTTCACATTTATCTCTCTCAATCATCATCTCACGCCGTACTCCCGACTCATGTCCGTAGACTGATACTGTGCCGGGGCCTGTACACAAACCCCCAACTCATGTCCGAAGACTGACACAGTACCGGAGCATGCGATCCTCTACTCATTCAGCTCACCTCACTCTCTCGCACTACTCCCGACTCATGTCCGAAGACTGATAATGTGCCGGGGCCTGCTCACAAACCCCCGACTCATGTCCGAAGACTGACACAGTATCGGAGCATGCGATCCTCTACTCATTCATCTCGTCTCACTCTCTCGCACTACTCCCGACTCATGTCCGAAGACTGATACTGTGCCGGGGCCTGTACACAAACCCCCGACTCATGTCCGAAGACTGACACCGTACCGGAGCATGCGATCCTCTACTCATCCAACTAGATCCTGTCTCATGCAATATCCCCGACTCATGCTCGAAAGCTGATGCTGTGCCGGGGCCTGCTCACAAACCCCCGACTCATGTCCGTAGACTGACACAGCACCGGGATAAGCGACAAAGATCCCATACGAGTCAATCACAGAGATTGAACTCCATCCGAGTCTGTTGCAACACAAAGTCGCTCACCTCATAAATATATTTGGCTTCATGCCACACCCCCGAAGTTAAACATAACTAGGGTAACAACACCCCCACCGAAATGGGTAACATCACCCCCACCGAAGTGGGTAACTACACCCCCACCGAAGTGGGTAACTGTAACATTCTACACCCCCACCATGTGGGTACCTACTATACACCATGTACCTCCCCGGAGGTCAGTCCCAAGACTGGAACCTCTACGTGCACTCTTAAAGATTAGCCGAACCCACGCGGTTGGGCTTGTGGCATTTAAGACCGTGCACTTTGGTACACTACGCTTGCAAATCTCTCACGTTTTCATTCGTTCATTAAGGATTTATTCAATCATAGTATTTCTCCTTTATTATCTTTTGCTTTACAATACATAATACTTTCGTTACATTCACTTACGCTCCACTTCTCTTTATCATTAATCTTTCATTTTATTAATGATAATACTTCTTCGTTAAATCCTTAAACATTCTTCGTCATGTCATGTCATACTTAACAATATTTTATTAATGATATTGTTAACAATAATAATACACTGATAATAATATCAGTAATAATAAGGGCTAATCATTAATCATCATTACATGCATAAAACGTCATATCAATTAACCCTAATCAACTCTGGTCAAAGCCTCGAAGTTCGGATTTCCAGGGAATTCCTAAAAAAAATTCTAAGTGTTGGGCGCATAAGCCTGTTAGGCGTATGAGCCCTGTTGGGCGTTTGATCCTGTTGGGCGTATGAGCCCTGTTGGACTTTTGAGCTTATACTTAGAAAAATTCTCGGGTCTGGGCGTATGACCCCTGTTGGGCGTATGAGTCCTGTTGGACTTCTCACCCTACACTTAGAAAATTTTCTCTGGTCATACGACCAAGGTCCAGACTTTTCACCCTCATACTTGATAAATTTTTAGTCTCATGAGTACTGTTGAGACTCATGAACACTATTGGACACATGACCTTTACTTAGGATATTTTCTAAGGCAAAACCTCGGACGTTTGAGCACTATTGGGACTATCACCTCGAAATTTTTCTAAGGCATAAAATACAAACGTATTAGCAGTCCGTTCTCAATTCTAAGTCATTTCCAGTCCCAAACACCATATCACCTAATTCTAAGCATTCACATGCGGTTCTAAGCATAAACCCAACATATTCATACAAACAAACATACGGGTAAAATACCCAACTATAGAAACATACATACATGTATTTCCAGCCCCAAAACATTTTAAAAACGAGTAAAAAGGGGACCTAGAAACTCACCTTTGCTGCTTCCAATCTTAACACTCTTCACCTGAGCTTCTTCAAACGATTCCAACACTTAGAAGCCTTCTAAACACACTCTTGAATTCGAATTTTGTTTGTATTTCTTCTCAACCCGAAGCTCCTGCCTTCTTTCTCTCTCTAAAAATCGAAACAAAGATATTGTGCAGTGAGTATGGGCGACCACACTGCCTTTTTACACCAACTTTTTACCAACTTTGTAAGATTTTTTATCATTTTACACCTTTGGTCCCTCAACTTTGGGGTTGACTTCCTTTTTCTCCTTTTTCTTTCTCTTTATTCTTTTACTTCCTTTTAATAAGAATTACGGGTGTTACAAGTCCACCCCCCTTATATAGGTTTTGTCCCCGAAACCTGTTATTCCTTAAACCCTTGTGAGCAATACTGTTCACCTCTTCTTCCAGTCTCTCATCTGGAATTCAATCGCTCTACATCATTTATCGACATTCGATTTCTGGTCTATCTTTGACTATTCTGCATTGGCAAGAAAGACAATTCGGCTTATTTGGTGACTCAATCCAAATTTAGCTCTTTCCTTTACTTTCAACCTCCCTATAATTGTTTGTTATAACGTCGAAACTATCGTACGTTGCCGTTCAATGAACCACTCACAGGCTGAAATTGTTCCTCAGACAACGGGTGACATAATTTTCTTAATTGCATCACGCAATCCTCTAGGGCATCAGGTAACCTAGTGAGTCCACTAATAGTAATCTCTACCTCAAGGGCTCATCGATGTTCCTTCTCCTTTTGTTTCCGTTCTCTTCCGATCGTCGTATATCCTTCTCGGTGAAGCCTCCATCATAATCCATTGTCGCAGATCGGCACCGAACTTTTATCGGGCACCACCAATCAATCCATCTCTTTTGCAGCACTTGGTGCTTGCCTCATAAGTTACTATTCGATTCACCCGGAGGTGTACGTCTATCCACATACGTCTATCAGGGATGGTCTAACAGAAAAACAAGCGCTCTCTCAATTCTATTGCGGGGTCCTTTAGCGCACTGGGTAATCTAGTAGACTTACCTATAGTAGCTCCTACGTCGAATGACATCGATTCTTTCTATTCCTAACATGCAACTTATCACAAAAAGGCAGCAGGAATGAACTACTACTAGCATCACATTCAAGGCATAAAAGCACAAACTTAAATTATCAGAAACATACCTGACGTCAAGTTGAAGTCCGCTCTAACCTCCCTTTGGTCATGACAAAAGCTGTAGCCTTCACCCTCTGTTCTCTCTCCTCGTATCAGAGCTTCCTGCCTTTGACTTCTTACAATCCCTGCTCAGATGTCCAGTCTCACCGCAGTTGTAGCACTTAGCCACACGGCAATCCCTTGCCCTATGACCTTCCTTTCCACATTGAAAGCAAACGTTCAGTCCCCATTTGCACTCCCCTTCGTGACCTCTACCACACTTCTTACATACCTCATCCTTCCTTCTTATCCTCTCCCGATCATCGATCCTCATCATCTTACCTTCGGCCACCATTCCACCATCACTATCTCGCCTTCCTTTCCCTTTCTTAACATAGGCTCGCTCATCCACTTCGCCCTTCATTGCCATCACCTCCCGCTCGTCGTATAACCTTCCCGCTAGATCTACCGCCGACCTGAACGTGCTTGGTCGGGCAGCGATCATGTGCCTACGGATATCCACCGGCAAGCCCTGAACATACCTCTTGATTTTCCGCAAAAGAGGTGTCACCTGATCCGGCACCAGTCGTGCCATCTCGTTGAATTTAGTGGTGTATTGCTGATGTGTCATCTTCCCCGCTTCTAACTGCAGAAATTCCCTTTCTACCTTGCCCATCTCACGGTGAGGACAGAACTCCTCAATCACTAACCTCTTCAACTCTGGCCATCTCATCCTTCCGATAGCCCGACTACCCTCAACTTGGACTATGTTGTCCCACCAGCACAAAGCTGAGTCCACGAAAGAATGAGTGGCAAACTTAACTTTCTGATCTTCCCGGCACTCACTAATTTCCAGCACCGCTTCCATCTCTCTGACCCAACGATGAGCCGCGGCAGCAGTGCCATTACCATCAAAATTGGGGGTTTGCATCGCCGAAACGCCCCATAATCACAGCCTCATGCCGTCTCCGGCGCAGGCTCTTCTTCCTCTTCGTCATCGAAGAAAACCGTTTCAGTCTCGGGCCGTCTCCTTGAGCCCGATGTTCTACCCCTTTCCTGTCTTTCCTCGTCTCTAACAGCCTTTACCACCTTGGTCACTACAGACGGTAGGATCGTCTGCATGACCTAATGCACTTCTTCAACTACCGCCTCATTCACCGAGGCTCTCAAGTTAGCACTCTTATCGCCACCTCCCGGTTGAGGTGTTTCGGGCTCCTCGTGAACCACCTGTTCCACTCTAGATCGTGCTCTCGTGACTCGTGGTTCAATACCACGTCTGCCACTACCTCCTCCACGTGAAGCCTTAGAAGGTCTACCACTGGCCATTCTCTAACTTACACTGAAAGATTTAAACACTACACGGTCATTCAAGGGAATAGCTCAGTTCATGTCAAGTATAGTAAGTCCCTAATTACGGTGATTAGTTGTAATTAGCCACTTACTCTACTCTTCACACCCCGAGCATTACCTGTCCTGACTATATTAGCATCTAAATCTAACAGTAACACATAAACACATAACATGCGCACACAATGCCGGTTAACTCTAAGAAAATACCTGATGGCACGCAGCTACTCAGCTTGGCATCCCTTCCCTTTCCGTCCCATTCTCAGTTTAAGTTAAGGTTTATTCTGAAAAATTTTACCCAATTCACTTAAACTTTGGCTCTGATACCAACTTATAAGGCCCCGTTCCCGGGCACCTCACAGTTGGTCATTCATCGCACATAAAGCGTTTTAGAACACATATTTACTTGCAGCGGAATTTAAAAACATTCATTAATAACAAAAACATGTCATTTATTTCGTTACAACATTCTTTTTCATTTCAAAATACATTGACATGTCAAAATATGGATGCCAGCCTCAACAACTGAGTAGTCACCTCGTGCCATCCTCAGCAACATACCTGCCAACTGGAAAATACATAAAACGTCAGCGTTGCTGAGTGAGTTCTAGTTTTATAATAAAACATACTTTACTTTCCATCCAAAAACCGTTCTTTTATACATACAATCATACAGCATACATACACGTAGATAGTATTATTATTATCTTCATCATTCATTCATTAGCTTTCGTTCGTGCGTTTCTTACTTTCACTCATACGTTCGTTACATTCGTCTTTACGCACGTTACGTTCATTCTTACGTTCATTTCATACTTTCTGCCTTTCACATTTATCTCTCTCAATCATCATCTCACGCCGTACTCCCGACTCATGTCCGTAGACTGATACTGTGCCGGGGCCTGTACACAAACCCCCGACTCATATCCGAAGACTGACACAGTACCGGAGCATGCGATCCTCTACTCATTCAGCTCACCTCACTCTCTCGCACTACTCCCGACTCATGTCCGAAGACTGATACTGTGCCGGGGCCTGCTCACAAACCCCCGACTCATGTCCGAAGACTGACACAGTACCGGAGCATGCGATCCTCTACTCATTCATCTCGTCTCACTCTCTCGCACTACTCCCGACTCATGTCCGAAGACTGATACTGTGCCGGGGCCTGTACACAAACCCCCGACTCATGTCCGAAGACTGACACGGTACCGGAGCATGCGATCCTCTACTCATCCAACTAGATCCTGTCTCATGCAATATCCCCGACTCATGCTCGAAAGCTGATACTGTGCCGGGGCCTGCTCACAAACCCCCGACTCATGTCCGTAGACTGACACAGCACCGGGATAAGCGACAAAGATCCCATACGAGTCAATCACAGAGATTGAACTCCATCCGAGTCTGTTACAACACAAAGTCGCTCACCTCATAAATATATTTGGCCTCATGCCACACCCCGAAGTTAAACATAACTCGGGTAACAACACCCCCACCGAAATGGGTAACATCACCCCCACCGAAGTGGGTAACTACACCCCCACCGAAGTGGGTAACTGTAACATTCTACACCCCCACCATGTGGGTACCTACTATACACCATGTACCTCCCGGAGGTCAGTCCCAAGACTGGAACCTCTACGTGCACTCTTAAAGATTAGCCGAACCTCACACGGTTAGGCTTGTGGCATTTAAGACCATGCACTTTGGTACACTACGCTTGCAAATCTCTCATGTTTTCATTCGTTTATTAAGGATTTATTCAATCATAGTATTTCTCCTTTATTATCTTTTGCTTTACAATACATAATACTTTCGTTACATTCACTTACGCTCCACTTCTCTTTATCATTAATCTTTCATTTTATTAATGATAATACTTCTTCGTTAATCCTTAAACATTCTTCGTCATGTCATGTCATATTTAACAATATTTTATTAATGATATTGTTAACAATAATAATACACTGATAATAATATCAGTAATAATAAGGGCTAATCATTAATCATCATTACATGCATAAAACGTCATATCAATTAACCCTAATCAACTCTTGTCAAAGCCTCGAAGTTCGGATTTCCAGGGAATTCCTAAAAAAAATTCTAAGTGTTGGGCGCATAAGCCCTGTTAGGCGTATGAGCCCTGTTGGGCGTTTGATCCTGTTGGGCGTATGAGCCCTGTTGGACTTTTGAGCTTATACTTAGAAAAATTCTCGGGTCTGGGCGTATGACCCCTGTTGGGCGTATGAGTCCTGTTGGACTTCTCACCCTACACTTAGAAAATTTTCTCTGGTCATTCGACCAAGGTCCAGACTTTTCACCCTCATACTTGATAAATTTTTAGTCTCATGAGTACTGTTGAGACTCATGAACACTATTGGACACATGACCTTTACTTAGGATATTTTCTAAGGCAAAACCTCGGACGTTTGAGCACTATTGGGACTATCACCTCGAAATTTTTCTAAGGCATAAAATACAGACGTATTAGCAGTCCGTTCTCAATTCTAAGTCATTTCCAGTCCCAAACACCATATCACCTAATTCTAAGCATTCACATGCGGTTCTAAGCATAAACCCAACATATTCATACAAACAAACATACGGGTAAAATACCCAACTGTATAGAAACATACATACATGTATTTCCAGCCCCAAAACATTTTAAAAACGAGTAAAAAGGGGACCTAGAAACTCACCTTTGCTGCTTCCAATCTTAACACTCTTCACTGAGCTTCTTCAAACGATTCCAACACTTAGAAGCCTTCTAAACACACTCTTGAATTCGAATTTTGTTTGTATTTCCTTCTCAACCCGAAGCTCCTGCCTTCTTTCTCTCTCTAAAAATCGAACAAAGATATTGTGCAGTGAGTATGGGCGACCACACTGCCTTTTTACACCAACTTTTTACCAACTTTGTAAGATTTTTTATCATTTTACACCTTTGGTCCCTCAACTTTGGGGTTGACTTCCTTTTTCTCCTTTTTCTTTCTCTTTATTCTTTTACTTCCTTTTAATAAGAATTACGGGTGTTACAAGTTAAGTATTCATCCAGCGAAACTATTCATTTATCCAGCGAAACTAAAGGATTTCCAGCGAAACTACAGTTTCGCTACTGCGAAACTACAGTTTCGCTGATAAGTTCGCTAAGTGCTAGGCTGACCTATAGACATTGCGAAACTAGGAAATTCCAATGAAAGTTGGGCGCTCAAGGCAGCGAATTTGTCTAGCGAAACTAGCAGAAGTGCTGCCCAGCGAAACTGGTAGCGAAACTGTCAGCGAAACTGGCAGCGAAACTGTGGGCGAAACTATGAAGAAAATGACGTTTTTGCATATTAACTTTCGTGCAGCTAGAGTATTCAGGCTATAGCTTAAGAGGGTTAGAATTTAAGCTATTGGACAAGTTCAGGTGAGTTCTAGACCCCTCCTTTACCCGTTTTCAATGTTTTGGGGTGATATGCATACTAAAATACATACTTTTATGAGAACGGTTTTTAAGACCTTTTATCAAGAAAATAAAATTTTCTAAAGTAAAATGTGTCATTTAAATAATTCAAAATAATTTTCGGGCACACTGACCTGGCAGCCGGCCCCAGCCAGGGGCGTTGCCCCTTGGACCCCACTAGGGGCTGCCGCCCCTAGAACCCCGCTATCAGGGGCTGCCGCCCCCGAAGCCCCGCTGTCCCGCGAAGGTTCAGTTATCTAGTTTATCTCTCATGATTGATGAAATGTGAATGCTTAGACTAAGAGTTTGCTTCTTATTATGTGTTAAGTGTATGTGAAAACTAAAGATATAAGTGAAACTTAAAGAATTGTTATTGGGCCCATAACATGTACCTTGATAAAGTGATAAAGTAAAGCCTTGCAAGCAATTGATAAAGGAGGGTTGCATTCGTTGTGCCCTCACCAGTGATAAAGTGATAAAGTATGCTCGAACAGGCAGGTCAGTAGGTCCTGAATTGGCATGGCAATAATGGCCTGATCGGGTACGACAGTAAGTCCTTAATTGGCGTGTCGGTAAAGTCGTAGGCGAGCCTAGGCACCGATAGTGACAGAGAATTGACGGATAAAGAAGAGAAATAAATAACAAGAAATGATAAAGTATTGATAAAGTGATAGCCTGTGTGTATTGATATTTTGATAGACAATGATTACTTTCAACTGATAAAGCTAATATCTTTTACAAAAGTTATTTAGCAAAGTAAACCTAGAATTCACTCAGCGAAGCTGACTTTTGTATGCATATCAGTTGACAGGTGAAAGTTAGAGCATATGGGATTAGAGCATGGAATTGAAGCTTCTTGGCACATATAAAGACTGGCATCCCTGATAAAGAAGAACTTAAGAGATCTTTTGAATAGTTTTGATGTTTAAAGACAACGTTGATATTTTATTTGTAATGAATTGAAGTTACCGTATTTTCTGCTGCGATAGTTATTTATACATATATGAGTAATTGATTGCTTTAAATCGATGTTTTTCTATGAATGACCAACTGTGGGGTCTCCCTGATAAAGGAGGGGCCTTACAAGTGGGGCATGAACTCACCTGATGCACGAACAATACACGTAAGCAAATAGAGAGTGAGAAGACTATAGGGCATGAACTCACCTGATGCACGAACAATACATGTAAGCAAATAGAGAGCGAGAAGACTATCCTTTAAAGGTTACTTAGATCACGTGAGTTTGTAAGTATACTAGACCAGAATAGTTGAATAGACCCTAAGTGCTTAAGATTGCACATTGACCTACGTTGTTTAGCAAGAAAGACATTGTTGACCCATTGACCTGTTGGTGATATATTAGTTTAAATCCCTTTTAGCAAGTGTAACAATGCATCATACATGATAATCATACAAGTAGCTCACGCATATCACATCATCAACTAAAGTTCGAATAAGATCCTTATAATACTTTAGTTTAGCATAATCACATTGATCAACAAGGTTCTTACTAACCAGCATTCACAACAATGACCAATTTCAATCCCAACATGACTTCCTAATCACACACATAATTTATCACCATGTATGGTCATCAAGGACCCAAATTCTTTAAATGTCCAATCAAGCATCCATACAACCCAAATAACATATTCCACCATATTAGACACCATCCGTAAGTATTCTAAAATGATCCTAACATCATAAACATACCCAAATCATCACATCTCATGTTCTTTAAAAATAAAGTTTTCCTTTTAGGAAGGTAACATCCCAAGGTCAATCTAACACTCATTTCTTGCATGAATACATCAATAACATACCTAATCAAGTTCATGCTAACATCTAGACATGACCAACATCATCAAATCATCATAATCCACAAATCTCATATCCAAAAGTTTCTACTAATGGCAAGGTATGAACTACATGATCAATTCATGGATTTCTTGCATAATAATCATAATCCAACGTCATACAACATCATTAACATCATAACATCATCAATCTATCATCAATTCACCAAGTTCATGCACAAAAATTACAATTATTAGTAAGGTATGAAAAACGCATCAAAACCATGAATTTCTTGTATAATCCACGTAAACTATCATAAATACAATCTAACCAACATCACATAATCATTAAACAATCAAAATTCGACATTCTCACCATCAATTCAACTAGGGTTTCGGCCAAGATCAATAAATCATGAAAAAACTCTAAAGTCTAACCTTTAATCGCGTAATGGTCAAGAATTGAAGTTGCTAACGTGTTGTAATGATTGGAACCAAGCAAAATCGAATGATTTCTTGTTGTTGGAAGCTTGAAATCGCAATGTGTCTGTGTGTATGGTTGTGGTTGTGGCCGAAAAGGTGGGGAGGGATTAGGGTTGGGTTTAATTTTGTTAAGTTTTAGTTTAAGGTAATTACACTTAACCCCTATTGTTTATATTTTTTAAAAACTAACCTTTCTAACACTTTTTAAAAGGTTTTAACTACTAAACACAATTATTATTAATTATTAATAATAATTATATGTTTCAACTAATGATAAAACATGTGAACAATATTTACACGTAATCACATTATCAAATAAAATTCACAAATAATATTTTAAAATTCATAAATCACGTAACTACAAATTAATAACCAACATTATTAATTAAGTTATTACTGATAATCATTGTTAGATGTTATTAAGTCACCAACGTTCAACGATAACTAGTATGTGCTCATGACATATGTGTGCAAGACCTAACAGAACTAACGGAGTTTGGTAATGGAAAATTATCGGATGTCACATTGTGTTAATAGCAGAGAATACAAGTACGCTTAATGATAGGTTAGAAAAGTGGAGAACAGTACTAGAGCACAAAGGCTTAAGGATAAGTCGCTCTAAAATGGAATACATGCATTGTAACTTCAGTGGGGCGAACGAAGAGGACACCCAAATTAGTATTCAGGATGTGGTGGTTCTATAAATGAGTAAATTCAAGTATCTTGGCTCATATGTCCAGGAGGACGGAGAGATTCACAGTGATGTAGCCCACCGTGTCTAGGCAGGATGGTGCAAATGGAGAGCAACATTAGGGGTTTTGTACGACAAGAGGTTCCCAACAAAACCAAATGGAAAGTTCTATAGGGTAGCAGTAATACGTGCTATGTTATACGGAACAGATGCTTAGGCCATGAAGAAGTCACAAGGGCGGCATATGGAGGTCGCAGAGATGAGAATACAGAGGTGGATGTGCGGACACACAAGAATGGATCGGATAAGGAACGACGTGTTCCGACAGGGAGTAGGGGTGGCATGCATCACTGACAAAATTCGGGAGGGGAGATTGAGATGGTTTGGACACGTGAATAGGAGACAGATCATAGCACCGGTTAAAACTGTAGATAACATTGTCTTAGATGGTAGGAGGGGTAGAAGAAGACCAAAGATGACGTGGGAGGAGTTGATTAGGCGGGACATGTTAGAGTTGCACCTCTCTGAGCACATAATCGAGGATAGGAGTGACTGGAGGCGTAGAATTAAGGTTAAGGACTGTTAGTGTGAGTCGGTTGAGATAGTGCATGCTTGTGACGTAGGTAGACTCTCCGTTTCCTTCATTTGTGAAGTGCTATCACAAGATTAAGAATATGGACTGTTAGCGCAATCCCAGAGCAGAGTAATTAGAAGTGATTTTATTGAGTGTGCATGTTTTATTTTAAAATTTTGTCTACTATTTTGTTCATTGCTTGAGATGTGCATGTGGGTCTATAGCTAAAATATTATTTGAAATATAAGAAATATGCTAGTAATCTTGTGGTTTTTATTTTGCGAGTCAGTGGTTTCATTGAAAGCGGTCTCTCTATGTTAAATGATAGAGGTAAGATTTGTTATCATCCAACCCCTCCCAGACCATGCTTCTAGTGGAATTATAATGAGTATGTTGTTGTTGTTGTTGGTAGATAAACTATATGTTTAAGCTTGTCACTAAGAGTTATTAGCTACTTCCGGAACATGTTTTCTTAAACATTCATGTACAAAAAAGGAGTTGTTTAACTCGTTCAAAAGTTGTCTCCAAATCAACGCCTACGGATCTAGACACTCGAGATAAAAAAGTCGTTGCCCAAAATCCACAATTGTCAAGCAAGGTTGACGCATGATGGTAACCTTTTAATATATTCTCTTAAATAATATTCAAAAACGTAATATTTATGGAATTTCTCAAATACTATGGGCCTATGTCCTATTTGACTAATATTGATATGTTTTTAATAATGGTGATGGTTGGATGTAGCAAATGATATCCTCGTCCAACTAAAGATTGTGGTTTCCTGTCTCGGAAGTGATATTTTATCTTGGATTATCCAGGTGTTGTGTGTTAGTGTAGTTTAAAATTAAACGTAAATTTTTTTAATTAAGCTCAACTTTTAACTATAAAAGTCATTTAAGTTTTAAAGTCAACTTGTAGATCTTTTTTATAGATTTATATCCTTTTAGGTTGAAATGGAACATATAATGAAACTTGCAAGTTAATGCAAAGTAGGAGGCGATTCTTAAGACAAGCCTTCACTAAATAATGATTGTGTTTTTACATTTGTTTCATTTAAATCAACTTTATAAAAAAATCACTAGATTTTTTTAATGTTGAAAAGTACTTTTTACTTTACATATATTATAATTCTAAAATTACCATACATGCACTTGATAAAAGTTAGAATCAAAGTATTAAACATATATATATATATAGTTGATTTGCATAAGGTTATCAAACAGCGCTAAGTACAAATCACTATACTTCATAAATCCCATCGGGAACAAATATATGATGACATATTGACTTGATAATATTAAGGTTTTATATATGCAAGGGCGGAACTATGCCTACGAGAAGGGGGTCAAGTGACCCCATTGATTTTTGAGCCAGTAATGAAACGTATAATATCAAAATTTTTAGTGAACTCATATTTCAGGATGTGAAGCCATTAGTATTTTTAGTTTCGTATTATGACTTAGATATGCACTTGGTTCAGTGGGTAAGCACGCGTGTTTGTGGAAAAGTGATCGTGGGTTCGACTCTACTGCAAGTCTGTCTTCTTTTCCACAATTAATATAGAAAAATTATGAATTTACACTTTATTTTAAACTACTTTAAAACCCTAACCCAAATATCCCCCAATCGACCTCACGACCTGTTGCTCCTTCCATCGACCTACTGCTCCTCGCCTCCTCCCATGACCTGTTGTTTGCTGCTGCTTGCTGCACCCTGCTGGCGGCGGCCATCAACTCCGGTGACGAAAAGGCGGCGACCGTTCACCGGTGGTCTATTTACTAATTTGTCTTTCAACTATTCAAGCTTTCATGATTCAAGGTTAGTTTTTCAAATTAGTTTCTTTATATATTTGTAATTTCTCTATAAATGAAGATTCAACCTCTTGATTTTATGTGGTGTTTTCATTGTTGATATTTCACTTATTTGTTAGTTAATTTGTTTGATGATATTTGCATATAGAAATCTAGAATTGTATTAAGCCCTAGTTTTGTATTTTTTTAGTTATTTTGTTCATCACAATTCATTATATTTGATACATTTTAGGAACATGCTTACTTTGTTGTGAAAGAAAACTATCAACATGTGTTTAAGTGATGTGAATGATGTATTGTTTGAATTGGTTCAATTTAAGTATGAAGATTGGTTACTAGTAGTAGTTGATTAGATAACGATATTATTTTGTTCTAAAATTGAAATCTTAGCTTATGATGTACAACTTCAATCTGGATTCAGTTGATTGTATGGGAAGTTGTTGTCAAGTTTGCCAAAGGATGTTTAGGATTTGATAGAAGTAAAACGAGTAGTGTTGAGTTTGGATAGTTTCTTTTCCTACAGCTGATCGTGCAAACGATAGAAAAGGTGGTCATGGGTACGTGAGTATACGAGCCGCTACATCAAGTCGAGACGACCCGGCCCGACCCGATTCGACAACCTGAAAACTTTTATATTGTTTCGTTACAAATGAAATCATCAAAAAGTAGTGACCTCATAGGAAAACCTCATGGTTCCGCCACTGTATATATCTGTCTAATCTAAATGTTATATTTAAATGAAAACAAAATTTATAAAAAAGAACTTTACAACAAGGAATCATTAAAAAAAATTAGTACTTTCTATACTTAGGAAAATTATGAGTATTTTATAGTAACAACACAGGAAATTTTGTTATTATTTCATAAAGCTTTTCCTATATTTAAATTTATGACGGGTAATCTTTATTGATCTACTTTTAAATTTAATTATTTTTGTAACAAAAAGATACACATAAGTACATATTTTGCTTTCTCATAATAGTCTCCTAAAATAATTATTTAAAAATTTTAAAGAAACTTTTACTGTTATCTAGAAAAAGGAATAAGAAAATATTTATATAAGCATTGACGAGAGACTTCAAAACTTTCTAGATAAACACAAAAAGACGAATAACGTATAATTTCCTACAAGGTTCCTTCATTGAGAAAATCGCTACCATTTAGAAATAACATGAAAAATGCAATGTTATTTCCTATAAGGTTCATCCTTTGGCGAATCATAGGAGCCGTACGATCTATTGATGATTTCAGTCAATGTCCGTGACACGTTACGGGTCGTATAATCTTTTTACTTCAACTTTTTTAACAAAACTAGTTTTGGTCCCCAGACGCGCGTTGCGCGTCATAAAGACGGCTAAACGGAGGCTCAAACTCTGTCATCATAGCCACAAGCTAACACTTTCAGTTATGGCTGCTAACCGTAAACGGTAGCCACGCCAAAGCAACCCGAAACCATTTTTTGAATATCATCATAGCCCGACACTATATAAATTCAAAATGTACACCAACATACAACATGTACATGTCTCAGATGAAGACAGTTTCATCGTCACCGACTTGAAACAAAGCACCGATTCATTTTTCCGAATGCAGCATGTGATGAATGGGGCTCAGAACCGGATTTCAGTTATGGCTGCTAACCGTAAACGGTAGCCACGCCAAAGCAACCTGAAACCATTTTTTGAATATCATCATAGCCCGACGCAAGCGTTTTCAAGGGGCATAAAACAAACCTGGTGTAATATTTGCTCACAGAAAGCACAAGATTAAACAACACTGCATCCCCAAGTAAAGCATAAATGACACCAAACCTCACAAACCAGCGAACCTCATAAACATAAACAATTGTTTCAAGACCGATCATGATCAACATACAGCACCATGCAAGAGCCTTAATAAGTAAGGTGACAACCTGCAATAATAGATAAATTGGAAACATAGTAAGGTCAGTATATCTTACTTCTCTATGTAGTTCTCTAAATTGTCAAATATACAATCAAATTTGCATTTTATTTGGAAAAAAATATCCGGTCTTTTTTTTTCTAATATGTTCATCACGGATGTAGGTTAGAACAAAAGGGTATGTTGAAGAAAATGTATACAAAAAGAAACAAACCTCGTATGGAGCAAGACCAGTCTCGCCATCAACATTATAAACTGAAATGCCCATTACTAATCAAAACAAAGGCTCAGCAGCACAGTAAAAAGCCAATAACCCCAACCAATAATTGTAGATATTTGACCTTAGTTTGAACCTTTGCACTTTCAAATTCTTCTTTACGACCCATATCCTGTATACGCAAGCTCCCAGAATGACCAAATGGGAAATACCAGTGACCAAAGAATCTGTTGCACAGGGTGTGTAAGCCACCAGCGGCAATGGCGACACACAAACACCAACCAAAGCTGGCAAAAACCTGCA
Organism: Flaveria linearis; assembly: GCA_024085815.1. Classification (NCBI taxonomy): domain Eukaryota; kingdom Viridiplantae; phylum Streptophyta; class Magnoliopsida; order Asterales; family Asteraceae; genus Flaveria; species Flaveria linearis. The sequence continues at coordinate 15,163,328 of CM044015.1, read as the reverse complement.
TTACCTCAACCACAAGATTGGTATGCTACACGGAGGCTCAGAACTCTGTCATCATAGCCACAAGCTAACACTTTCAGTTATGGCTGCTAACCGTAAACGGTAGCCACGCCAAAACAACCCGAAATCATTTTTTGAATATCATCATAGCCCGACACTATACTAAATTCAAAATGTACACCAACATACAACATGTACATGTCTCAGATGAAGACAGTTTCATCGTCACCGACTTGAAACAAAGCACCGATTCATTTTTCCGAATGCAGCATGTGATGAATGGGGCTCAGAATCGGATTTCAGTTATGGCTGCTAACCATAAACGGTAGCCGCGCCAAAGCAACCCGAAACCATTTTTTGAATATCATCATAGCCCGACGCAAACGTGGTGTAATATTTGCTCACAGAAAGCACAAGATTAAACAACACTGCATCCCCAAGCAAAGCATAAATGACACCAAACTCACAAACCAGCGAACCTCATAAACATAAACAATTGTTTCAGGACCGATCATGATCAACATACATCCAGACAGCGATGTTGGAGATTTCTTTAATACTGTTCATTTCAAGCGGACTACTTGTCAAATTTAGGCTCAGATATCATGATTCAATGTGGCTGCAAAACATGTTGCCGCGCCAAACACCGAACATAAATTTATATCATCACAGCCTAAGAAGTATGTGGTAATGCGCGTAGTGCTCCTGATCACAATCTTAGGCAACAAAACAACTTGCCATTTAGGGTCAACACCATCCAAATTCATCAACCTCTTAAGCCATGCCCTTCATCATAGAGTGACACAATCATAACCAACATATAAACCATCTACCTCTATGTACTAAATTCCATTTCTAAACAATCAATTTTGTTACAACTGAATATTTGATTCATATTGATGAATATTATATAATCATTTAAAAGTGTTTGATATATCAAATTACCACCACGTAAATTTTTAGAGAACCCGGCTTACCTCGCGACTTTTGGTCTTAAAGATTCTCACAATCTCACCTCATACAAATATACTTGCCACATAGGCCGGCCTTCGTTTCAATATATGTTACTGCAGCAAAAGAAAGATCAAACTATTTGATGAGTTTAAATGTTACTTGTGGAAATTATCATATGTTAAAGAAAGGGAACCTGTGACAATTACAAACCAGTATAAATCTCAATGATTCACATACAGTATAAAGCAGTTTAACAAAACACTAAACACCAATGTTTTCAAAACCGGACCGGAAAGCGAACCGGACGGCCTAGAGGTTCACTGGTCGGACCGGTCGGACCGGATTACGAACCGGATGACGTCATAAATATTTAAAAAAATATAAAAAAATTCTAAATATTTATAAAACTACAAACACATATCATTCAAGTAAACATAGTCCAAATTAACACAATATATCATATACATACCAAAATTAACAATTTTAAACAATATATCATGTTTAAACAGTGTTCCTTAATCCAAAACAACATCCAAAATACATACCATTCAAGTAAATATAGTCCAAATTAACGAACCGGTGTTTCTTAATCCATATCCAATAATATTTTTCTATTAAAATTAAAAAAAAATACCAAAAACCGGTTCAACCCGGTTCGCCGGTTCCGGTCGGACCGGTCGACCGCGCGAACCGGCCGGTTAACCGGAAAACGGTCCAAAAGCACCGAACCGAACCGGCTCCGGCACCGGTTCCCGGTCGAACGGTCGGACCGGCCGGTCCGGTCCGGTTTCGAAATCATTGCTAAACACCAAACTGCTAGTACCTGTAAAAGCTTAAAAAGTTAAAGAAAAAAAACTATTGTAAATGCTCTAACATGCCAAAAATAAATATACAAGGAAAGAAAAAAATTGAAATATACACTACCGAAGTACATTTTGGCTTGAACTCAACTTGAAATACAAACCCAATCAACTTGAACTGTATTACAAATCAACAGGTTACAGAGCATGCCCTTAGAATGTCCCTATCTCAGTTCAAGCTCTCAAGATATCATGAAACAACTTGAAAAACAAAAGAAAGCCATCATATCATTAAGAAATGCAACAGAATCCTACAAAATGTTAGCTTCTATGTAACTTTGGCTACATCATACAAAAAACAGCAGCAGCCCATATGTATACATGAACAAACTCAACAAATGGGTTGGGTCATGTTGTCAAAAGATACACCAAAAACTTAACTATACACCTCCATCACAACATTTGTCGAAAGCTATGCCAAAAACAGGAAACGCAGCAGGCTCGCAGCCATCCTCGAAAAAGCAAAGAGCCACCTCACAAACTAACCAGACAAACAAAAATAGTCAAACAATTTCGCCACATGACACAAAATAAAAGAATCGATATGAAAAGATCAATAAAGATCAAAAAACAACAACGTAGTGATATCAAGAAACAAACCCTAGAATCTAATCAATCCATCGTAAAACCTACAACAAAACAGACAATCTTCATCCAATCAGTCTGCCTAAGAACATCAAAAGGAAAACCCATAGAATTGAATGCAGATTACACAAATCCATATCAAAAATCAATCATAACTTATACAAAATGAAATCTAAAGAGGGATTTTAGGGTTATACCAATTTCTGAGAACCTTGTGCTTCTCAAGCTGCTCTTTTCTCTGATCAACGTTGTGGCACCCGATCACAACTCCTTCTGTTGCCATTTTACCCAAATTTATCTTTCAAAAAAACCCTAATTTGAAACACACATACATACAGGAGGTAGAGGAAGGAAACAGATGCGATACAACACACGGGAGACGGGGAAACGATAGCCAAGCCGGGGCGACCGCCTCCACCACCTCCAGCACCATCAGACACGGCATCAACATCAACAAACACCTCCGCCTCCACCAACGCAGCCACCACCACCGACCTCCGCCTCCATCAACGCAGCCACCACCGTCGACATCCGCCTCCACCAACAAATCCACCACCCCCAATTTGGGTTTTAGGGTTCGTAAGGGGTAGCGGGCAGCGGGAGCGGAGGTGGCAGGCAGGGGTGGGGCGGGAGCAGTGTGCCCGATGGGGTTGGAGGTGATGGGGGGAGGGCGATAGATGAGGGCGGTAGTGTGCAAGAGGTCGCGGGGGCCGATCGAAGGAGGGGGTCGATCGAAGGAGGGGGCGATCGAAGGAGGGGGCCGATCGAAGGAGGGGGCCGATCGAAGGAGAAGGGGGTGTGGTCCTGTACATACTATTCATTTACTATTCAATTAACTTGGTTTTTATGGTCCTGTAGATACTATTCATTTAACTTGGTTTTTAAATATATAGGGAAATTATACTTTTCATATGATTAAACAAATTTTAATTATTAAATAAAAAACTAATCTTTAATTATTAAAATATAGACTTTTACATATCTTAATTTATATCATCAACATTACCAAATAGTATCTAGGCTATAAACATATAGGCCCATTCCTATACGTGACATTTACATTGTTTGCGTATCTAATTGCACATGTATATTTTTATTATAATTAGATCATGACTGGAAAACTATACAGATTTATAATTTTAGATTTTTTATGAACTAGATAAAATTACCAAGCACGTAGGACCGGCTCAACTAATTCAGAGGCCTGAAGCAAAGGTAAAATTTGAGGCTTTTTTTCCCAAATTTGATCGAATAATATTTTTCAAATCTCATCTACCAACTGTAAGTCAAATAAACACTAACCTTAATATGATTTCAAGTCTTAAATTCTCGCTAAATGGATAGTTGATTCACTAAAATCACAATCAATTCCTAACATGCCAAGATAGTTTCTATCATCAATATCCTAGAGAAATAAAGCTTCTGTCATTGAAATGGTGGCACCAAATTCAACTTTTTTTACTTCGTTAAACCATGAGTGTTATTAAGCAAACCAAGCAATAATAACAAACTAAAATATATCAATTACATCAAACATTTACAAGGTGATTGATATAATACAAGAATCAAAAGAATCATGAGCTTACCTAGTTTCAAGTGTGAAAGAAAGATAAACAGAGTTTGTTTCAAATGCATTAAACTTGCTTTGATTAAACAATCAAGTTTCTTCAAAAACTCAGATGGTTTCGACTACAACAGATTTGATTTCCTTTCATGAAAGCTCCGATTTGATTATGAACAAAAGATTTCGACTATCAATTAGCTTCTAGCAGAGAGGGATGATTCGATTTCTGTGTTCTTTGTGTGTCGAGCACTCAACCATCACCCTATTTGTTCCATCACAACTTCTTAGACCTAATTGTTCTAACGCGTTGGTAACACTATGTTTGCAGTCAACTTCCTAAACCTAATGGACAACATACCAAAGCCCAAATCACTGATACATAAATATTTTCTAGAATTGGAGGCCCTAAAAAGTTGGGGGGCCCAAGCCCTTTGCTTCACTTGAAATGCTCTTGGGCCGGCCCTGCAAGCACGCATGGTTTCTAGACGTACATAAACTGATAGTTGCTTTAAATCTATGTGACCTGCTGTTTCTAAAAACGGATTTCGGGTGATGCGCTATTGATGTTATTGACGATAGCGGATGACACCTATATGACATGACATAACATGATAGAATCTTGTTTGAACCATCAACTTAAATATTTTTATAGTATAACCTAAATTCAAAACAAATTTATTTATACCTAGAAACCATGCATGAATGGTAATTTAAATAACTCAAAAAAAATCATGCAATTGTAATGGTTGGGTGGATCAAAAACTCGTCTAGACCATTCCAAAGGGAGAAGCAAGTCGTACTCCCTTGTTCGGTTAACATATGAATGAATTAGGGGCGTTTAAAAATACTCGTATTCGAAACCAAACCCAAAATATCATGATTACCTGATTCTTTTAGTAGAGGAATTGGTTTAGATTAACAACGTATGCTTGATGAACACCACAAGAAAATATGGTAAGAAGTGAACCTAAGAGGAAATTTATGAGAACATAAAGTTGTTCAAAAGTGCCGAAATCACATGGCCAAATTGACAACACACTGAATCCTTCTCATAATATGGTTACAATCTCTGAAGTATTCTTTGTTCCACCGTTTGAACAAAGTCCTTGAAAAGGTAAAATTTAGGGACCAAAATAACAAATTGACCAAATAAGTGTAAGGCCCCGTTCCCGGGACGTTTACAGCTGGTCATTCATCGCACACAAAATATATTTTTGTCTTCTTCCATAAAGACGTCGCAGCGGAAATATTAAAAACACCCATTTTCATTTCATCAAAGTGCTTTTACAAAATAATGTAACCGTTCATTACACAATATCATTTTTACATTTCATTACAAAATCATTATAACAATGGATGTCATCCCAAAGGAACTGAGTAGTCGCCCCCGTGCCATCCTCAGCAACATACCTGCCAACTGGAAACACATCAAAGTCAGCGTTGCTGAGTGAGTTCTAGTTTTATAATAAAAACATACTTACTTCCTTTATAAAACATTCGTTACTTTCGTAAGCGATCACACAACATACATACACATAGATAATATAATTATCTTTATTATTCGTACGTTAACTTTCATTCATTCATCATGTAAGGCCCCGTTCCGGGCACCAAACAGTTGGTCGTCATTACCCATAAAACATACATTTAATATAACTTAATAAAAACCATGCAGCGGAAACTTTGAATTTTTACTATAAATGCTTTTGTAAAGTAATACAACACCCGTTACAAAATATCATTTGTTTGCATTACAATACAAAAACATTAACAAAAGAATGCCATCCCAAAAGAGCTGAGTAGCCGCCTCGTGCCATCCTCAGCAACACTACCTGCCAACTGGAAAACACAAAAGTCAGCGTTGCTGAGTGAGTTCTAGCTTTGTAATAAAACATACATTTACTTATTTAAAAGTATCCTTTCATGCATGCGTTCATACATCATACGTACACAGAGATAATATTCGTTATTATCTTCATCATTCGTTATTCATTGTTATCTTTAACTTCTCGTATGGATTCTGTCAGGCTTTACCCACTTCATAGCACTTGGCTATGATTACTGTGGTCGAATGACAAGAATCCCGTTCATACTTACTTGCACGCATTGAAAGGTGAATTGTACCAATACCATATGCTACACCCCAATCGTTATAGCTACCGGGCCGTAGTCAACATATGACGGAAAATCGTATGCCACGGTACTAGAGGTAAGCGGTAGAGGTACCATGACCATGGTCAATCACATAGAAGGACCAATCGCGTTATTCAATGCTTGCAAGACATAATTCGTTCGTTCATTAATGCATGTATTCATCATCATTCTTCTTTTCGTTCATTCGTTAATACATGCATTCGTCATCATGTTCCTCTTCATTATCTTTCACTTTACGATACATAATACTTCATTAGTTCATTCTCGTTATTCGTAAAGTTTCAGAAAGATAAGCACACAATTACAAGGAACACACACACTCATCATACATACTCATCATACATTCATCACCATACGTACATCATCATACATTCATCATCATACGTAGCATCATACCACATTTAACAATATTTAATAATATTGTTAACAATAATACACTGATAATAACATCAGAAACAATAAGGGTTAACCATAATCATCATTACATGCATGAAACATCATCATTTGTTAACCCTAGTCAGCCCTGGTCAAAACCTCGAACTTCGGTATTTCAGGAAATTTCTGAAAAATTCTAAGTGTCCTAGGCGTTTGAGCCCTGTTGGGCGTAAAAGCCCTCTAGCCGTATGAGCACTATTGGGCGTAAGAGCACTGCTGGGCTTTTCATCTTATACTTAGAATTTATCATCTGGTCATACGACCACACTGTTGGTCGTATGAGCACTATTGGTCGTACCATCCCATACTTAGAATTACATTCTGATCATACGACCACACTGTTGGTCGTATGAGCCCTATTGGACTCTCAACACACTTAGAAAATTTCATCACATAGTCATACGACCACTGTTGGTCGTATGAGTCCTATTGGGCCAACACTTAGAAATATAACTTGGTCATACGACCACACTGTCGGTCGTATGAGCCCTGTTAGACTCATCAGCACTTAGAAAAAATATATCTCTGGTCATACGACTACACTGTTGGTCGTATGACCCCTACTGGGCTTCAACACTTAGAAAAATATCCTGGTCATACGACCACACTGTTGGTCGTATGAGCACTGGTGGACTTATCAACCTGTAATTATTTATTCTAAGTCCAGATTTCAGTAGTATTAGTAACTGTTCAAGTATCTAAGTCCCAAACATCAAAATGCCTAGTTCTAAGCCTATACACATGATTCTAAGCATAAATCTATCATAAACATGAATATATATACATTCATATCATACGGGTATTATACCCAAATTTATAAGACATACTTACATGCATTTCCAGCCCCCAAAACATTTTTAAAAACAGGTAAAAAGGGGGTCTAGAACTCACCTTAGCTGCTCTTCAAGTTCAAACTCTTCTGCTCGAGCTTTTCCAAAGGATTCGAAAGCCTAGATGTGTCTAAAACACACAAACCCGAACACACATACACATAAGAACATACATTTCTCGGTTTCTTAGCTCAAACACAACTTAAAAACATCAATTCTTACCTTGAATCTGATTTCTTCTTCTTTCTCTCTCTAAGAATCGAAGTTCCTGCTGTTTCTCTCTCTAAAAACCGATGCAAAGAAATGTGCAGGAGGTAACGGGCGACCATGCCTTCCTTTTGTACAAAATAATAATAACTTTGCCCATTTGGCACTTTTGGTCCCTCCTTTTTAGTTGACTTTTATTTTCCTTCTCCTTTCTTTCTATTTCATTCTTTTAATTTCTTTAATAAGAAATTACGGGTGTTACAAGTCCACCCCCCTTATATAGGTTTCGTCCCCGAAACCTGTTATTCCTCAAACAGATGTGGGTAGTGTTGTCTCATCTCTTCTTCAGTCTCCCACGTAGACTCGGATCCCTTCCTGTGCTTCCACTGTACACGCACAAGAGGAACCACTTTATTCCTCAACCTCTTTTCTTTACGATCAATGATTGCCACTGGTTGCTCCACGTAATTGAGCCGTTCGTCTACTTCAATATCCTCCAGTGGTACAACCATGTCTTCATCAGCTAAGCATTTCCTCAGATGAGATACATGGAATGTGGGATGAATTCCACTTAACTCATTTGGCAATTCCAGTCGATAGGCCACCTCCCTTACTCGTGCAATAATTCGGAAAGGTCCTATATACCTCGGGCTTAGCTTACCTCTTTTCCTGAATCTGATAATACCTTTCCAAGGTGAGACCTTCAACATGACTCGGTCGCCAACCTTGAACTCTATCGGTCTTCGCCTCTTGTCAGCATACGACTTTTGTCTATCTTTCGCCGCCTTCATGAAGGCTTTGATCTTTTCTAATTTCTCAGTCGTTGCTTCAATCACCTCAACACCTCCAGTTCCTTCTGCCCAATGTCTCCCCAACATACGGGCGTCCTACATCTCCTACCGTATAGCATCTCGTATGGTGGCATGCCAATACTGGCATGATAGCTATTGTTGTACGAGAATTCTGCTAACGGCAAGTGATCATCCCAACTTCCTCCAAAATCGATCACGCACGCCCGAAGCATGTCTTCGAGTGTTTGGATCGTCCTCTCAGACTGACCGTCCGTCTGAGGGTGATATGCTGTACTAATGTGTAGCCTCGTCCCCATTGCATCGTGAAATCTCTTCCAAAACTTGGAGGTAAACCGGGTGTCACGATCAGACACAATAGACACCGGTACACCGTGACGAGCTACAATTTCCTTGATGAACAGATCCGCCAATCTTTCAGATGAGTACGTCTCGCGGATCGGTAGGAAGTGGGCACTCTTCGTCAGGCGGTCAACTATCACCCATATTGCATCATACCCTTTAGGGTACGTGGTAACTTTGTGATGAAATCCATGGTGATATGCTCCCACTTCCACTCGGGTATATCCAACGGTTGGATCTTCCCGTAGGGCTTCTGGTGTTCCGCCTTCACTTGTAAACAAGTCAGGCACTTACTTACGTACTCCACTACGTCACGTTTCATACCCGGCCACCAGTAATCCTTTTTCATATCGTGGTACATTTTGGTAGCACCGGGGTGAATGGAGTATCGGGTCTTATGGGCCTCGTCCATAATCCTTTCACGTAGATCCCCGTATCGAGGAATCCACATTCGCCCAAATCGGGTCTTAACACCTAGAGTGTTCTCACCCAACTCCGTCACTAGACCTCTCATCCTTTCGGAGTTAAGACGATCTTCTTTCAAAGCCTCGTCTTGAAACTCCTTAACCTGTGTCATCACGTCGGAGGTCATGATCAACTGATAAGCCTTCACCCGGATCGGCTCAGGCCTTTCTTTTCGGCTAAGGGCATCAGCCCACATTGGCTTTGCCCGGGTGGTAATGGATCTCACAATCATAATCTTTTATCAGTTCCAACCACCGCCTCTGCCTCATGTTTAGATCCTTCTGCTCGAAGAAGTACTTCAAGCTTTTGTGGTCTGTGAAGATAGTGCACTTCGTCCCGTATAGATAGTGCCGCCATATCTTCAACGCAAAAACTACCGCAGCTAGTTCTAGATCGTGTGTGGGATAGTTGACCTCATGGGTTTTCAGTTGTCGGGATGCATAGGCTATTACCCTTCCACGTTGCATCAACACGCAACCTAGCCCAGAATAAGATGCATCCGAATAGACCACTAAGTCTTCACTTCCCCAGGCAAAGTCAAGACAGGAGCTTGTGTTAGTCTTGCCTTCAACTCCTCAAAAGCCGTCTCCTGTTCTCGACCCCACACGAATTTCACGTCCTTACGAGTCAATTTTGTCAAAGGTGAGGCTATCTTTGAAAAGTCTTGAATAAATCTTCTATAATAGCCCGCTAATCCCAAGAAGCTACGAATCTCGGATGGCATCTTTGGTGATTCCATTGCATCACGGCCTCAACCTTTGCTGGGTCCACCATTATTCCTTCTGCATTCACTACGTGACCCAGAAATTGCACCTCGCGTAACCAAAAGGCGCACTTGGAGAACTTGGCGTACAATTTCTCCCTTCTCAACGTTTCCAGTACTTCCCGAATGTGGCCGGCATGCTCTTCTTCGCTCCTTAAATAAATCAGGATATCATCGATGAACACAATCACTGATTTATCTAACATTGGCCGACACACTCGGTTCATCAAATCCATAAAAGCAGCTGGCGCGTTAGTTAGACCAAATGACATAACGAGAAACTCATAGTGTCCATAACGCGTACGAAAAGCTGTTTTAGGAATGTCCTGCTCCTTTACCTTCAATTGATGGTAGCCAGATCGAAGATCTATCCTCGAGAACCAACTGGCACCCAGGAGCTGATCGAACAAGTCATCGATTCTCGGTAACGGATACCGATTCTTTATTGTCAACTTGTTCAATTCACGGTAGTCGATACACATTCTCATGCTACCGTCCTTCTTTTTCACAAACAAGACCGGAGCACCCCAAGGAGAGATACTCGGTCTAATAAAGCCCTTGTCAAACAACTCCTGCAGTTGCTCCATCAACTCCTTCATCTCCGTAGGAGCTAATCGATACGGTGCCTTGGCGACAGGTTGGGCACCGGGTATTAAGTCTATTTGAAATTCGATTTCACGGTCAGGTGGCAATTCCGATAAGTCCTCCGGGAACACATCTGGAAACTCACACACAACCGGAACGTCGGATAGTTGTGGTGTTGGTGTTTCCCCATCCTTCACATAACATAGGTAGGCGTTGCACCCACGCCTCATGCATTTCCCCGCCACCGCCATCGAAATCACCTTCGGAATCATCGTTACCCGATCACCGTATATTGTCACCAGACTCCCGTCAGATGCCGTCAATCTAATCATCTTCTTTCGACATACGATATTCGCTTCGTAGGTTGCCAACCAATCCATCCCTAGTACTACATCAAATCCACCTAGGGGCATCACATGTAATCTAGCAGCAAACCTATGACCTTCTAATTCTATGGTACAGTCCTCTATCACATCAGTAACTCTAGTGGACTTACCAATAGCAGTTTCTACATAAAAAGGCTCACTAATGCATTTACTACTAACAGGCAATTTAGCACAGAAAGTAGCAGAAATGAAACTCCTACTAGCACCAGAATCAAATAACACAGAAGCAAGAGTTTGATTTACTAGAAACGTACCTGACACCACATCGGGGTCCGTCCTAGCCTCTTCCTGCGTCATAGTGAAAGCCCTGGCGCTTGCTCTCGGACCTTCACTCCCCGTCTTCTTTACCCCTGAAGCCTCAGTCCTCGGCTTCTTACAGTCCCTGCTCATATGGCCACTTTCTCCACAGTTAAAGCACTTGCCCATACGGCAATCTTTTGATATGTGCCCTGTCTTTCCGCACTTAAAGCAGAGGTTGGATCCCCATTTGCACTCCCCTGAGTGCTCCCTTCCACACTTACCACACTTTCTCACCCCAGCTCCAGACATGACCACTCGACGGTCATCCACCCTTGCCTTCTTGTTGTTCGTCGAAGTATCACCCCGACCAAATCTCTTCCCCTGCCAGTTCTTCTCTCCACTTCCTTTCTTACTTCCCTCAGCCTTTACCAAAGCAGCCCGTTCATCGAATAACCTTCCAGCCAAATCCACTGCCGACCTGAAAGTGCTTGGTCGGGCAGAAATCAAGTGCCAACGAATTTCAGCTGGCAGCCCCTGGATATACCGGTTGATCTTTCGAGACACCGGCGTTACCTGCTCTGGCACCAACAGCGCCAACTCGTTAAACTTGGTGGTATATTGTTGGTGGGTCATTGTCCCTGCCTCTAACTGCAGGAACTCTCTCTCAATTCTATCCATTTCCCGACGAGGACTGAATTCCTCGATCACCAGCCTTTTTAACTCAGCCCACTTCATCTTCCCTATAGCCCTGCTACCCTCGGCTTGGACTATATTTTTCCACCAGCATAAAGCCGACCCTGTGAAAGAGTGGGTAGCAAACTTCACCTTCTTGTCCTCCTGGCAATCACTAATATCGAGGACAGCTTCCATCTCCATCACCCATTGGTGGGCATCAGTAGCAGTACCAGACCCATCAAAAGTTGGGGGCTTGCACCTCATGAATGCCCCGTAGTTACAACCCCGGGCGGTCTCCCGTAACTGTTCTTCTTCCTCTTCCTCTTCATCATCAGATAGTACCATCTCTGCTTCCGCCTGTTGTTGTCTACCTGAGGACCGATTCCTCCCTCGTCTATCGTCTTCACGTACTGCCTTTATCACTTCAGTCACTACAGACGGTAAGATCGTCTGCATGACTTGGTGCACCTCCTCGATCACCGTCTCTTTCACCGAGGCTCTCACATTATCACTCTCATCCACTCCCCCCGAGGGAGTAGTATTAGGTTCTTCGGGAACCTTCTTCTCTTGTCTAGGCCTTCCTCTTGTGGCTCGTCGTTCCGCACCACTTCCGCCACTGCCTCCACCAAGTGGGGCTTTAGATGATCTACCACCGACCATCTTCTATCACACTAAAAGATTTAAACACCAACACGGTCATTCAAGGAAATAGCTCAGTTTATGTCAAGTACAGTAAGTCCCTAATTACAGTGGCCAGTTGTGATTAGCCACTTACTCTACTCTTCACACCCCGAGCATTACCTGTCCTGACACATTAGTATCTAAGTCTAACAGTACACATAAACACATAACATGCGCACGTAACACTGGTTAACTTTCAAGAAAATACCTGATGGCACGCAGCTACTCAGATGGCATTCTCATTCTCCCTGTCCCATTCTCAGTTTAAGTTTTAGGTTTGTTTTAAAAATTTACCCATTTCACTTAAACTTTGGCTCTGATACCAACTTGTAAGGCCCCGTTCCCGGGCACCTCACAGTTAGTCGTCATTACCCATAAAACATACATTTAATATAACTTAATAAAAACCATGCAGCGGAAACTTTGAATTTTTACTATAAATGCTTTTGTAAAGTAATACAACATCCGTTACAAAATATCATTTGTTTGCATTACAATACAAAAACATTAACAAAAGAATGCCATCCCAAAAGAGCTGAGTAGCCGCCTCGTGCCATCCTCAGCAACACTACCTGGCAACTGGAAAACACATAAAAGTCAGCGTTGCTGAGTGAGTTCTAGCTTTGTAATAAAACATACATTTACTTATTTAAAAGTATCCTTTCGTGCATGCGTTCATACATCATACGTACACAGAGATAATATTCGTTATTATCTTCATCATTCGTTATTCATTGTTATCTTTAACTTCTCGTATGGATTCTGTCAGGCTTTACCCACTTCATAGCACTTGGCTATGATTACTGTGGTCGAATGACAAGAATCCCGTTCATACTTACTTGCACGCATTGAAAGGTGAATTGTACCAATACCATATGCTACACCCCGATCGTTATTAGCTACCGGGCCGTAGTCAACATATGACGGAAAATCGTATGCCACGGTACTAGAGGTAAGCGGTAGAGGTACCATGACCATGGTCAATCACATAGAAGGACCAATCGCGTTATTCAATGCTTGCAAGACATAATTCGTTCGTTCATTAATGCATGTATTCATCATCATTCTTCTTTTCGTCATTCGTTAATACATGCATTCGTCATCATGTTCCTCTTTCATTATCTTTCACTTTACGATACATAATACTCATTAGTTCATTCTCGTTATTCGTAAAGTTTCAGAAAGATAAGCACACAATTACAAGGAACACACACACTCATCATACATACTCATCATACATTCATCACCATACATACATCATCATACATTCATCATCATACGTAGCATCATACCACATTTAACAATATTTTAATAATATTGTTAACAATAATACACTGATAATAACATCGGAAACAATAAGGGTTAACCATAATCATCATTACATGCATGAAACATCATCATTTGTTAACCCTAGTCAGCCCTGGTCAAAACCTCGAACTTCGGTATTTCAGGAAATTTCTGAAAAATTCTAAGTGTCCTAGGCGTTTGAGCCCTGTTGGGCGTAAAAGCCCTCTAGCCGTATGAGCACTATTGGGCGTAAGAGCACTGCTGGGCTTTTCATCTTATACTTAGAATTTATCATCTGGTCATACGACCACACTGTTGGTCGTATGAGCACTATTGGTCGTACCATCCCATACTTAGAATTACATTCTGATCATACGACCACACTGTTGGTCGTATGAGCCCTATTGGACTCTTCAACACACTTAGAAAATTTCATCACATGGTCATACGACCACTGTTGGTCGTATGAGTCCTATTGGGCCAACACTTAGAAATATACTTGGTCATACGACCACACTGTTGGTCGTATGAGCCCTGTTAGACTCATCAGCACTTAGAAAAAAATATATCTTCTGGTCATACGACTACACTGTTGGTCGTATGACCCCTACTGGGCTTCAACACTTAGAAAAATATCCTGGTCATACGACCACACTGTTGGTCGTATGAGCACTGGTGGACTTATGAACCTGTAATTATTTATTCTAAGTCCAGATTTCAGTAGTATTAGTAACCTGTTCATGTATCTAAGTCCCAAACATCAAAATGCCTAGTTCTAAGCCTATACACATGATTCTAAGCATAAATCTATCATAAACATGAATATATATACATTCATATCATACGGGTATTATACCCAAATTATAAGACATACTTACATGCATTTCCAGCCCCCAAAACATTTTTAAAAACAGGTAAAAAGGGGGTCTAGAACTCACCTTAGCTGCTCTTCAAGTTCAAACTCTTCTGCTCGAGCTTTTCCAAAGGATTCGAAAGCCTAGATGTGTCTAAAACACACAAACCCGAACACACATACACATAAGAACATACATTTCTCGGTTTCTTAGCTCAAACACAACTTAAAAACATCAATTCTTACCTTGAATCTGATTTCTTCTTCTTTCTCTCTCTAAGAATCGAAGTTCTTGTTGTTTCTCTCTCTAAAAACCGATGCAAAGAAATGTGCAGGAGGTAATGGCGACCATGCCTTCCTTTTGTACAAAATAATAATAACTTTGCCCATTTGGCACTTTTGGTCCCTCCTTTTTAGTTGACTTTTATTTCCTTCTCCTTTCTTTCTATTTCATTCTTTTAATTTCTTTAATAGAAAAATTACGGGTGTTACACATCATCTTTCACTTCTATCTAGATCCTGTCAGACTTTACCCTCTTCATGGCACCCAGCCACGATTACTGAGGTCGAATGACAAGGATCCCGTTCATACCATTCTAGGTCCGGTCAGGCTTTACCCTCTTCATGGCACTCAGCCATAATTACTGAGGTCGAATGACACTGATCCCGTTTCGTTCGTTATTATGATATTTCGTTAATGTTCATTTCATACATTCGTTCTCTCCATCATACTTTTTTTCATTCATCAACTCACGCAATACTCCCGACTCATGTCCGAAGACTGATACTGTGCCGGGGCCTTTAAACAAACCCACGACTCATGTCCGAAGACTGACACACTACCGGAGCACGCGATTCGTTTCTCATTCATCTCAACTCATTCTCACGCACTACTCCCGACTCATGTCCGAAGACTGATACTGTGCCGGGGCCTGTACACAAACCCCCGACTCATGTCCGGAGACTGACACAGTATCGGAGTACGCGACAAGGACCCCTTTCGAGTCTGTTGCGACACAGAGTCACTCACCTCATACATATGCTTGCAAGCCTTTCGTTCGTTCATTCATTCATTAATGCATGCATTCATTCATTACGTTCCTCTCTCCATTATCTTCCACTTTACGTTATATAATACTTTCGTTACATTCATTAACATTCAACGCAAAGCCACAGAAAGATAAACATACATAATAATAAGGAACATAAAAGCAACGTACAACATCAATCACACAGGGCAACATCGCACACCCACAACATACATCATGCATAGCATACAACGTGCATAAGCACACGACATCAACATCATCCGAATCACACGCATCACATCAACAACCAAACGACATCACACATCATCATGCGTCATCCTATATCGTTCGTACCCGTCACATCATCAACAACCCCAAAGGTCCGAGCCTACGTCTGTACTTTCCCGAAAGTCAGACAATACTATGGTCATTCGGGCGTATGGACCCTATTCGGTCGTATGGTCCTCCATGCGTATGAGGACACCTGGGCGAATGGACCTCCAATTGCATAGCCTCTAATCGCATACTTCCCATGCGAATGAACCTCAGTCGCATGACAGCCGGGCGTATGGACCTCAGTCGTATGACCTTCATGCTAATGGCCTTCAGTCGCACACCTGTCATGCGTATGAACCTCATTCGCACGAATCACGGGTGTATGGACTCCAGTCGCATGACCTTCAGTCACATGACCTTCATCCGCATTTCATTCAGTCGCACGACCTTCAGCCGCATTTCCTTCAGTCGCATAGTCCTCATGCATATGAACCTCAGTCGCACTACTGTCATACGAATGAACCTGAGTCGCCCTCCTTTCGTGCGCATGGACCCAATCACATGCCATTCGGTCGCATGGACCTCCATTCGGTTGCATAGCCCTAGCTGATGCAGAATGCAGTTCATCCCGAACTGCAGCCGTCCCTTTCGACCTCCAAACTCTTCCAAACCTCATTTGAGCTCAATTCAACCCTTCTAAACCTTAGGGAAACATACCACAACATCATTCAAGCACAACCAAGCCTAAAATCAAGCCCCAAACGAATATACAGATACACATACATACATAAACGGGTTTTTCACCCAAATACCCGAAAATAGTTTTTCGGGTGTGTTCCAGCCCTAAAATCATTCAAAAGTGTGTAAAAGAGGGGTCCTAGAACTCACATGAACAATCCCGTCAAGTAGAGCTTTGATTTGACCCGCTACACTTCGATTTCATGCTCCCTTGGCTGAGTTTGGCAAGAATGGGGAGGGTGTGGGCTGCCCTCCCCCTTTTATACTCCCATTCATCTAAGTTTCTCTCGTTGGCGAGTTTGGTCCCTCGACTTTGGACTTTATTTCTTTTCTTCTTTCTTCGGCTTCAAAGAAAATTTCCGGGTGTTACAATAAACTTACAAAAAAACCTTTGATTTTTGAAATATCTAAAATATTTCACAAATCAGATTGTGACACGTGCTCAAATATCTCTCTGCAACTATACCAATGCATGTGGTATCGTCAGCTTTTACTGACCAGCAATACCAATGCATGTGGTATCGCTAAGGTATCGATGAAAAATAAAAAAATGTATTTCTTGTCAATGATACTACATGCATATATATATATGTGTGTGTGTGTGTGTGTGTATCGCGCAGAAAGAATATTGAAAATGTAGTTGTATCACGGTCAGCGATACGCATACTGTGAATCACCAGAAAAAAAAATATAATTAAAAGTTAATATATAATTAATGACAAAATTTTTTCATAATAAATTTAAAAAATTGTAATGAATTTTTAAATACTTTTATTATTAATAACTAATATCTATCATAATTAATGAATACTATACTATCTATAAATTCATCTAAGGTTTTTTTTAATTTTAAAATTTCATCTAAAGTTCTTTCAAATTAATGAAGTCGAAGAGTACGTGACTATAATTTTGAAAAGATTGAAAATGTCTTTATAGTCCAAGTGAAAATTGTTGATAAGTTTTATAATAAAAATGTAAATTAAAAAAATTAAAATACAACGATATGTCAGTGATACACATATTTTTGAGTAGATATGTCAGCGATACGAGTTGACTCGCTGAAGTGTCTAAATATTATTAGTTTCATTATTTTTAATAAAGTAAAGACATCTTTGATTTGACATAAATGGGTGATACATCAGCGATACGTTATAGATACACGCTTGTTTACGAGGCAATACACCATGGTTGGTGTATCTCCGGTGCATCACCGAACATTAAAAATAAAAAAAAGTCACGTTGGGTGATACCACATGAATTGGTATAGCCATGTGACAATATGATGGTTAGATTACAAAATTCATTGATCAACGGATATTATTGTAAACTGATTTGGTCAATTAACTATTTTGGTAATTATATATAATATTAATTACTAATTTTATTATGCATTATAGGTTGTACAAAATGCTATATGGGTTGTACCACTTTTTGTCTTGTTCATGTTTAATCTTTAGTTTTTTTTTTCAACTCAATATTTTTATATATTTTACGATTTAACCCAATTTTTTTTCTTTTAACTTTGGTCCTTATATTTTTTATATTAAAAAATTTACGTTTTACGTTTCGATCTACATTTTACGAGTTACGCACCGGTCCAAGACCGACTTACTTATTGTTTTATATGTTTTATGTTTTGTCTAACAGTGTTGTGTCCTTAGTGTTACATTTCCTTCAAGAGCGGTTTTATTTGTTTTTCGTTTTTCTATAAGAGTTTTTCGGCGTTGGTGGTCGCTAACGGTGGTGTGGCCTTTGGTGCTACTTAGTATGGTTTTACGCTCTCGTAGCAACACGGGGGGCTTAATACTATTTTCTATAAAATTTAGATGTTAATTAAGAAGAAATAGTTACATGAATATTTATGCTTTGTTAAAAGAAATATTTTGGCATCCCGTATTAGTTTTAAGTATATTTGGCTACTATATTGATCGATGTCGTATGGTCGGTCAAAAATATTAATTAAATAGTCCTTAATCACCCTTAATAGCAAAGGGTAAGTAGGATGTCGAATCCACAGGGAATCACGGGAAAGTGCTAGCAACAATTAACTTAAAGCTACTAAACATTGAAAAGTAAATTGTTTTATGGACTTAATTAAGAAATAATTATATTAATGAAATAAAGTTTAAGTTTTTAACAATCTTGAAAAAAAGCAACCCACTTTAGGATCCAGGTTTGGCAAAGTTATAATTTTTCTTGAATGAAACCTAGTGAAAAGTCATTAATGGTGACTTACACATGATATGATTTAACTGACAATTATGGATTAAAGTTTAAAGGAACTTATTCACACAATTACCAATTTAAATAATAAAACCCTAATTCTAATAATCAATCATGTAATGATCACAAACAACCAAAGTTAAAGAATATCAAAATTAGGTTAAATCATAATCAAACCGTTTAACTAATCAAATAATAAATTAAATCCAACAAGAACTTAAAAGGTTCAAGATTTAATCTCAAATCTAGGTTACAAGCTAAGAAAAATAAGAACTTGCACAGACCCTTCCCCAAAGTGAATCACAATGCATTTAGCCTTGCATTATCATCGATTCTTCAACACGAGTGTATTTGATCATGTAATTCGGATGAAATTAATGTTCTTGATGTTGGAAGAGCTTGAGAATGATCCAAGATTGCCAATTTTCATCCAAGATTGTTGTGTGTAAAGTTGTAATTCGTATTAGGGTTTTCCCCTTTTAAATCCCTTCAAATTAGGTTAAAATCCACCAAAACGCGGCGATCGGCGTCAGTGGTACCTATGGAGGCATCGGTGGTGCCCCCAGCGCCTTCTGGGCTGAAAGTTACCGACCAATGGTGGCTCTGACGGTGTTTCTGACGGTATTGGCGTCGGTGGCGGTGGTCATGGCTTTGGTGGTGCCACCCCCTACAAAAACTTGATTTTCATATGTAACTTTCCGAGACCTTTCCGTGGACAGGTCGTGGGTCTCGTAACTCTTTTCCTAGCTCAAGTTATACCGTTTTAAGATACCATTGACGTACAACTTCGATTTATCATATCTTGACTTCTCTAGCTCCAATTATCATCCCGTTTCTTCCCATTTCTTCGTATACTTCACATTTGACCTACAAACACAAGATAAATCCCAAAGTAATTTTATTTCTCATACATTTACACGTAAAACCTAGAAATAAAGCATTTAAGCGTTGAACTTTCACCACCCGATCACAATCCTCACACTTACCTTTTGCTTGTCCTCAAGCAAAGCTCAATTGTAATCTATAAAACCATCATTGCAAATATATATCACTAGTCACCTATTAAAAATCAATTAAGGTCTAAGGTCATGCCCTAATTTACACGACTTACATTGTCTAATAGATTTACGTTCTAGCAAATCAATTATAAGCAAAATAAGACATCACCCAACTAATATTAACATGATTTTGATTTTTAATCTCATGTACACACCCCTCACAATAATTCACTCTTCTCAGTTTATATTTGGACTAGTAAAAGATATACTAGTGTAATCACTCAATAACCCAATATATTACATTGTCAACATAAGCTTGTATAGCAATCACACCTCCACCATTTGCATAGATCTTGCACACATCTAAAGGACTTATGGATTTTTGGGATTTGGCACGGGTAGGAACTTTTTGGCTTTTTAAAAGTGGCTAACACAAAGAGAAATATAAACCAAACCGTTAAACCATCCTTATTATCATGACTCTCGGAATTATATCACTTTGATCATTTTTAACCACTTTTTTTTCAATATATATATATATATATATATAATATATATATATATATATCATTTTTCTCTCTTTTATAATATAAGCTTGACTTCGGATGCTCTGTTACTTTGAATGCCTTAATGATCGGTTATCAAGTAACAATTTGGGCTTTATGTATTGAGTTTAATAAGAGAATGATTTAAGGCTCAACATGACTACTAAGGGGTAAGATGGATGACTCTACTAAGGGGTAAGATGAATGACTCTACTAAGGGGTAAGATGGATGACTCTAACAATCGTTTAACAAGTAACTGGGTTTCTAAATTGCCTTTGTCATTTATATGCATCATCTTGCTTATAGTCTTGATATGTATCAAACAATACAAGTTCTGCAACAAAAGTAGTATATGGCCTACCCTTAATAAATGAATATATATATAATGTGTTTGAAGTCATAGGCTCAAAATCTAACCAAATAGGAATTTAGGCTACTGATGTGCACATGAGTTTATTATATCAAAAGCTCGTTAACACTAACGAGGCATCCGTCACATTTTCAAAAACGACCCGCTAGAAAAACTTATCTCACAACTTAAAGAATATGACCATGGCCTAGGATCTACACTAATCTTTTAATAAGCAACAAGCTAGTGATTTATATTGAAAATTTTGGTATTTAAATACAATAAACTTCACTTGAACATTTGTAAAAAAAATTACATTTTAACTTTTTCTGAAAACTTTTACCATATCTCCTCATCCGCATACTTGAGATGTACATTGCCTCCAATGTATTAACTAAACGTTACTATTAGTGTGGAAACAAGAGAATTTTAAGATCAGGCCCAATCTTATCATGTTCACAAACCATTTACAACCAGTCGGGGAACCACCATCAATAATCGAAAATTAAAACTAACTACAAATTAACTATTTCTAACAATTAAGAAGGGAAACAAATGCACCTGATTACGTGTTTGTGGTAAGATCTTCAATTGTACTATTGATCTTCAACATCTCGTCCACTAATTTAAAAGACATACTAAAACTCGTGTAGAAGCGAACTTCTCACTTCATGATTAACACCTCCTTTTAAATCAATGATGCATCCCTTTCTCCACACTTAAAGTATTGCATTGTCCTCAATGCAACTTTTAAGTGAAAAAAATTGATTAAAACTAGTTAACTTGTTTGACATAAATTAGAAAAAAATATCACTTTAAACATAAAAGTCCTAAACTCACTTTCGTAGGAATCACGGTTACATTTAGCATATGCAACAAGCCTTTTAAACCATCCGGTAGAGCCAGGTGGACGAGTGTAGTCTCGTGAGAGTTTCTACTGAACACACCCATAAAGTTCTTAAATAAACAAAAAAAACTAAGAAAACACAAAATACCTTGGGTTGCCTTCCAAGTAATGCTAAGTTTTAGGTCTTTAGCCAGATCGTACCTGCTATTTGTTATGGTGGTTTAAGTGCACATTTGCCTATAGAATTCCCGACAAACGCTCGGTAGTTGACATGCCAATTCCATAGTTGCTTTCCAATAATCAGCAAGTCAATTGAATATTTGTTGCGGAGCCATTTCATGATAATTTGTCCAATGCCTTGTAATGCCACCATCTTTTTCTTTATCCTCAAACCCTCTTCTTTAACTTTATTGCTTGGAGTAATAAATATGGGGGAGGGATAGGTATTAACATGGATTATTTTAAACTTTGGCTCCTCTAATGGTGTTATGTCTTCTATCAGCTTTAAACACACAAATTCATGTTCTTGAAGTCTGGTAACCTCTTCAACCACATCACCATCACTCACAGTACTATTATCCAACTTAGATTGCGCTTGTCTTAGTTGAGTCATATCTTCAACTAGTTGGCCAACCTGCTTAACAAGTACTTCGAGTAATTTATCTCTTTCTTGTCTTCTTTTTTCATTTCTACCAACATGTCAAGATTTTATCATGGTTAGAGCTCATTGAACCTTGATGCATCTCGTATGACACTTGAGGATATTCATGATACTATATCATACTCCTCTCGATAACTTGATAAATATGATATCCTAGGTTCATAGTGGTTGATATCCCACTGTTGGGCATATTTGTATTCCATGTCTGCGTGATAATTTTCTTGATAATTTGATAGTGGAGGTGGTTCATAGCATGGATAATATGAGTGGGTTTCCTCATATTCATAGTTTGGCCTCACATATCCCATTTGTCGCCTGTATTCAGAACATCTTCTTTCTATGTTTCCATATTTGCTTTTGAACATTGGACAATCTTGAGTCCAATGATAAAGGCTTCCGCAACACATACATGGATCATTATCCCAGTCGTAATCCATGATAGTATCAAAATTCTTGAGATTATTCTAAGCCTCCAAAGAAACTACCTGCAAACAAGTAGCAAATACCACGCGTAATTCCGAACGACAAAAAAATAATTAAACTAAAAACAAGAAAAAGAAATTTTTTTGGTTTTTTTATGGAATTTTTAAGAAAACAAATAACTATTACTAACACTAAGCGCAACGATCCTCCGGCAACGGCGCCATTTTGATCGATGTCGTATGGTCGGTCAAAAATATTAATTAAAGAGTCCTTAATCACCCTTAATAGCAAAGGGTAAGTACGGTGTCGAATCCACAGGAATCACGGGAAAGTGCTAGCAACAATTAACTTAAAGCTACTAAACATTGAAAAGTAAATTGATTTATGGACTTAATTAAGAAATAATTATATTAACGAAATAAAGTTTAAGTTTTTAACAATCTTGAAGAAAAGCAACCCACTTTAGGATCCAGGTTTGGTAAAGTTACAATTTTTCTTGAATGAAACCTAGTGAGAAGTCATTAATGGTGACTTACACATGATATGATTTAAGTGACAATTATAGATTAAAGTTTAAAGGACCTTATTCACACAATTGCCAATTTGAATAATGAAACCCTAATTCTAATAATCAATCACGTAATGATCATAGACAACCAAAGTTAAAGAAGATCAAAATTAGGTTAAATCATAATCAAACGGTTTAACTAATCAAATCATAAATTAAATCCAACAAGAACTTAAAAGGTTCAAGATTTAATCTCAAATCTAGGTTAGAAGCTAAGAAAAATAAGAACTTGCACAAACCCTTCCCCCAAAATGAATCACAATGCATTTAGCCTTGCATTATCATCGATTCTTCAACACGAGTGTATTTGATCATGTAATTCGGATGAAATTGATGTTCTTGATGTTGGAAGAGCTTGAGAATGATCCAAGATTACCAATTTTCGTCCAAGATTGCTGTGTGTAAAATTGTAAGTCGTATTAGGGTTTTCCCCTTTTAAATCCCTTCAAATTAGATTAAAATCCACCAAAACTCGGCGATCGGGGTCGGTGGCGCCCCAACGCCATTTGGGCTGAAAGTTACTGACCAATGGTGGCTCTGACGGTGTTTCTGACGGTATCGGCATCGGTGGCTGTGGTCATGGCGTAGGTGGCGCCACCCCCTGCACAAACTTGATTTTCATATGTAACTTTCCGAGAGCTTTCCATGGACAGGTCGTGGGTCCCGTAACTCTTTTTCTAGCTCAAGTTATGCCCGTTTTAAGATACCATTGACGTACAACTTCGATTAATCATATCTTGACTTCTCTAGCTCCAATTATCATCCCGTTTCTTTCCATTTCTTCGTATTCTTCACATTTGACCTACAAATACAAGATAAATCCCAAAGTAATTCTATTTCTCATGCCTTTACATGTAAAACCCAAAAATAAAGTATTTAAGCGTTGAACTTTCACCACCCACTACCTCCGGACATGATAAACATAAACTCACCGTTAGATGTGATCACCAGGATGTTAGGAAGACCCTGTTAAAATTTCACAACGATCCGACGGTTCAATCTCCGGGAAACTACCGGTTTCTGAGCTGCTGTAATGAGGAAAACGAAATTCTTCACATTCTTTTTCTTCTGCTCGAATTATGTATCTATAACTCAATTATTGCATAGAGATCCAATGTTGTTGTTGTTGGTCAATTTTCTTTGGTGAGGACTTTTCAAAAGAAAACGGTGGTAGTGGGTGGTGGTCCCCACTAGATAAAAAAAACCACCCAATAAATCTCCCCCTTTTTGTCTATGTGGAAGAGTTCGCCATCCCGGCGATTGAGCAACAAATCTTCAACTTCTCCCTTGCTAGAGCTTTGGTCAACATATCAGAACCATTATCATCGGTGTGGACTTTCTCAAGCTCAAACAACTTATCTTCAAGTGCGTCCCTAATCCAATGATATTTTGTATCAATATGTTTTGTTCGCTTATGTTACGTAGAATTCTTAGCAAGGTGAATTGCACTTTGATTATCACAAAGAACCACGTAGCGCTGTTGCATAAAGCCAAGCTCTTGTAAAAATCTTTTCAACCACAATAGTTCTTTGCATGCTTCTGTTGCTGCCATATACTCAGCCTCTGTAGTAGACAACGCAACACACTTTTGCAGCCTTGATTGCCATGGCACAGCTCCCCCTGCAAAAGTCATCAAATATCCAGAAGTGGATTTCATGTTATCTTTGTTACCTGCCATATCAGAATCTGTATAACCCACAAGCATAGGTTCACCATCTCCAAATGTGATACCAAGTTTGGAGGTACCACGTAGATATCTAAAAATCCACTTAACTGCTTCCCAATGCTTCTTACCTAGATTAGACAGAAAACGACTAACAACACCTACTGCATAGGCTATGTCAGGTCTTGTACATACCATGGCATACATCAAACTACCCACTGCTGAGGCATATAGAACTCTATCCATCTCTTCAATCTCCTCCTTCGAAGAAGGGCAATCTCTTTCAGTTACTTAAAATTGGGAGTGAGGGGGGAACTCACTGCTTTGGCTTTAGCCATGTTGAATCTGCAAAGCACCTTCTCAATGTATTGCTCTTGTGACATGTGGAGTTTCTTTGAAGCTCTATCTCTAGTAATCCGAATGCCAAGAATCTGTTTTGCTGGTCCCAAGTCTTTCATAGCGAATGACTTGCTCAAATCTTTCTTCAGCTGCACAATCCTCTCTGCATTCTTACCAACAATCAACATATCATCAACATAAAGCAATAAGATAATGAAATCATCAACACCAAACTTCTGATAGAAAACACAGTGATCTGAAGTAGTCTTTCGATAGCCTTGCTTCCCCATAACTGACTCAAACTTCTTGTACCACTGTCTTGGTGCCTGCTTCAACCCATAAAGACTTTTCTGAAGCTTACAGGCATAGTCTTCTTTACCCTTAACCTGAAACCCTTCAGGTTGCTCCATGTAGATTTCTTTATCCAAGTCACCATGAAGGAATGCTGTCTTGACATCCATTTGCTCAACCTCAAGATCAAGGCTGGCAGCTATACCAAGAATCGCCCTAATAGAACTCATCTTCACGACTGGAGAGAAAATCTCATCAAAATCAATACCCTTTCTTTGACTGAACCCTTTAACCACCAATCTGGCCTTGTACCTAGGCCTTGACGTATGTTCTTCAGTCTTGAGCTTATAAACCCATTTGTTTTTCAAAGCTCTCTTGCCCTTAGGCAATTTTACCAACTCAAAGGTATTGTTCTCATACAAGGAATTCATTTCATCTTGCATGGCTTCAACCCACTCTCTTTTGTGTTCATCTTCCATAGCCTCTTCATAACACTCAGGCTCTCCCCCATCAGTGAGTAAAACATACTCATCAGCAGAATAACGAGTGGAAGAATGACGGTCTCTGGTAGACCGCCTAAGTGGGACAAATGATGGCATACCTGGTACTAGTAGCTCTGGATGAAAACCCTCATCAAACTCATTGTTCGTTGGATCCGTATCATTGTTCACTGGATCTGTATTATTGCTATCATCAGTGTCATGCTCTTCACTTTGAGTGTCATCTCCATTTTGTGGTTCAGATTGTCGAGGAGGAATTGGATCCAAATCAATAAGATCATTACTACATTGAGGAACTATGTTTGACTTCTCAATGTCTTTCAAACCTTGATCTTCTACAAACACAACATCACGACTTCTAACAAGTTTCTTCAGAACCGGATCATATAACCTATACCCAAACTCATCTTGCCCATAGCCAAGGAATATACATGGTCTGGTCTTCACATCAAGCTTTGACCTTTCATCTTTGGGAATGTGCACAAAAGCCTTGCATCCAAAGACTCTCAAATAATCATATGAATATCTTTGCCGCTCCAAACCCTGTTAGGAACATCAAAAGACAAAGGAACACACGGGGTAAGATTAATAACATGTACTGCAGTAATTAAAGCCTCACCCCAAAAAGAATCAGGCAATTCTGCATGTGAGAGCAAACATCTAACTCTCTCCATCAAGGTTTTGTTCATCCGTTCTGCTAAACCGTTCAACTGTGGTGTCTTTTGAGGAGTCTTCTGGTGTCGAATTCCTTTCTCTCTACAATAGGCATCAAAAGGACTAATATACTCACCTCCATTATCTGTTCGAATACACTTGAGCTTCTTCCCAGTTTGTCTTTCAACTAAGGCATGAAACTGCTTAAACACATCTAACACTTGATCTTTAGACTTCAAGTTGTAAACCCATACTTTCCTTGAATGATCATCAATAAATGTGACAAAATATAAGCAACCCCCAAGTGATCTAGTCTTCATCGGATCACATACATCAGAATGCACCAAATCAAGTATCTTGTCTCTCCTAGTAGGAGGATGACTCTTAAAGGAAACTCTTGTTTGCTTACCTTCCAGACAGTGAGAACACTTTTTCAAATGAACATTACCAACACCGGACAAAGCATTCCTCTTTGAGAGTAAAGACATCCCTTTTTCACTCATATGGCCAAGTCTTTTATGCCACAACTCTGACATGTCAGTATCCACCAATGAATGAACTGAATCTTTAGAGATCTTCGGATGTGTCATGTAAAGCTTTGAGCTTCTTTTGCCTCTTGCCACAATCAAAGAGCCACGAGTGAGTTTCCAACTACTATCACCAAAGAAATTATGGTATCCATCATCATCAAGCAAACCTGCAGAGATCAAATTAAGTCTGATATTCGGGACATGTTTCATATTATGTAAAACCAATTCCACCCCAGTGTCAAACTTCAAACAAACATCTCCAAAACCAATGATCTTAGATTCCCCCTTCTTACCCATCTTAACAATCCCAAAATCACCAGATGTATAAGATGAGAAAAAATCCCTTTGTGATGTCACATGACAGGTAGCACCACTGTCAACAACCCAACTCGTGTCATCAGATGTAATATTCACCATATCATGATCACAACAAATAAAGAACTCTTCAGTAGCAGTATTAGCTTCATTAGTGTCATTGCCACCATCTGTAACATCGCGTATTTTCGTAAAAAAAAAAAAAAATTAATTAATTAATTAGTTTATAAACAATCAAGTTTATTACGTTGATTTTTAATTCAAATAATTATAATAACAAAAAATAATAATAATAATAATAATAATGAAAATATAAAGTTGAATTAAAGCCTATAACAAATATTTTTACATGAAATGTTAACATTACTAATCACAAGGGCTAAAATGTAACTTACATTAACACTAAAACATAAACTTTGGATTAAAATGGAGCAAAGGTATACTTCAGGGACCATTCTTGTAAACTTTGGAAACATCCCAACCCCACCCCCATTTCCCCTTCGCTGTGTTCCTTGGCTTTTCTTCTTCTTTCGGCCGAGATCCATACATCAATCGCACTACGGGTTATTTTAGTCAAAAGTAAACCCGCATAATCGAATCATGGAACATTTAAAAACTTCCTATGTAATCAATTTCAATCGAAACAAACTCAAACAACACACCCGACCTCCTTCCCCTTCCGCGACCTGCAACCTACTCAAAACCCCACTTTCGATCGATTTCAATCAAAATTACCATAGGGTTTTTCATCCTTATCATCATACGAAGCTTCCCCTACGTTTAATTGGATTATAAACAAGATTTGAGCATCAAACGACTACTCACTGTGCCGCGACCTGTTCATCTTTGGGTAAGGCATCGATCGATCATCATATGATTAATTACACACACCCACACACTCGATTTTTCATGAGGTCAAAAGCCCCATGATTGCAGAAGCATTCGATATCGAATTGAACTTCGATTTGGGTCTGGATCGAACCTAGGGTTCGAATGGATTTGGGAATTGGGGTTTGATCGAGATTAAGCTTAAAACAATCTGAAGCCGGAACCTTTCGCGGCTTAGGCCTTTAGTCTGCTGGTTCCTGCGCCCCATTTCAACCTTGAGGTCCCGGGTTCGAAACCCGGCAGCCTCCTATTTTTAAACATTTTTTAGGCCATTTTAAGCCTCTAAAAATTCTAAAAAAATTCATAAAAATCATAAAAAATATTTTTAAGACATTAAAGATATTTAAACAACTAATTATTTTTCTGGAATTTATTTCAATATTTTATCTATTTTTAATAAATGTTTTAAATAAATAAAGTTATAAATAATACAAAAATTATTTAAATAAAAATGAACTCCTAATAATAATTTAATTTATTGAATTATTATTTGACACAATATTATTTGTAATAATTTCACACAATATTTATTATTGTTTAAATAATGATTAAATATATAAATTTATTATATTTAAATCATTTTAAATAACAATTTCATTTCTTTTAATAAATTAAATAATTAAACATATTAGTTAATTATCACATAATTAATTAATAAGATTAATTATTTATTTTTCCACATTTTCACAATAAATCAAACAGATACGTAAACTAATACGTTTATTTCTAAAATCTAAACATAATCATTTTCAATAAATCTATTTGTTTCAAGACATACAAATTAGATAGAATATTTAAACCACCATTCAAAATCAAAATGGAAACCTTAAAACATTCCCAAACTTTCAAATCATTATTATTCTAACACGAGACACCGTTCCTTAGGTTAACCGTAAGGAAATCACAGGTGTCTAACCTATCACGATCAAAATCTAATCTCATCAATCAGGTGAGTATTCATATCCCCTTTTTATATCATTTCCTATTTGGGGGAAATCATGTGATACAATATATTCAATCATGATATTCTATTGTTGTTTCATTCTAAATTCAATTCAAGACAGGTTATGTTATTATTTGCAATTATGTGAACATATTATGGTAAACTGGACGACAGTAAAACCCTAATTCAATCAATCAATCAATCCTGGCAACAATGTAGATCTACTGGTTTGGATAACCCACCCCATACGAATAGTCGAGTGGTGATTGTGCCAGAGGCAAGAGTCAATCTATGGTGTATGTGTGGAGTCTATTATATGCAAGTGTCAAGTCAAGGGGTTGTTATTGTGTCGGTTTATCTATATGCTTTACTATTGCAATATAAGTCTTAATGTTACCTTGTGAATTGAATTATTCTCAATCAATCAATCAATCTATATGTATACTCAAAACTATGATTACTCACCAGCTAATTCGTTAGCTGACTTTATTTTCTCACATGATTTCAGGTTAAGCAAGCTAGTGGACTTCTACTTGATCATATAAGACCTGGACTTAGTCAAAACAAAAGACAATTATTATTTGTGACTTTGACTGTTGTATTTGTATCTGTTAAATTCATGTTATCCTGTAATCTGATTTTAATATTATTTTCACTATTAGACAATCATGAGTTATGAACAATCAATCATTCCCTCGTTCGCTCCGATGATTCCGCCGTCGGTCGGGGTGTGACAGATTGGTATCAGAGCCATGGTTATAGGGAATTAGGTTATTAGAAATGGAATGACCTAGACTATAACTAAGTACCCTTACACATGAGTCCTCTCATGTATTTTACATGCTTAGATAGGATTTTTATGTGCCTTACGTGTTTATACTTGATTATGTGATTATCTGCCTTATGTGATTATTCTTATACTTTGAATCTATCAATATACACACGAATCTTAACTCATGTTCTAAGGCATTGTGTGCCTAATTCAAGTGATTTCAAACTCCAAAACTCGATTGTTATTCATGGTTTTCAAATCTCGTCAAAGTCCGTGTCACACGACGAGAACATGCAATGCTGGAAGAGTGGGATACCTGTATCTTAAGGTGTTCTGTCTAGGCAAGGTATTCATACAACTTGATTACCTTACCTGGGACCCTCGAGATGAGTATTCGCTTATAGGTACGCATGTCCTTGTTAAGGTTGTGGTGGACACAAATACTTTGATTAGTCAACGTACTCGCTTTGATTTACGAATCAAACGATTACACTCGGAACATATCATCGTTATTATGCCAAATTCTCGATCCTCGTTTTCATGTTATATAGCTCATATTACCCAATTCTCATAAACTATCTCAATGATATTTCAGAATGTCTCCTCGTCGAATCCGTTCACGATCTAGAAACTCTGGCCGTAAGATTTCTGCTATTGTAGCACGTGAAGTTACTGCGGTCATCCCAACTCTACTTACCCATTTGAACCAAGGAAACAATGTTGTTCAAAACCCAATTGCACCAAACCCTCCCCGAACTTGTACTTACAAACAATTCAGTTCTTGCAACCCCACTAAGTTCAGTGGAACTGAAGGTGCTACCGGATTACTACAGTGGTTCGAAAGCATCGAAAACACATTCTTAAACAGTGAATGCCCTGAAAATCTGAAAGTCCGGTATGCCACAAGTGTTCTCCAGAAACGCGCACTTACTTGGTGGAACGGAGAGAAACGAACCCGTGGAACTGAAACTGCTCTAGCCTTAACATGGACTGAAGTTAAGGATCTCATGACTAAAGAGTTCTGCCCAAGAAATGAAGTCCGGAAACTGGAAGCTGAGTTCTGGGAATTAACCCAAGACAGTGGCGAGAACCTCACATACACTAACCGATTCCACGAACTGAGCCTTTTGGTACCGCATCTTGCTACCCCTACCTCCCGAGCCATCGAGAAATACATTGGTGGTCTACCCATGCAGATTCAGGATACGGTGCTAGGAAGGAATCCTTCGACACTAGAAGATGCTATCAGGCTGGCTGCACAGTTAACCGATAATCATGTGAAAGCTGGTTCCTTAACCAGGAAAGGATCGAAGAAGAATACCGATAAACTTCCTAATGAAACCGTCAAAACCGACCAACCCGAGCTTTCCAAGAACAGGAAGAGGAAGGCTCAATCTCAAAACTTTGCTGTAATTACGCCTGCTGTGCCAATTAATCAAATCCCTCCAACTCGTCAACCAGTAGTAAACAACCAATCACTAATGAAAAAGCCATACGCTGGACCCCATCCACTGTGTAACATCTGCAATTACCATCATCCCGCTAACACTCAATGTCGTCAATGCACAAATTGTGGTCGTTTGGGTCATACATTCAACGTGTGCAGGAGTGCTGCTAAAGCTCCGACTAATGCACCAGTTCACCAACATCCTCTTGCAATTACCCAGGGTCGTGCATGCTATCAATGTGGTGATCCGAACCATTTTCGCAATCGATGCCCTCAACTTGTCATCCCAGTTCCTACGGCTCAAGGACGTGCTTTCAACATCAATACTCAACAAGCTCAAGCCACCAATGATGTGGTGTTGAATAATTCTTGTCCTTGATTTCGTCTTTCTGATTTAATTCAAGATTTGTAATCGTGATTTCCTTTTGTTACATTGATGTAATTTGAAAATTTCTAAATTTCTAATTGAGATATTTTTCCTTTCGTTGTTAAGTCTAACTTTGAACCGTTTGCACCGTGGGAGGTGCAAGAGTTTGCAAGTCAACCTATGACTAAGGACACTCGAATCTCCTAAATGATTTTAACTCATCAAAACAGGGGTGATTCCCTTACTATGATGATGATTCCTTATTCGTTTCAATAAATGGTTTTCAATTGTGTGTTTTTGAAATTTCATCCTATGGATTAGGGTGATTTCCTTATCTCGAGGACTAACTTCAATTATTCACTTTGGAACTTGCATTTCACAAATGACATGATATCACCAAATAGGATTGAAACCGTACTTTGGTGACAAATGTCAATCTTCAATTGTTTTCTTGTTATTATGAAGCCCAATCATCAAGATACGCGTGAAATTCACACCCTGATGATAATATCATTTTATGGATTGTATTTTCTCAAATGAAACGACCTCGTCAAAGTAGGAGTGAATTCTGGATTTTGACAAGGAAGTCTATCTTATTATATTTTGTTTTTGTAAAAGTTCATCGTTAAGATAGGAGTGATTTCCCTTACCTTAATGGTGAGTTATCTCGTCTTATTTTCCTAAGATCCTCAGATCGAACTTTTGATTGGTAAGTTAGTAGTCATACCTTGAGAGTACACCATCAAGTCAGGGGTGAAAACCATACCTTGATGACTATTCTCATTTCTTGATCTCCAACTTACCATGGTTGTAATCAAGTGACGAGACGCATGTAGTAACTTGAAGGGTGAAATAATGTTAGTGTTTCGACCTATCAAGCCAAAGCATGATCTCTGAACTTGAAAGAGACGCGATCGTTTTAAGTTGATTTTGATTCCAAGTTTGGAGCATTTAAATTCTTAAATCGATTTCTTTCCTTTATTCTCGTGTTTTAACTCGATCTAACTACATCAAACCATTTATTCCTTATTTATCGACTTTCATTGTGAGTTATCATCAAAACCTGATTACGTGATGGTAGTCTTCCTAAACAATCTATTGTCAAGTAAAGATATTATCTCTGATCATGAGGGTCGCTTCATCTCTCATTTCTGGAAAAGTCTACAATCATCTCTCGAAACTCAACTGAATCTTAGCACAACCTATCACCAACCGACGGTCAGACTGAAAGAACGATACAAACCCTCGAGGATATGCTCCGGGCTTGTGTCAGTGATTTCAGCGGGTCGTGGAATTCTCATTTCCGTTGATCGAAATCTCTTACAATAACAATCACCATATCAACATTCAGATGGCACCATTTGAGGCCTTGTATGGTCTGAAGTTGGTAAATCATAAATTATTTGTCCGGAATTGATACAAGAAACAACCGACAAAATTCATAAGATCCGTGCTAACTTGGTCGCTGCTAGAAATCGTCAAAAGCATTATGCTGATAAAAGACGTAAACCCATGGAATACAATGTCGGTGATCTCGTACTTCTTAAGGTGTCACCTTGGAAGGGAGTGATTCGCTTTGGAAAGAAAGGGAAACTAGCACCTCGTTATGTGGGTCCATTCAAATTGCTTGAGCGAATTGGGAAAGTGGCCTACAAGCTTGAACTACCCCAAGAGCTCAGCAACATGCATCCGACGTTTCATGTGTCCAATCTCAAGAAATGTCTTGCCGATCTCCACATTTCACTTGACGAAGTCTAGATTGATGAATCTATGCACTTTATTGAGAAACCTGTGGAAATTATGGATCGGGAAGTCAAACAACTCAAACGCAGCCGAATACCGATTGTCAAAGTCCGCTGGGATTTAAACGTGGCCCAGAATTCACCTGGAAACGTGAGGACCAAATGAGACCCAGTATCCTCATCTTTTCGTTTCAGCCTCCTTGTGATTAAAATTTCGGGACGAAATTTCCTAAAGCAGGGGAGACTGTAACATCGCGTATTTTCGTAAAAAAAAAAAAATTAATTAATTAATTAGTTATAAACAATCAAGTTTATTACGTTGATTTTTAATTCAAATAATTATAATAACAAAAATAATAATAATAATAATAATGAAAATATAAAGTTGAATTAAAGCCTATAACAAATATTTTTACATGAAATGTTAACATTACTAATCACAAGGGCTAAAATGTAACTTACATTAACACTAAAACATAAACTTTGGATTAAAATGGAGCAAAGGTATACTTCAGGGACCATTCTTGTAAACTTTGGAAACATCCCAACCCCACCCCCATTTCCCCTTCGCTGTGTTCCTTGGCTTTTCTTCTTCTTTCGGCCGAGATCCATACATCAATCGCACTACGGGTTATTTTAATCAAAAGTAAACCCGCATAATCGAATCATGGAACATTTAAAAACTTCCTATGTAATCAATTTCAATCGAAACAAACTCAAACAACACACCCGACCTCCTTCCCCTTCCGCGACCTGCAACCTACTCAAAACCCCACTTCCGATCGATTTCAATCAAAATTACCATAGGGTTTTTCATCCTTATCATCATACGAAGCTTCCCTACGTTTAATTGGATTATAAACAAGATTTGAGCATCAAACGACTACTCACTGTGCCGCGACCTGTTCATCTTTGGGTAAGGCATCGATCGATCATCATATGATTAATTACACACACCCACACACTCGATTTTTCATGAGGGTCAAAAGCCCCATGATTGCAGAAGCATTCGATATCGAATTGAACTTCGATTTGGGTCTGGATCGAACCTAGGGTTCGAATGGATTTGGGAATTGGGGTTTGATCGAGATTAAGCTTAAAACAATCTGAAGCCGGAACCTTTCGCGGCTTAGGCCTTTAGTCTGCTGGTTCCTGCGCCCCATTTCAACCTTGAGGTCCCGGGTTCGAAACCCGGCAGCCTCCTATATTTTAAACATTTTTTTAGGCCATTTTAAGCCTCTAAAAATTCTAAAAAAATTCATAAAAATCGTAAAAAATATTTTTAAGACATTAAAGATATTTAAACAACTAAATTATTTTTCTGGAATTTATTTCAATATTTTATCTATTTTTAATAAATGTTTTAAATAAATAAAGTTATAAATAATACAAAAATTATTTAAATAAAAATGAACTCCTAATAATAATTTAATTTATTGAATTATTATTTGACACAATATTATTTGTAATAATTTCACACAATATTTATTATTGTTTAAATAATGATTAATATATAAATTTATTATATTTAAATCATTTTAAATAACAATTTCATTTCTTTTAATAAATTAAATAATTAAACATATTAGTTAATTATCACATAATTAATTAATAAGATTAATTATTTATTTTTCCACATTTTCACAATAAATCAAACAGATACGTAAACTAATACGTTTATTTCTAAAATCTAAACATAATCATTTTCAATAAATCTATTTGTTTCAAGACATACAAATTAGATAGAATATTTAAACCACCATTCAAAATCAAATGGAAACCTTAAAACATTCCCAAACTTTCAAATCATTATTATTCTAACACGAGACACCGTTCCTTAGGTTAACCGTAAGGAAATCACAGGTGTCTAACCTATCACGATCAAATCTAATCTCATCAATCAGGTGAGTATTCATATCCCCTTTTTATATCATTTCCTATTTGGGGGAAATCATGTGATACAATATATTCAATCATGATATTCTATTGTTGTTTCATTCTAAATTCAATTCAAGACAGGTTATGTTATTATTTGCAATTATGTGAACATATTATGGTAAACTGGACGACAGTAAAACCCTAATTCAATCAATCAATCAATCCTGGCAACAATGTAGATCTACTGGTTTGGATAACCCACCCCATATGAATAGTCGAGTGGTGATTGTGCCAGAGGCAAGAGTCAATCTATGGTGTATGTGTGGAGTCTATATATGCAAGTGTCAAGTCAAGGGGTTGTTATTGTGTCGGTTTATCTATATGCTTTACTATTGCAATATAAGTCTTAATGTTACCTTGTGAATTGAATTATTCTCAATCAATCAATCAATCTATATGTATACTCAAAACTATGATTACTCACCAGCTAATTCGTTAGCTGACTTTATTTTCTCACATGATTTCAGGTTAAGCAAGCTAGTGGACTTCTACTTGATCATATAAGACCTGGACTTAGTCAAAACAAAAGACAATTATTATTTGTGACTTTGACTGTTGTATTTGTATCTATTAAATTCATGTTATCCTGTAATCTGATTTTAATATTATTTTCACTATTAGACAATCATGAGTTATGAACAATCAATCATTCCCTCGTCCGCTCCGATGATTCCGCCGTCGGTCGGGGTGTGACACCATCATCTTTCTTATTATTGTTCTTTTGATTGTTGTAATTAGCTTTCTTGTTCTCCTTCTTCAACTGTCTACAAAACTTAATTGTGTGCCCTTTTCTACCACAATGATAGCACTCAAAATCAGCAAACTTTCCTTTAGACTTACTACGATGTTTCGCTCTATTACTCGGACCTCTGCTTTGACTTCTCCCCCTGCTTTCTGTAACTAAGACATCTGAACTTGAAGAGGAACCCTGTGACTTTCTTCTCATCTCTTCATTTAAAACACTGCCTTTAGCCATTTCCATAGTAATAACACCATTTGCTACAGAGTTGGACAATGATGTCCTAAAAGTCTCCCAAGAATCCGGTAAAGTGCCAAGGAGCCACAAACCTTGTACCTCGTCATCAAACTTAATACCCATACCTGAAAGTTGATTAATGATCCCCTGAAAAGCATTCAAATGATCAGTAACTGGAGTACCATCACGGTATTTTAAGTTTATCAGCTGTTTAATCAAGAACAACTTATTGTTCCCGGTCTTACGAGCATACAACTCCTCAAGCCTTTTCCACAAAGTGCGAGCATGAGTCTCCTCAATAATATGGTTCAAAACATTATCATCAACCCACTGCCGAATATACCCACAAACTTGTCTATGCATAATCTTCCATTCTTCATCTGTTTTGTTTTCGGGTTTCTCGGTATTAATGACGGGCATATAATAATCCTTCACATAAAGAAGATCTTCCATCTTTCCTTTCCAAATGTGATAATTAGAACCATTCAAATTTACCATCCTACTTGTATTAACATCCATCGTTCAAATGAGTGTTAATCTTATGAGAAGATTCAATATCAAGAGCCAAGGACAGGAACCAGTGGCTCTGATACCACTCTGATGGGAAAAACAGCACCAACAACAAGATCACCAACGGTAAATTACGAATGCGGAAGCGTAACCTCGTTTGACCTAAAAGTTTTCCCGAACCCGTATGAACCTGTGAGGATGTAAACAAGTAGATATACAAAATAACCAAACAGAGACACCAAAATTTTTAGCGTGGAAACCTCTCAAGGGAGAGTAAAAACCACAGGACTACTAGAGCCGCTTAAAATCCACTATCACCAAATTTGAGAAATACAAAGTCTTCTCTAGACACACTAGAGGCATACACAAACCATCATACACTTGGAATTAACAACATCAAGCATATGGAAACTAACCCAAGACAAAAGAGAAGAAAACACCCAAAACCCAGCAGCTCTATTTCACGGCTGTAGAACCTGACCTTCGGACATGATAAACACAAACTCACCGTTAGATGTGATCACCAGGATGTTAGGAAGACCCTGTTAAAATTTCACAATGATCCGACGGTTCAATCTCCGGGAAACTACCGGTTTCAGAGATGCTGTAATGAGGAAAACGAAATTCTTCACATTTTTTTTCTTCTGCTCGAATTCGGTATCTATAACTCAATTATTGCATAGTGATGTGTGCTAGACTATCTAAATAAAACTAACAAAAATTTATTCTAAATTAGACACTGAAAAGCTTTAAATTTATAAAACTAAGACTAAGACTCGATCCTAAGCAACACAACCGGCAGTGTACCGGTCAATTGCAGAATAGCTTTAAAGTCCGAGTTATCGAACCCAAAGATTTCTGTATGGAAATGTAAACTAAACTTACCTAAGACTCGACTAAAAATACTAAATGAAAGTAAATGGGGGTTTGTTTTAAATTACGTTAAAAGAACTAAGACTGGACAGAAAACAAGGAATTGACTAGATTTAAATCAGGAGAAGAAAACACTACCTAGGCAAGAATCCTATACATGTTTTGGCTTTTCTTCTAACGGTTTTGGAAATACTTGTGTAACCGGGATCTGAAAATACTAACTTAAAAGGGACCTAGAGAAACCTCGACACTTTCAAGGGAAGCAACTAGATAAACCTAATAAGCCGATAAAACACGGTTAATGGATTCCCCTCACAGGTTCTCCAGCTATGCTAACAAGGCACCCGAAAGACGCTCTACCTCACGGCGCAAGTGACTCAATACCCTAAGACAGACACTCTACCTTACAGCGCGAGCGGTCCTAAGGCAAGGGGATAGATATCGGGTGACTGATCAGATTCGGTAAACAAGATGTGAAGGGTAAACTAGACAGAACTCCTCACAGAGACTCTAACCTAGCAATCGCAACACACTAGACAAACCGATAACCTATCAACTTCACAGTATTAAGATTAGTTGCATATTTAGTTAGTCAATTTCAAGACAAATCATTCCAATGACTCACTACGTCTAGCAAATCATCCAAAAATCGCAAACATATATAAACGACCTAGCATGCACCTATTCTATGACAGACAATCACCAAGGCACACGTGGAATGATAAATCACTACTCAAAACTGATCTAAACACACTCCACAACTGATCATTCAAACCAATATCTTCTCATTAGCAATTAAACACAATCATAGTTCCAAAAACCGATAAAATTCATAATCAAACATGCATATTCATCAAAACCTAGGTAGCTACAGAAGTTTAGCCAAGAACCATATCAAAACAGTAGCTAAAGTTCATAAACAACTCAGTAAACATGATTCAAAAGCAAGAGTAAACAAGAAGAAGATGAAACCGATGAATAACACCCTTGAATCTTCAATCCTCTTGCTCAATCCTTGCTCCTTGATGCTTCCAATTGCTTGTTCTCTGCTTGGGATCTCCAAAATCGTCTCTTTTTTCGTCTGGAAGTCGGGGCTCCCGAGAATGTGTTAAAACATTCTATTTAATTGTGAAAATTAGGGTTTGGCCGCGTCTTATGCCCTTCGCGCACCGCGTACAAGGTAACTAAGCTGTGCGCGCCACGCTAAGGGACAAAATAGTCGGGGGGCCGAAAATGCTCTCTTCGCGCAGCGCGTACAGTGTGGTTAACTCGTGCGCGCAGCGCGAAGACCCTATTCTCTGCAATTTTTCTTTATTTTTCAATTTTAACAACTTGCAACTTCTTCACTTGTCCAATGCCCTCGTTTCCGATTCGTTTTCCATTCCTTCCTGCATCCAACCACCTGCAAATGACAAATAACGGAAACATTAACTTATTCTAATAAAATTAAAGACAATAGACGTATAAAGACTCAAAACCCAATTCTAAAAACATATGTGTTTTGCAACACATCAAACATCCCCACACTTAACTCTTTTTCGTCCCTGAAAAAGTATTATGCTATGGAATCATAATCAGGTTTAAATCCGGTTCTCAAAAAATTCAGGTTAACGGCTTATATTAAGATCTAAAAACATGTTGACCGCGATCACAGGTATATTTGTCCACTTAAACCCAACCGCCGATCATTCAGGTCCCCAATCGTATTGCAACTAAGTTCAAGTATTTGATTAATTCATTATGGGTCTCACACTTCGGTACCTATTCCCGCTTCAAGCTTTCTAGGCACAGAATAAATCAAATTTCTAAGATTTTTCTACCACTGTAACCCACTACCCAACTGTAATCCCTCTATCTCTAGATGGAATTTGTTTGTGCCCTTTTTGGCATCTTTTCTGAGCTTTGCCTTATTATACCTAATTCTCAGAGGCGTTGCAAGCAAGAGTCACCATCCCCCGCAACCAACGCATGAGCCTTAAGCTTATTATACCCAATTCCTAGAGGTGTTGCAAGCAAGAGTCACTATCCCCCGCAACCAACGCATAGGCCTCAGGTTTTTTAAAATTTTAAGCTCATTATTCTCTTTTTTTTTTCAGCTCATATAGGTGGATTTCCTAAAGGCGCCGCCTGTTAAAGCGTGCCTGCTAGAAAAACTACAGCTGGGTCTTAACCTACAGTGGTACCCTTTATACTGTCTACGGTTTTGGCTTCCAATGGTGAGAACCCACAAGACTTAATAATGTTTAATTAAGTGTACTAAAATACTCCTAGGATAACCTTACAAGATCAGCTGGGCCTACCCGCACATCCCAAATCAGACATGTTTTTAATCAGTTATTCATCTTATATGTGTGCTATTTGAAAAACCGAACACCTGATTTTTTCTATCATTTTCCATTTTTTTAATATATGCAAACATCAAAATCAGGGACTTTTTTTTCTTTTTAAGACTCAAATAAACAGACAAAAATAATAAAACTAACTAAACACACTCAAATATTAAAGACTGACTGACTCAATTAAATTAAACCTAAGACACATGTCTTCCTATCCCCACACTTAAATTTAACATTGTCCTCAATGTGGAAATTAAAAAGAAAGACATAAATAAGAAGAGTTTTGGAAAAGACTTAGCTGGTAATAAGCAGATTCCATCTATGCACAGTCTGAATCCAAAACCTCTGATCGTATAGCATTTCATTCGCGATCAGGAATCACTGGTTGCCTCCTTAAAAAGTGTTGGATATATTCACCCGAATGGAGATTGAGTACGGGTGAATTATTCCAAACCTGCAAAACAAACACTCTACCAGGCAAACACAGCATCAAA
The DNA here is from genome assembly GCA_024085815.1 of Flaveria linearis. Taxonomy (NCBI): domain Eukaryota; kingdom Viridiplantae; phylum Streptophyta; class Magnoliopsida; order Asterales; family Asteraceae; genus Flaveria; species Flaveria linearis. The sequence continues at coordinate 15,122,421 of CM044015.1, read as the reverse complement.
CAGACTCAATAAAAATAAACAATCTGACTCAACAAAACCAACACCAATTACCTAAAACTCAAGCAAACCAACTCTACAAACTCTACAAACGGGTCACTACCCAAATACTATCTTCCAAGATCAACTTACGGGGGATCATGAAGACCTAGCTCACCCCCAAAACTAACAACCTCACCTCCAAACTCACCACTAAACAAGAAACCACCAAATTCAGAATCAATCAAATCACAACAATCCCCACACTTAGGTTTTGCTAATGGTGGCGGTTCTCTATCAAACTCTAACATCCCCACACTTGGGGATTTGCTATCCTCAACCACAAACTTCTCAAATTCACAATCAACTAACTCATCATCACTTTCACAAACTCGCATAAACTCATCCACCACTCGATCTAACTCATCCTCCTCCTCAACTGAATACACTCTCTCATTCTCCATCATCCTATCATCCACCTCACACGAATTGATCAAGGACACCGACTCTTTTGGAATACTAGGACCCCTAATCGATTTGGCAACCTCAAACACTACACTCTCCTCTCCCACGTGAAGTGTGATCTCACCCTTAAACACATTAATGTTAGCTTTAGCAGTACACAAGAAGGGTCTACCTAGAATGATAGGAACTCGCTCATCAGCCTCCATGTCTAACACTACAAAGTCCACGGGGAACACAAACTTACCAACCTTAACCAATAAATTCTCTACAATTCCCCGCGGATGCTTAACAGATTTATCAGCAAGGGAAAGTGTCATGCGCGTTGGGCTCAACTCACCTAAACCTAGCTTCTCATACAAGGAATAGGGCATAAGATTGATACTAGCTCCTAAATCCGCCAACGCGTGGCATTGAACTTCACTACCAAACAGACACGGGATTGTGAAGACCCCGGGATCTGCCAATTTCTCCGGTAGTTGGTTCATGACCACCGCAGAACACTCACCCGACAAGGAAACACTCGAAATTTCACCTAGTTTGCTTTTATTCTTCAAAAGGTCTTTCAAAAATTTAGCATACCTAGGCATCCACTTAATTACCTCTATGAACGGGAGATTGACCTTCAATTGTTTAAACAAATCCAAAAAGTGCCCGTAATCCCTTTCATACTTTTGATTCTTAAGCCTATCGGGAAACGGGAGACGGGAATGATCAATCACTGGAGAACGCTCAAACACACTAGGCTTCCTAACAGCACTATCCCCAGAGGGATTCTCTACTACCTTCTCATTCTCATTCTTCTCAAACACGACCTCCTCAACTATAGGGCCTCTCACCTCATCTAACTGCCTACCCGACCTAGTTGTAATGGCCTTGACATGTGCATTCGGGTTCTGTTGAGTATTACCGGGCAACTGACCTTGGGGCTTCTCATCTAACCTTCTAGCTATATCCCCTACAGTCCTCTGAAGATCTAGGAAAGCTGATTGCTGATTTTTCAATAAGATATCATGTTCAGCTAGAATCTGCTGCGTCTTAGAATCCTTAACCACTAACTGAGTCAACAGATTCTCTATCCTACTTAACTCTCCACTATTCTGCCCTGACTGACCACCTGAACCACTACCCTGCCCCTGGTTTTGATTAGAATTCTGTGAGAAACCTGGGGGAGCACCTGAAGTACGCCAGTTGTTCTGATTTCTCCAACCGGAGTTATAAGAATTGTTACCTACATAACTGGCTTGCTCTTGACCTATCAAAGGGCACTCACTAGTGGCATGGTCACCTCTACATAGCTCACACCTATCAACCTTCTTTTTCAGCTCTCTAACCTCACGAACTAGGCTATCAAGAGCAGCAGCCACACTAGTATCCATGGTGACATGGTGAACTCCTCGGGATGAGGTACCAGTGGCAGGACTGGAATTCCTGTTTCCAGACCGCTGCTCATGTTCTGCTTGGGCAAAACTCTCAAACATCTCATTACATTTATTCACATTTTTCTTACCCATGAGATGCCCACCCGCAGACGTGTCAAACCTAGCTCTCGTCTCATAATTTAACCCATTGTAAAACTTTTCTACTAAAGCCCATTCAGACAAACCATGCTGGGAGCAACGACTAAGGAGGTTTTGAAACCTCTCCCAAGCACGATAGTAAGGCTCATCGGGCTCCATCCTAAACGAATGTATCTCATCTCTAAGCCTAGATGCCTTGGCCGGCGGAAAATATTTATGAAGAAAACGCTCACGAAGAGCCGGCCAGGTAGTGAAAGTACCAGCTGCATGAGATTCGAGCCAAGTGGCGGCTCGATCAGCAAGTGAAAAGGGAAACAGCTGTAAAAAGATGGCGTCATCAGACGCACCCTGCAACTTAAAAGTTCTACCTATTCGCTCTAAGCGACCTATGTGTGCAGGGGCGTCCTCATCCTCTCGTCCGTGGAACTGACAGTTATTAGTGATAGCTGTCATGACGTAGGATGGGATCTGCCAGGAGTTATCATTAGCAATGGTAGGAAGTATGATTGGATTGCTAACTCCTGTGAAGCCATTGGTGGCTTGCTGATGAACAGTCTGATTTTCAGCCATATGTGTGTGTGGTGAACTAGGTGGGCTAGAATCTGCAGAAGAAGTAGAAGAAGGTGCTGTAGGAAAAGGTGTAGAATCAAAAACAGAAAGAGAAGAAGTACCACCCTTAAATTTGGGCAACGCAAGCTGCAAATCTTGATCCGGAGGTGGTCCTTGTGATCTCAAGCGGGGCATAAACCTGCAAAACACAAAATTAAAAACTGTAAGACTGACTTAAACAAATAAAATAAAAACAAATAGAATTGAAAACAACTAATTAAAAAAAACACTTAGCACAGATAGCAATTAAATCAAGTAAGTCTAATTAACGCAATCGCCAAGAAATCCCCGGCAACGGCGCCAAAAACTTTGATGTGTGCTAGACTATCTAAATAAAACTAACAAAAATTTATTCTAAATTAGACACTGAAAAGCTTTAAATTTATAAAACTAAGACTAAGACTCGATCCTAAGCAACACAACCGGCAGTGTACCGGTCAATTGCAGAATAGCTTTAAAGTCCGAGTTATCGAACCCAAAGATTTCTGTATGGAAAACGTAAACTAAACTTACCTAAGACTCGACTAAAAATACTAAATGAAAGTAAATGGGGGTTTGTTTTAAATTACTTTAAAAGAACTAAGACTGGACAGAAAACAAGGAATTGACTAGATTTAAATCAGGAGAAGAAAACACTACCTAGGCAAGAATCCTATACATGTTTTGGCTTTTCTTCTAACGGTTTTGGAAATACTTGTGTAACCGGGATCTGAAAATACTAACTTAAAAGGGACCTAGAGAAACCTCGACACTTTCAAGGGAAGCAACTAGATAAACCTAATAAGCCGATAAAACACGGTTAATGGATTCCCCTCACAGGTTCTCCAGCTATGCTAACAAGGCACCCGAAAGACGCTCTACCTCACGGCGCAAGTGACTCAATACCCTAAGACAGACACTCTACCTTACAGCGCGAGCGGTCCTAAGGCAAGGGGATAGATATCGGGTGACTGATCAGATTCGGTAAACAAGATGTGAAGGGTAAACTAGACAGAACTCCTCACAGAGACTCTAACCTAGCAATCGCAACACACTAGACAAACCGATAACCTATCAACTTCACAGTATTAAGATTAGTTGCATATTTAGTTAGTCAATTTCAAGACAAATCATTCCAATGACTCACTACGTCTAGCAAATCATCCAAAAATCGCAAACATATAGTAAACGACCTAGCATGCACCTATTCTATGACAGACAATCACCAAGGCACACGTGGAATGATAAATCACTACTCAAAACTGATCTAAACACACGTCCACAACTGATCATTCAAACCAATATCTTCTCATTAGCAATTAAACACAATCATAGTTCCAAAAACCGATAAAATTCATAATCAAACATGCATATTCATCAAAACCTAGGTAGCTACAGAAGTTTAGCCAAGAACCATATCAAAACAGTAGCTAAAGTTCATAAACAACTCAGTAAACATGATTCAAAAGCAAGAGTAAACAAGAAGAAGATGAAACCGATGAATAACACCTTGAATCTTCAATCCTCTTGCTCAATCCTTGCTCCTTGATGCTTCCAATTGCTTGTTCTCTGCTTGGGATCTCCAAAATCGTCTCTTTTTTCGTCTGGAAGTCGGGGCTCCCGAGAATGTGTTAAAACATTCTATTTAATTGTGAAAATTAGGGTTTGGCCGCGTCTTATGCCCTTCGCGCACCGCGTACAAGGTAACTAAGCTGTGCGCGCCACGCTAAGGGACAAAATAGTCGGGGGGCCGAAAATGCTCTCTTCGCGCAGCGCGTACAGTGTGGTTAACTCGTGCGCGCAGCGCGAAGACCCTATTCTCTGCAATTTTTCTTTATTTTTCAATTTTAACAACTTGCAACTTCTTCACTTGTCCAATGCCCTCGTTTCCGATTCGTTTTCCATTCCTTCCTGCATCCAACCACCTGCAAATGACAAATAACGGAAACATTAACTTATTCTAATAAAATTAAAGACAATAGACGTATAAAGACTCAAAACCCGATTCTAAAAACATATGTGTTTTGCAACACATCACATAGAGATCCGATGTTGTTGTTGTTGGTCAATTTTCTTTGGTGAGGACTTTTCAAAAGAAAACGGTGGTAGTGGGTGGTGGTCCCCACTAGACAAAAAAAACCACCCAATATACCGATGTATGTAAATGTCCCAAAAAGTTGTTCCTATTACTTGTTAGACTACACGTAGGGGATAAAAATGGAGGCGTCAAAATAATGATATGTATTATGAATTATTACCATAGCAATTGGATGAACTCTTTGTCAAACATGTAAATAAGTTTACTATACTACTTATCTACCAAAATAGTTTACCTTGTCTACCAAAATGATTGATCTTTGTAGTATAAATATCACCTCAATGTAGAGGAGAAAATACACCTCTTGTATACACTTTCATAAGATATACATTTATCTTCTCCTTTCTCTTACAATTCTCTTTAAGTTCTTGAGGTTATAACACTAATCTTGTGTTAAATATCGTGGTATTATAACACGTTATCAGCATGAAAGCTCCTAAACTTGAATCAAGAAAGTCAATAAAGCACAAAGTCATTCAGTAATCAAGGTAAGGGCTTTATTAAGTAATAATATATAATACCTTATATTGAGAAGATGATTAAGATAAATAAAGTAAGCATAAAAGGAGATCTTATTATGGACATCTTGATAACTATGGGACTACTAACAAACTAAATTTTATTTATGCATCTAACTTTTGATTATGCAACTAACATTTTATTTTATGTCAACTAACTTTTGCTTATACATCTAACCTATTATTTATGCATCTAACTTTACTTATGCAACTAACATTATTTATTATGTTTACTAACATTTATTCGTACTAACGTCTTATTCTTATCCTAACTTGTCGTTCTTATTCTTTTTTTTTGTTTTCATAAACTAGATTTTTATTTTTGTAACATAATTATACTTATCTATTTTGTTTAAAATTATTGTCGATATATACACACACGACGACTATATAGCCGTTATAAACGGTTATATAGCCGTTATAAACGGTTATATAGCCGTTGTACATAGCCGTTACAAACGGTTATTGACCATCATCGATCTATTTTCAATAAACAGATTATTTTTTTCTCAAGTTTATCCAAAGTAATCTTTCAAATATGATACACCCGGTTTTAGTACTGGCAACCATAATGCTTATTTTAATTCTTATCTTCATTGCTGAACTTTCACCTGAAGAATTTAAACTTTTCTTATTTCAGTATTTGTTTATAACTTTACCACATTATTGTATAGCAATGTTTATTGATATATATGGATTCTAATAATTATATTACTATTTGCTTAATTCTTGTTTAGAAAACACAATGTCGAACATTGCAAATATCGAATTTCAAACTCTTAATATCAATGGAGAAAACTATTTGCGTGGACGGCCCATGTAAAAAGACATCTAAAATCCATGGGTGTCTTAGAAACCATACAAGAGGGAAATGCTTTCTCTAAACAATACAAAGTGAAAGTTGACGTCTTTTTACATAAACATATTGATGAAATGCTACAATTTGAATATTCAAATTGTGAAGATCCGTATGTTTTATGGAAAGATTTACAAAGCAGATTTGATCACCAAAAGGAAGTTCTACTTTCCATTGCTAGAGATGAATGGAACAATCTCAGGTTCTAAGATTTTAAAAAGGTAAACGAGTACACATCTGCTTTGTTCAGAATCTGCTCGACCCTTAGATTTTGTGGGCAAAAAGTAACCGAGAAATATATGTTGGAGAAAACTTTCTCCGCATTTCATGCATCAAATATAAACTTGCAACAACAATACAGGTTGCAAAATTTAAAAGCTATTCTGATTTGAATTCATTTCTCCTCGTAATAGAAAAGAATAATGAGCTTTCAATGAAAAATCATCAGGCTCGTCCCACAGGTCATTATCAATTCAGAAATAAATGTTGATACTAAAAACTTTGGAAGAAACCCACGGGATTATTAATTTTTATTGTAATTTATTACTTTTATTATTATAATTTATTGTTATATTAATAAACTTTTATTGCGATTAAATTGATTATTATATTATATATTATTACATATGCTCGGTAGCTACAGTACCAAGAGGTCACAGTGATAGTTTCGGAAGAGAAAAAAATGGTGAAATGAATCCAGGCGTGAAGATTAAAGAACGACGAAAAGATTTGAAAATTTTGAAATTTTATTACAAATAAACCAAATAAGGATTGCTATTAAAAAAATAATAGAAATACATAATTACTTCTGAAATATAGTGTTTTACCTATTAAAAATTTCAATGTTTTCAACTAAAAATAATTAACAAAAGTATCGATCTATATCTCCCATCACATTTATATAATAAAAATAAATTTTTCTATTGTTATTAGAGATTACGTCTTGAATTAAAACTCACATTAAATCATTATTTTATCACAGGATAAAATGTGTTAATTCTTATATAGCATTACAAAATTGGGGAAAATGATTTAAACTTAGTAACATTTGAAATGAAAAAAAGGATGAATTCGGGGAAAAACATACATAAAAAACAGTATAAAAACATACATAATAATGGGGTTGCCCAGGCGACCGGGCCCCGAGGCTACGCGGGTTAGACGTGGGGAAAAAACCGGTCAAAAAACCGGTCCGGTTTGAAAACACCAATTCTACCCAAACAGGCTCCAGCTTAACCAAACGGCGGTTTGTTTATAGATTTGGCAGCCTGACATCTAAAACCGTTTCAAATAAAAAACCAACTAAACTGGTGAAAAACGGTCTTTTAGTACCGGTTTCAAAACCGGTCCAAACCACTTTAAGTTGTTTGAGTTCTCAGTTAGGGAAACCAGTTTATAAACCAAACCGAAAAAATTCGGTATGATTACATAACAAAAAACGGTCCGGTTTATAAAGCGAACCGAGTGCAGGTGACGGGTTTATTCGAAGACTAGAGCCGAGTAGCCGACAATGAGTATTGGGCTTTTATATGAGATGGGCTTACAAAATTAGTTAATTGAGTAAACAAGCCTAATATTTTGGTGAACAAACAAAAAATTGTTCTAGTAGAAGGGTTGCATCTTAATACAAGTAATAATGGATAAATAGCCTAATAGGTAGAGTGTTTTACTAAAATGGCGTTATTAGAAATTTTATTTACGAAAATGGGTGTTTTTAAAAGTATTTATCAAAATGGGTCTTTATTTAAATCTTTCTTTTCTTATTCATAATCTTATTGGATAAAAAAGGTTTCTTTAATTAAATAATGCTATGTAAAAGGGTTAAAATAAAATATTTTAAAAAAACCAATTTTTTTGACCTGACACTTTTAAAAAGTTTCTTTTAAATGCTTTTAGTTCGTCACAGATGTTTTTATAAAAGCGTACAAACAAGTATAATACATGCATCACACATTTTGTTTTAAATCCAAAAGAATTTTATAAAAAAATTAATGGAATTGTCATAGTTTAAAAATATTTTTTTAATGTTCTACATTTCTTTTATAAATATTACGTGATGTTTGTACTCTTTTTATCAGTAGTTCTTATAATTTCTATGAAAAAATTACAAACATTTGTGTTGCTTAATTATGAACATATATACTTTTTGAGCATGTTTGTAATTAATTTAATAAAAAATACAAATGTATTTAAAAAATGATATAACATGATCAAATAAAAAAATGAAAATGATTTATCTTTAAATTTATGAACAGATATTGATTTCAATATCTTATTTTGTGTTCAGTATCGTAGTAAATATTTATCATTATAAATTTAAGTTGTTGCCTTTTTAAACATTTCAATGAATGTGTGAAAAAATAGATATCTAATAAAATTTTACGTAACAATAGTAGACAATTAAAACGAATTTATCATCTCAAATATTGATATCTGTTTTTTTATATTTAAAAATGTTTTAAGAAAACATTTCTGAAGAACTAAAAATATTTTATTTTAAAAGAAAACTTTAGTTATAAACTGCAGGTCCAAAAAAAGAAGATTGGGTTTATAAAACTTTTTCCTTTAACTCTTTTAAATAACATTATTTAATTAAAACTAAAACATTTTTGTCCAATAATATTATGAGAGAGAAAATGAAAGTTTTTAAGAAATACCTATTTTGATAAATACTTTTCAAAACACTCAGTTTGGTAAATAAAATTTGTAACAACATCATTTTAGAAAAAAGCTCCTAATAGGTGATGGAACAAAAAAATTGCCCAATATACCTTTTCAATTTAAGTGTGATTAGCATTTATTTATTTATTTTTTAACAATAAAGAGTTTATAAATTAAAAGTTTGTAAATTACAACTTTTGGTGTCATTGAGTAAAAAGAATTTCATAGGTGTCGTCAAAAATCTTGGGTGACCTTTGGGTTTCAGTTATGTATATTATACGTAAACAAAAGACCTAATAAGTGTCTGATAACACCCAATCCACATGATATGTCCGTCATTGCACGTATAAATCCAAATTTTCCAAAATGTTTTTAGTAAATTCTTATTTATTAATTTTTTGGGTTTTTCGAGTTAACGATATATATATTCAAACTCTCAAAATATCCCTTTAACTATATTTAGCATATATGTATAACTTTTTTTTTAAGAATGGTGACTCGGCATACTTATCTATTCTTATTACTAAATTACACAAATTTCTAATTTATATCATGTTAGGATTAAAACTCTGTTTTTCTTTAAGTATCTTTAACTTTTATCGCTAGACTATCAACCTAAGTAACTTAATAAATATATTGTTAAATTTGCATTTAAACATACTTTATGTAGATAAGCATGCAATAAATTAGCAGACAATCCATTATTCTATAATATTAATAGAAGACTTGAATGAATAGTGGATTTTTTTTATTTGTGGTTTTGTCACACGACTTTGGTGTATTATACGGTTCTTGCCCTCACTATGAGTTAAAAGAGGGAAACCTCTCACTTTCACATTTCCAGAAAACCACTAGCACCATCCATCGGCCTTACCTCCGCCGCCTTCCGCCTTGACCAACACCACCTTCCGCCTACGTCGCCTCCGGCGTCTGCGCCAGGATGTAGGCAACCGTCGTTGTGTCGGCCGACCGTCGGTCGTGATAGCGCGGGTTGTGGTGCCTCAGATTTGGTGTTGTGCTTTTTATTTGTTACCGGCATTTTTTTCTTCATTTGGTGGTGGTGTGGTGCCGAGGCGGTGGTCGTACGGCTGTTATGTCCTTTCGTTTTTGCCGGTGGTTGTCGGTGCGGGTGTTGGTGTAGGTGGCGGCCACCTTGTCGTCCATGTCATCCCCTCGCCGTCGTGTCTTGTCGGAAGTCTTCCGGTAGGGCTTAAGATCTACTTATTTGAGGTTTAATAGAAAGAACAATGCCTTTCTGGTGGCGGTGGAGGTGGTGGTCCTGTCGGCCGGATCTCCGGGTACCGTCGACTCTTAACAGTGTCTCCATTACCCTTTTAGGGTTTCCCGATGCCGGAGCCCACCGCCGCATGGCGGCGCTGTGGCGTGCATGCGTTGATGGTGGTGCTTGCTGCCGCCAGTGGCTATACTTGATGTGATTTGTCGATGATGGTGACATAGCGTTCATCTGAGACATAAAATTGATGTTTTTAGTCAATAATGTTGGGTTTTTCCCGCTTCATCTTTTTAGTTTGTCTTTGATCTGTGATATATGTTGGGCGATGATGTAGGTGCTAATGGTCACGGTGATTGTTTGGGTCGTTGAATCCAATGGTCGGGTCAGTGATGATGCGATTCATCCGAGGCCGAACGGTTTAAGGGTTGTGATGATATGAAAAAGTTGGTGTCGTTTTGGCGGGGCAACTGATCTTTTGCAGCCACGACACATAATTTCTGAACCCTCTGTTCCTGATTTATACCGTTGTGTGGTGTTGTGATCGGATTTTTAACCGCCGTAAGCTATCGGGTCCTAGGTACCGATAGCAGTTTTGAGCCTACACTGAGCATTAGATGATCGGTTGGTGATGTGATGTTGTTTGGTGTAACAGTTAAGTTGTGGCTATGATGCTAGGTTGTCTGAGCCTCGGGTTCTCCCGTTCTTAAGACGCGCAACGCGCGTCCTGGTATAAAACCTAGTAACTTATTAAAATGAAATATTAGCCAACACAATCAAATATAACTCACTAAAACCAGTATCAAACAATGTAAGCAAATATAAAAGAATATAAGTCACTATATTTAAAAAAAAGACTTGCTTATACACCTTTTTTACTCAATACAACCAAATATAAGTCATTTATATCTGTTATAACCCGTTACACTTTTCCCTCCCTTAAAGTGTAAGCAAATGAACACAACTTTTAATATCTTTAGTTCAACTACACATTAAAACTTCCAAAAATATAACAACTATTTGCAAAAAAGGCAAAAAGCAAGAGTCACCCAACAATTCGCATGTAATAATATTGAAGTGACCATTTCACCACACTGCACCCACCTTTCTATCTTTGGTCTTTAACTTTGCCCACATCTTTCTTTCCAAATTCTACAAAACCATGATACGTTTTCACATCATTCTCTCCATCATCTTCATCTTCATCATCTTTGCTTCAACTTCACAATTCGACGCGCTACCGCCCGACCCATTGCACCCGTTGTCGGAACAGTTCTTCCTCCCTTTCCCTTCAACGGCTGTGCCTCCGGCGTCTAAAGATCCTCAGTCTGCGAAGCGAAGAGTTCCAACGGGGTCGAATCCACTGCATAACAAAAGAAAGTTGTAGAACATCGTATGATATACAGCAGGTTAATTATATATATATATGGTTTTGTATGGTTGATTGTGTAAGTTAGTTAGTGTATAGAATTGCTAGTGATTGGTGATATTGAATATGTTGTTTGTCTTATTGGTATAGATTTTGGATCACTGATGTGTGTAGTTATTGATACTCTTGTTGTTTGTTGTAGCTGAAAATCTTATACTTATACAACTGTTATTAATTAACGCTGGGATTAATAGCTTTTACTAATTTAGCCTCTTTGAGTTGTATATGTTTAAGTCACCTAAACAGGTCCCAAATGAACAGTTGGAGTGGTAAGATGTTTTAGTCAAAGATTCAAATCTTGTAAGTGACAAACAGTAAAGTAGATTAGAAGTCGTTCTAAAATAATCTAGAGAAAGAGGACTATATCTCCCATGTGTTCTTTCAGCCAACTTAATTCGATCTCTTTAGCTTGTTTACTCGTTGTTTTTTGGAGGAATATTGTGTTTTGGGTTTTCCTTGATGACGTATTCTTTCGCATGGTTGATGATAGGGTTTATTTCAATTAGTGTATACAAGTTCATACGAGTTTCATAAGTTTTAAAGACACTCACTTTTATAAATTGATAAAAATACATGATTAATTATTTGGGGGTACTATACGCACACAAGATAGTCGTCACACCAGCTAGGGATTGGGAGGCTTTCGCTAGAGGGGTCATCGCCATTTGAGAAGACAATCTATAAAAATGATTTGGTATATATGCCACATTATCCGTTTTCTGAGTTTCAAGTTTGCTATGAGTGACTTGAGCCATATGGACTGGTTTTTAGGGATTAATGCAACTCGAAACAATGAAGATCGAGATGTTTATATCTCAAGCATAGTACGCTCAAGACATTTTATATCGTGCAAGAATGTCTAGTTGTAAGCCGACCATTACTCCAACACGACACCAACTCTAAAGTTGGTCTTACAAGCCAAATGAGGACCCCTCATAATCAAAGTCTTGTTGTTTAATAATTAATATTATCTAACATTCTCTCGATCAAATTAATATTTCATATGCTTTGATTATATATGCATTATCCATGAGAACCATACTTTAATGCACTCAAGTTTATAGTAAAGGTGTTTCAGATCATGTGCTACAACTATATTAATATCATCCACATCTCTTTTGATAGAATGTTAAAACACTAATTGGAGAGATTGTTATGATACTCGACACTCGTAGATCCAGTTTGGGTATTGTGTGCTTTATAATTAAATCTTGTTGTCCCCGCCTTCTAAGCATTAGGCTATTGCCCGGCCTCACTCTAGTGTTGAAATTACTACTTAAACTTCATTGCTTTACTTCACACCTCTATTTGTCTACTTTAACACTATGAGTTTGTCTATTTATCTACTAACCGGGCTCAACATCAAGACATCAAATATATATATATATATATATATATATATATATATATATATATATATTGAGATTGATTTGTTCAAGAAAGAATAATGTTATCCATGTGCGTGACTCTTCTAATATGCTAATTTCTTCACCAAAGAGCTTCTCACCATCTCTTTTTATCAATTCATGTTTGCCTTCCTTCCTTTAAAACCACAAGATGTAATAAACTAATACCGGATAAGCCCATTAGGGTTAAGTCTAGTTAGTGCTGAGGGTTGCATCCATTCAATAAACACATGCATTTACAAATTCTATATATAACCATGATAGATAAGGTGGTTATGTAACCGCATAAACACCTATTTCTCTCTGTTTGACTATATATTTAATTAACGAATTACGTGCATGTTCTAACTTCTAATACAGTTTTCTAACTAAACTTAGTTTGCAATGACTATACCCTTGTATGTGTGTGTACATCAGGGCCGGTCCAAGAGCATTTCAAGTGAAGCAAAGGGCTTGGGGCCCCCAACTTTTTAGGGCCCCAAATTCTAGGAAATATTTATGTATCAATGATTTGGGCTTTGGTATGTTGTCCATTAGGTTAGGAAGCTGACTGCGAACATAGGATTTACCAACGCATTAGAACAATTAGGTCTAGGAAGTTGTGATGGAGCAGATAGGGCGATGGAAGTTGTGATGGAGCAGATAGGGCGATGGTTAAGTGCTCAACACACAAAGAACACAGAAATCGAATTATCCCTCTCTACTAGAAGCTAATTGATAGTCGAAATCTTTTGTTCATAATCAAATCGGAGCTTTCATGAAAGGAAATCAAATCTGTTGTAGTCGAAACCATCTGAGTTTTTTAAGAAACATGATTGTCCAATCGGAGCAAGTTTAATGCATTTGGAACAAACTTTGTCATGTTTCTTTCACACTTGAAACTAGGTAAGCTCATGATTCTTTTGATTCTTGTATTATATCAATCACCTTGCAAATGTTTGATGTAATTGATATATTTTAGTTTGTTTATTATGGCTTGGTTTGCTTAATAACACTCATGGTTCAAGGAAGTAAAAAAAAGTTGAATTTTATGCCACCATTTCACTGACAGAAGCTTAATTTCTGTAGGACATTGATGATAGAAACTATCTTCGTATGTTAGGAATTGATTATGATTTTAGTGAATCAATTATCTATTCAACGAGAATTTGAGACTTGAAACTATATTTAGGTTAATGTTTATTTGACCCACAGTTGGTGACATATGAGATTTGAAAAGTTATTCGATCAAATTGGGGAAAAAGACTCCAAATTTTACCTTTGTTTCAGGCCTCTGAATTAGTTGAGCCGGCCCTGGTGTACATACCTGTTTTCACTAGTGAATATATTATAATTATTTAAGCTTTTACAAATAGTGTACTAATCGTCAAATACATGATGGTTCTCATTTGAACTCACCGTATGTATGTCACTTTCAGTACATAACTAGTTTCAGCTAGAGGTGCACAAACAGGGTTTTTTTTGAACCGGTTCGGGTCCGAACCGGACCGGTTCCAGGTCAACGTTTAAGATCCCAGTTTTTTACCATGAATCGGTTAGAGTTGGAACCGGTTTTGAGAGTGGAAAACCCAACCCCGTTGGAACCGGTCCGGGTTGGAACCAAACCGGGTCGGGTCTAAGAACCGCTTTGGAAAAACTTGTTACTTTTTTCTAATTTTAATACTATTTAAATTATATACAATTTAATTAAAAATTAGTAAAGTTGATTAATTAAAAAATAGTATAGTAGATTAATTAAAACAATAGTAAAGTAGAATAATTAAAACAACTACAAATATATTTTAATACTATTTAAATTATATACAATTTAATTAAAAATTAGTAAAGTTGATTAATTAAAAAATAGTAGAGTAGATTAATTAAGACAATAGTAAAGTAGATTAATTAAAACAACTATAAATATATTTTTATTGAGTGGTGTTTTTTTAAAAATTATATTAAAAATAAACTTAAAACTAAACACTTAAATCATTACAAAAAATAAACATTAAAAATTAAATTAAAATTAAACTAAAGAAAATAAAAGATCCATATTACAAATACAAGTTTTTTTAATTTAATCGCTTTCGTCGGTTTGTATGCCAATGTGTTGAGATAAATCATAAGCGAGTTCTTCGTCGGAGAGCGGTGACGATCGTCCGGTTTGTACTTCTTGTTCGTGTATTTCTTCTTCAATTGGTATTTCTTCTTCAAGGTTTGATTTATCTTGTCTTCGCTCGGCCGCATCTAAGTGGTTTTTTAAACAAATACACATCTCTAGCGATGTTGGTGTTAGTCTTGTTCTTCTTATCGATAAAACTCTGCCACTAACAGAAAATGCAGACTCCGAAGCTACCGTGAAAGCTTGGACAGTTAGTAAATCACCGGCCATAGCGGCTAGGACTGGAAATTGTGATTTCTTTCCATTCCACCATGTCAGAATATCAAACGACAAAAATTTTCGGGAGTCATAGTAGATAAAAAATCGGTTCTCATATATCTCACGAGTTCGCTACTTGGGGTGTTACCCCTCTGACGTTTACTATTTTCATTCCTCAAAATATTATATAAACTAATGTGACAACCCGAAAATTTTTTTCGGTTAATACTATTAAAAATAACCTTCTCCGTTTAGCGCGAATTAATTTACTTTACTATTTTACAAGGATAATAATAATAATAATAATAATAATATAATAATAATAATAATAATAGTAATAATAATAATAATAATAATAATAATAATATCAATAATAATAATAATATTGTTTTATAAAAGTTTAGGGGGTTAAAATGTAATAAATAAACTTGTTTTAAAAAGTTTCTACATAAAATGTTAACAAACAAACCACAGGGACCATTTTGTAAAATTAATATTTACAACCCAACCCCCCGCCCAACCCCCGATTTTCCGGCCACCGGAAACCGGCCGCCGGCCGCGACTCCGGCAAGGCCAAATCGCCCAAAATACCCAATTTTATAACCCGAAACTTATACCAAACCGTTTGTAAACAAGATTCGAACATATCTCCTCTCTTAATTTGATTAATGGAAGTACCTAACATTACCTAACCCACTTCGACCCATTTTCGGCCAACCACGCACCAATCGAGCATTAAAACTAAAAATAATGGAAAGAAATCGCACATACATGACCATTTTGTCGTTTCAAATCTTCCACTAATCTCAATTTACTATAAAACACAACGAATCACATCCCTCGATCACCACCTTCATTATCGACCTGCAACTAAATGGGAATCCATGTTCTAAGCTCTTTTACACCAAATTGACATAGGGCTTTCGATAATTAGCACCATTAGAAGCTTCCTGCAAAGTTAATTTGATTAATAACAACTTTTGAACCACGAATCAACTTTACTGTAGTCGCGGCTTGTTCTTCGTATTGATTCACTTCGAATCATGATCAATCAGGTAATTGAACATATGTATACACTCGATTTGACATGGGGAACAAAAGCCCCATGTCTATTACAGTGATCATTCGAATTTCGGGCTTCAATTTGATTCGGATCGAAGTTAGGGTTTATATGATTTGGGGGTATTCGGCTGGGAGGTGTTAAAAGGATTTGGGACCGAGCTATTGTGCGGCTGAGGCCTTTGGTTCACTGGTTCCCGGTCCAAATGCAAACCTAGGGGTCACGGGTTCGAACCCTGCCCCCAACATTATTTTTTTTAAAGGCCTTTTTGAACTTTCTAAAAATACAGAAAATTTCTAAAAATTATATAAACAGTTTTTATAAACCTTGTTTATTTCAAAAATTATATAATTATTTTCTGGAAAAATATTTCTTTAAAAACCTTATTTATTTATTTATTTCTAAAAATTATTACAAATGTTATAAATAGTTATTTTATAAAATGGACTTTGAACAATAATCATCAAGATATTAATGAACATTATATTATTTTAATTACGGATTAATTATGATAAATGTAAGAATTATATGTAATAAGTCCACAAATTATTCACAAATACAATTATTATCATTATAATTATACCATTGTTATTATTAATATCAATACTGATAATATTATTAATACATGGTATGGTTAGTATATCAAATCGTGTACGTCAAACCGAACAGACCCGAATCAGACCAAATGAAATTATTCGCGTTGAGCATATTTTAAAAACGTAATTACAATTAATAATAGGTGTTGATCGTGTTTGGTCGTGCATTATTCGTTGAAGCTTCCGTTCATTTTATTACATCAATTCAAGGTGAGTTTACAGCCCCACTTTTACTTTATACTCTTTTTGGGGGAGAGAAACATGATGTTTTCATAAACGTTACATTACATTGGGTTTTTGTAATACTGCATATACTTGATACTGTGGTGTTATACTTTGCACTTCGGACTGTTAATATGCAAATAGCGAGGTGATTGTTAGTAGATCTACTGGGAGTGACATACCCCACCCGGGCTAGGTCGTGCTAGCACAACGTACGCAAACGGGTGAACAGTTAGCCTGTTAAAGGTTGTGGTGTGTGATCCACAATCGGGCCTACTTTATTATTTGATTACATGTCAGCTCGGTCGCGACTTCATACACATAGTGATCATTATGGACTAGCTACCCATTATATGCTTTAATTACATAATCCGGGATTTTCATACTTGACGGATTAAATAATCCAGGAATTACATACTTGACGGATTACATAATCCGGGATTTTCATACTTGACGGATTTCATAATCCGGGAATTACATACTTGACGGATTACATAATCCGGAAATTTCATACTTGACGGATTACATAATCTGGGAATTACATATTTATCGGATTACACAATCCGGGGATTTCATTACTGATAATTACTGTTTTCTGATAAACCTGTAAACTCACCAGTCTTGTACTGAGATTTTTGCATGTTTTCTCTCAGGACATTGATGTGGCATGTCTAGGAGCACAGCATCCACTGCATGTCATTCCGCGTTCGTCTCAAACTGTTTTCAAGATTTAATTTGCATTTACTTTACATAAATTGGATTGGACGCGTGTTTGCGTGTTCCAAAACTATTGTTAAATGTTTTCCTGTTTTCGCTTCCGCACAACTTAAATATATTTGGTTTGTTTCATTAAAATTAAACAACTTATATGATTTGTAATTATCGAGTCGTTTGGTGTAACTGATGCTTATCTGAGATCCTGGTTGTGTCACACGCCTGACGGTAAAACCCCGTTAGCAGATTTTGAGGGTGTGACAGATTGGTATCAGAGCATTAGTTATAGCGAACTAAAATGGACTTTGCATCTCATTTGCATTGCATTTTAGACTATAGCTGGATTTGCATTAGTTACACACACATAGATTACTAAGCTTATTAACTTTAGATGCCTGAGAATTGTTGCTTTAACATATTTCTGTGACACATAGATACCTGAGGAAAAGAAACTGATAACTCGTGCCTTTAATTTCTCTCTAAAGTTTTATTCCATGAACCAAAGAAATTTGTATGACACATAGACACCTGTATTCTGGATTTCCTGGCAAAAGGCCCTCGGGCTAAGGCAAGCATATCGCATATATCTCATTGCGAGACCTGGTATGCTTACCTGGGGATTTCTGGGATGAGTGATAAACTATGGTCAATACACAGGTCTCTAAGGCAAATGGGTCTAATTACCTTGGCGTGTCAATGATTCCCAAAACTTTACTGATCCTTTCGTATACTTTGATTAATCAACCCCGATATAATACATACATACTTGGTACTTCTATCATTGATGACCACTGTACTTGACAAGATATGTTAACCTGATAGGAGGAACCGGGGTGATCATGCAAAGCAAATTTCCATTACGGGTGCACACGTAATTGTAATTTGTCGTGCATGCTAAGTCCGGTGAGTCTGGTCGGATGGTAACATTGTAGTCAGTATAAGTCATCATTCCTACACCTTGAGCAAGAAAGTCTCGGTCTTCATAGAACATAGCCACTGATGTGGAAACTATCTATCAGTTCTACTTGTAGGAATGCTCACCTTACCTTGAATTTGGAGGAAATTCAAACCGTGACATTTGTGTTAATCTCACGGGTTCGGACTGATTCTCTAGCTTGTCTGTTTCTTTAAATCCTTGAATTTCTCTTCCTTTTCATTTCAAGACAAAAGGTCTATTTTCATACGACTGATAGCTTTTGATATTTGGTAATTTAAAGAATGTCTGGAAGAGGACGTGAACGTGGGAGAAGTAACGATCATGAGTATTACAAGTTTTTCTATTCTATACCCTAGGGTGCTAGGATCATAATTCTAGTAAGACCTTGTTAAGGGTAACAAAACATTACTAACACTTGCTAGTACTTAAGTCCTGTCCTACTTAGAGCCTTCATGATATTTCCAATCATGACATTAATTTTATTCCTACACTTAGCATTTCACTAACTAAGGAACTGATTGAATATTTTAAGTGCATTATAGGTTATGAGTACATAGCCTGTCCTACAAACTATCTATGGTATACTTATTTAAGAACGTTGTGGGTATTATATCACATACTAGTACTTTGAGAAGACCCTCGATAATCACACCCTACCATTATTTGATTGACTTATATTCTGGATTAATAAGGGCTTTATAAGAACTCTCTTAAGGACTTATTTTGTTAACTCAACTTTTGTTCCATACGTCTGTCGATGTCGCATTTGCTATATGCGCCCTTATTCACAACTTGTTGGATTTAGTCTAGAAAGACAAAAACACCGGCTAATACGACATCAGTAAACAAGAGACACGACATACTCTAATAATACTACTTCATCGGATTTTAGATTATTGTACATAGATTCCTTCGATCGCTCCTTGACCAAGTAAATTCCTTCTCAATCGTTTCCTTTGTACAACTCCGGTTAATTAACTCTTCGTTAATAACCATATATTTGATACTCAAATCATGGATAACACTCTGTACTTGACAAGATTATCAGAAATTAAACAATTTGACTGTTAAAAACCGATACCCCCTTCCCAGGATCGACGATCTCTTCGATCAGTTGCAGAGATCAATGTACTTCTCAAAGATCGATCTTCGATCGGGCTATCATCAATTGAGGGTTCATAAAGATGACATACCGAAAATATTGTTTAGAACTCGATAAGAACACTATGAGTTCTTGGTCATGACCAACGCACCAGCTGTCTTCATGGATTTGATGAATCAGGTATGCCACGTGTTCACTACGGGGCAAGGCGCTAACCTGGTGGAACACCCAGGCTCAAGCTAAGTTAAGATAAGTCCAAATAGGATAAGTTCAATTGATGCAAATGACTTAAGATAAGTTCAAAGCCTTGGTGATTGAGTACTATTACTTAAGGAATAAAATGCAAAAGTTAGAATGGTAATTCTAAAATTGTGCAATAGTAGGGTTAGGTCGTGCTCTTTATACTAACGAACTCCCTAAATTGATAAAGCTGATGTCATACCTTATGACATTAGACCAAATAGAATTAGGAAGGACACTGGGAAAATCTAGTGAGTAGTAGAAAGAAGGTTGGAGTTCCAACCATTACCATAAGTGTGCCCTAGGCCGATTAGGATCCCAGGACAAGTTAGCAAACAATCAGAATTAGGAAATGGCTATAGCTAGAAAGTAAGAACAGTTAAATTATGGAAATAAAGGCCATATAAGTCAAAGTAATACATCACGCGGTCGTACATTTACGACAGAAGCAAACCGCATTCGACAAGACTAAATGTTGTTACATGTACGTACCTTATCATCAATAGTTACACATCTATTTGATACCAGGGTTGATAATAAGCTTGGATTCTTCTGGAATTATTCGTTAACTTAGCATTAACCCTAGTTGTTTAGAAATTATTTATTCTGTTAAAATGACCAATGGTAATGATTAGAGGTTACACAAAAGTACACGAAGATCATGACCTTGACATAGACTTAATACCGTATGAATTGGTTATCGAAGAAGGAAACCAAGATAGTCCGTCAGGAGAAGGTGATTCGACCTATCAAACCAAAGCATAATCTCTGAACCTGAAAGGAGACCCAATCGTTTTAGGTTGATTTTTATTCTAAGCTTGGAGCACTTAACTTCTTAAATTGATTTATCTCCCTTTATCCTCATTTAACCTAGCTATATGGAATCATTTATTTCTTATCTATCGACTTTTATTTTGAGCTATCATCAAAACATGATTTTGCGATGGTAGCCTTCCTAAAGCAATCTCTCTGCTGAAGATATTATCAACTTATGTTCATGACATTCTAGTCATACAAATATTCTCAGATGTGCTTATGGTTTGTTGAAACTGTTACCTTGCAAAGCATGTTTTCCTATTGGTTGAGTCACTTATTGAATCGCTTTTGAATCCTTAAGCTTGAAAATTATTAAAATTCTATCTTGGATTTGAACAAGACTTTAAAAGAGAAGTTCTGGAGAGAGTTACCAGCAAAGAGAGGAATTACTTTTAAGACTGAGTTATTTGGAGCCAAAACATTCTTAATATATGTTGAACCCGTGTTCAGCAAAGATGGGGAGGAAATTGGTGTTAATTACATGGGCATGGAAATCACTGATCAGGTGAAAAAGAGAGAAAAGATGGCAAAACTAAGGGAAGAAATAGCTGTACAGAAGGCCAAGGAGACAGAACTTAATAATACTGTTCATATTATAGAAGAAACGATGAGAGCAAAACAAATGCTAGCAACCATGTCACACGAGACAAGATCTCCATTATCAGGGGTCGTTAGCATAGTAGAAATTCTATCAACAACAAAACCTGATGAAGATCAGAAACAACTTTTGAGTGTCATGTTGTCTTCTGATGATCTAGTCCTTCAGCTTATTAGTAACATCCTTGACTTTTTGAAAGTTGAGTCAGGAGTCCTGAGGTTGGAGGCCACAAAATTTAGGCCAAGAAGAGGTGATGTCCCAGTGGAGGTTAATGGTGATGTTTTACGGATTAGACAAATTTTCACCCACTTGATCAGCAATGCTATCAAGTTTACCCACCAAGGAAAGGTTCAGAGTAACCTTTATGTGATAGCAAACCCATTATCTCATAACGTCGAGAAATTAACCTACATCTGTTTCAAATATTCGTACACCGTGGTAGGACGTTAAAACATCAATCGTTATTCTGAATGATTGATTCATTTTCTGTTTTAATAATATTCTTAACCATCATTGTGGACCCATTTCAAGATCTTCGCATAGCGTATTATTCGACCGATAGTTGGTTAAAGGAGAAATACATATTTACAAGATATGCGTTAAGATCGTTTCCTATGGTGACGTTTGGGATTTTTAAATTCCGACGGGTAATCTTTCTTATCATTGTTGGCTTATCACCTTACCACGAGATTATATTCTGGAAATTATGTATCAATGAGTTAAACAACTAAAGCATAGCAAGATTCCGGTTGTCAGAGTTCGGTGGAACTCCCGGCATGGTCCTGAGTTCACTTATGAACGAGAGGACGAAATGATACGCAAGTATCTTAATCTGTTCAAGAATGTTGCTAGTACATTTTAATTTTCGGGACGAAAATTCCTGCAACAAGGGGATAATGTGACAACCCGAAATTTTTTTTCGGTTAATACTATTAAAAATAACCTTCTCTGTTTAGCGCGAATTAATTTACTTTACTATTTTACAAGGATAATAATAATAATAATAATAATAATAATAATAATAATAATAATAATAATAATAATAATAATAATAATAATAATAATAATAATATTGTTTTATAAAAGTTTAGGGGGTTAAAATGTAATAAATAAAACTTGTTTTAAAAAGTTTCTACATAAAATGTTAACAAACAAACCACAGGGACCATTTTGTAAAATTAATATTTACAACCCAACCCCCCGCCCAACCCCGATTTTCCGGCCACCGGAAACCGGCCGACGGCCGCGACTCCGGCGAGGCCAAATCGCCCAAAATACCCAATTTTATAACCCGAAACTTATACCAAACCGTTTGTAAACAAGATTCGAACATATCTCCTCTCTTAATTTGATTAATGGAAGTACCTAACATTACCTAACCCACTTCGACCCATTTTCGGCCGACCACACACCAATCGAGCATTAAAACTAAAAATAATGGAAAGAAATCGCACATACATGACCATTTTGTCGTTTCAAATCTTCCACTAATCTCAATTTACTATAAAACACAACGAATCACATCCCTCGATCACCACATTCATTATCGACTGCAACTAAACGGGAATCCATGTTCTAAGCTCTTTTACACCAAATTGACATAGGGCTTTCGATAATTAGCACCATTAGAAGCTTCCTGCAAAGTTAATTTGATTAATAACAACTTTTGAACCACGAATCAACTTTACTGTAGTCGCGACTTGTTCTTCGTATTGATTCACTTCGAATCATGATCAATCAGGTAATTGAACATATGTATACACTCGATTTGACATGGGGAACAAAAGCCCCATGTCTATTACAGTAATCATTCGAATTTCGGGCTTCAATTTGATTCGGATCGAAGTTAGGGTTTATATGATTTGGGGGTATTCGGCTGGGAGGTGTTAAAAGGATTTGGGACCGAGCTATTGTACGGCTGAGGCCTTTGGTTCTCTGGTTCCCGGTCCAAATGCAAACCTAGGGGTCACGGGTTCGAACCCTGCCCCCAACATTATTTTTTTTAAAGGCCTTTTTGAACTTTTTAAAAATACAGAAAATTTCTAAAAATTATATAAACAGTTTTTATAAACCTTGTTTATTTCAAAAATTATATAATTATTTTCTGGAAAAATATTTCTTTAAAAACCTTATTTATTTATTTATTTCTAAAAATTATTACAAATGTTATAAATAGTTATTTTATAAAATGGACTTTGAACAATAATCATCAAGATATTAATGAACATTATATTATTTTAATTACGGATTAATTATGATAAATGTAAGAATTATATGTAATAAGTCCACAAATTATTCACAAATACAATTATTATCATTATAATTATACCATTGTTATTATTAATATCAATACTGATAATATTATTAATACATGGTATGGTTAGTATATCAAATCGTGTACGTCAAACCGAACAGACCCGAATCAGACCAAATGAAATTATTCGCGTTGAGCATATTTTAAAAACGTAATTACAATTAATAATAGGTGTTGACCGTGTTTGGTCGTGCATTATTCGTTGAAGCTTCCGTTCATTTTATTACATCAATTCAAGGTGAGTTTACAGCCCCACTTTTACTTTATACTCTTTTTGGGGGAGAGAAACATGATGTTTTCATAAACGTTACATTACATTGGGTTTTTGTAATACTGCATATACTTGATACTATGGTGTTATACTTTGCCCTTCGGACCGTTAATATGCAAATAGCGAGGTGATTGTTAGTAGATCTACTGGGAGTGACATACCCCACCCGGGCTAGGTCGCGCTAGCACAACGTACGCAAACGGGTGAACAGTTAGCCTGTTAAAGGTTGTGGTGTGTGATCCACAATCGGGCCTACTTTATTATTTGATTACATGTCAGCTCGGTCGCGACTTCATACACATAGTGATCATTATGGACTAGCTACCCATTATATGCTTTAATTACATAATCCGGGATTTTCATACTTGACGGATTAAATAATACGGGAATTACATATTTGACGGATTACATAATCCGGGATTTTCATACTTGACGGATTTCATAATCCGGGAATTACATACTTGACGGATTACATAATCCGGGAATTTCATACTTGACGGATTACATAATCCTGGAATTACATATTTATCGGATTACACAATCCGGGGATTTCATTACTGATAATTACTGTTTTCTGATAAACCTGTGAACTCACCAGTCTTGTACTGAGATTTTTGCATGTTTTCTCTCAGGACATTGATGTGGCACGTCTAGGAGCACAGCATCCACTGCATGTCATTCCGCGTTCATCTCAAACTGCTTTCAAGATTTAATTTGCATTTACTTTACATAAATTGGATTGGACGCGTGTTTGCGTGTTCCAAAACTATTGTTAAATGTTTTCCTGTTTTCGCTTCCGCACAACTTAAATATATTTGGTTTGTTTCATTAAAATTAAACAACTTATATGATTTGTAATTATCGAGTCGTTTGGTGTAACTGATGCTTATCTGAGATCCTGGTTGTGTCACACGCCTGACGGTAAAACCCCGTTGGCGGATTTTGAGGGTGTGACAACTAATCATCGGTTCTCTACTTGAGCTCGACAAACTCGATTCCACGTTCGATGACCGGCGGATGTTTGATGTTATATCATATTTTTCAACATAAACATTAAACAACTTTTTAAAAATATCATTAAATTGTTGTTTTGCATTAATATTAAAAAATAGATCTTTTTCATGTAAATCTAAATCATAAGTTATCTCATCAATTAAAGTTTCTACCCCCGAAGCATTTAAGCATGGGTGTAGTGCGGCTGTACACGTAAAAACGGGGGGTAGTTCGATGAAATATTTTTTAAATTTTTCTTTCATCGGCGCCACCATTGCTGAAAATATTTCGTTTCTTTCTTCATATTCACTTAATTTATGTGTCATTAAATAAACTTGATGAAGTGTTAGACAACTTGTTAGATAATAAACCCCCGACAATTTTGTAGTTGCGTTTTTAAAAAGCTCTAAAAATTGAGTTATTTGTTGAATATATTCCCAACCCTCTAACGGAAATGGGACAACCCGACCCCGCATCGCAAGACCATCATGAAAAACATGAAGCGTTTCTTTTTGTCGCAAAAGCACTATTAAAAATTTTCAAGTAGAATTCCATCTAGTGGGGACATCCCAATTTGATCTAAACAAATAAAATTCTTATCGTGACATGTTTTTCTATAATTAACATATCTTTTCTACTAGTTTTAAAAACGTCACGTAACATATTTTTAAAAGACGTTGTAAAATCTTCAACTTCAGGAACGCAAAAACTGTCACACCCCGCTGGTAGCGGAAACACGGGGAATGCGAGCTAGACGGGATCGTCATAACACATGGTATACGATAGAGTAGCAATATAAATATGATGACAAGCGTGTCAGGACGACACCCGAACACAAATGGAGACTTGTGTCGTGTATAGTCAACGTTCACGACAACATAGCCATAAACACAACATAAATGATCACATAAGCATTAGGGATAACTTGTAATGTAAATTCCCACAACTCGGGAACAAGTATTCAAAGATCATGTTTAAGCTATACAAGATTAATGATTACAAAATGCATCCTAGGGTCTCCTCTAAAAGGCAGCACTCCTAGATCTTCAATTACCTTGATCACCTGAAAAGAGATGCTCAAAACGGTCAACATAATTGTTGGTGAGCTTCGCATGTTTTAAGTAATAAAAGATGTTAAGATGAAAACCATAATTAAGTTTAATAAAAGTTACCGCGACTACACTTATGTATAGGCGATTTTATCTGTTTTAAATAGCTACAGCCAAACCTAATCATCGGTTCCACACGGGAATTGATGGCTGTAAGGAAACAATCCCAGAGTTTAAATGGTTTAATAAGACGTAGCAAGATCCACACAGCGCATACGTATAGTTTATAACCAAACCAATCCTTAGGTCCCATTACCGGGATTAATGGTTATATAAAAAGGTTTTCCATAGTATAATAAGTTTAACATGACGTAGCAAGATCCACACAGCGCATACGTTTAGGTTACAACCAAACCAATCTTTAGGTCCCAGTTGCCGGGATTAATGGTTGTAATGGATAATCGGCTTAGAAGAACCACACAGAAGAACCGCACAGCCGAGAGCATCCAAGGTCAATAGCATTCACAAGTAGCATCAATCAACACATAACATCAAGTAGTAGTGCATAGTATTGTGATACCACTAAATGACATACATAGTGGTAGCATAGCACATAGTTCAAGTTCATATAGCAGCAATCACAAAGATAAGGTACTCATAGTAGTAGCAGCCAACTTCCACTAGGGAAGGTGCCTGAAATCAAGTTAAGTAGGTGAGCATTCTTTTCCCCCAAGTTGGAAATATTTAAAAAGGCTTTATAAGAGTAAAAAGGGGCCACGAAACTCACTGAATAGATGGTAAGCACGTATGATGAATATTCCCAACGGTGGTATGCTATGAACGGTCAAATACCTATTGACAGTTACTGACAAGCATTAATAATGAGCATAAAGCATAAGATGATGTTCAATAGATGCGGGCAGTTTCGGTTCGGTCGTGAGTAGCACACACACAAGCAAGCATACACATATCAGACTAGGTTATTTTAAATAGTAATAGTATGTGCCTGTTGATAGCGTTGACTTTAATCTTTGTGGTCAAGCCATGACACTTTATTGATGTTACTTCATCGTCATGAGATCTCCGAAGAGGGGATCCATACACACACAAATCATCAGTCACACAACAGGACCGGACGCACGACTCAACCCTCCTTTCGCACGAATGGACCTTCAGTCGTACGAATCAGCTTCATTCGTATGATTGCACCTTCATTCATGCGACTAAGCATTCAGTCGTACCATGCAAGACCCAATCGCACGACTCAACCTCCATACACACGATTGAACCTTCATTCGCACGAATCAGCTTCATTCGTGCGATTGAACATTCATTCGTGCGACTGGCCTTTCAGTCGTGCGACTCACGCACAATCGCACACAATCTCATTCGCACTGACTCAATCGTACACACATTCAATCGCACACACCCAGGCGCATGACCCAGTCGTACGACTCACCCCAGTCACACCACTCAGTCGCGCGACACACCCATACGCATGACTCAGTCGTGCGATTCGCCCAATCGCACGGCTCAGTCGCGTGAACAGACCCAGTCGCGATGAACAGCAGATTCGCGACTGTCGAGTGAAGAGCAGTCTACGGCTGCTCCGTGCACTCGTTTTACATTCCAAGAACTTCCAGAATCTATATTCTAACATGTCCTAACAAGAAGCACACTCAAAAACACAACATGCAAGCCCACACGACCTTATGTGCTTGGATGAACCGAGCACCCGAAACCCTAGAAAACGCAGAAGTGAAATCGAGCAAGAAACGAGTCAAACAAAGTTATCTACCTGATAGAAGTGAGTATTCACGAAGATATTAAAGATTTGACGGTGAAAACGCGAGAAAAGGGCGGTTTTGGTGCTAAAATGGTGAAGAATGTGAAGAAGAGGAGAAGATGAAGATGGTGAAGAATGGCTGGGAATGGGGGTTTTTATACCCATCCCAAGTTTGCAAAATGTCACTTTTAGTCCCTACACTTTGCCCCGAGTTCCTAAATTTTGTATCGGTTGAAAACGTTATTAATTAGTCTTGTTTTATTAATGATAAAATGTTATTAATGATATTTATAATTTAAAAATGGTTTTATTTGCGACATTATGTACTTATAAAAACGGTGCGTTTAATGATAACGGGGTAAATCTTGGAAAACGTTTTAGGTTGATAACAATTCAAGCAACGATAGCACACGCATAAGGTTAACCAAGCAAGCAAGCAGGCATAATATCCACATAGATGGGCTATAAAAGTGAGGGATGACCGACAACAAAAGTTAACAGATTACGTCAATAGACGGACCTTTGGTGACGGATGTTACAAAAACCATCTTGCACAACTAAATTAATAATATGTGCAACACATCTTGAATAAAAAAATACGCCGTCACAAACCGGTTTATATTTTATTTTTAATTTATCAACGGCGGATGTGGTGTTTGAGGCGTTATCAAATGACATTGAAAAAAGTTTATTTTCTAATTTATATGTTTTGATTACAAAGTCTAAAATATGAAATAGATTATCACCGGTATGCGAATATCCAAATAATTCAAACGCAATCGTACGTTTCATCATTTGTCACGAACTTGGATCTATCCAATGGGCGATGACGCAAAGGTACGATTCCGGAAACCGTGTGGGGCGGACCAAACGTCAGTAGTTAAGTTCACACCGGTTTGTAAATTTCCAAATAAAACCTTTAAATTATTTTTTGCTTGTTTCCAAAGATTTAAACAATCACGTCTAAGAGTGATGTGACTTACGTGAATGTAGCGTGGTTGAAGTGTTTCTTGAATCAATCTTGTTAACTGAGGGTTGTCAAAGTGATCGAACGGTAATCCTTCTTGAATTACAAACGTTGTTATTCTATCTCGAACCATATCTACGCTGAAGTTCCATAAACCACCATCGTTTCCGATTGATGTTTGGCCTTGACTCGGTGTACTTTTCAAAGAATTGGATCATTTGGTCATATGGTTTCTCAAACTCGAGTTTGAATCCGACTTGAAAAACGAACCACAAGCCTTGCATCGAGCTTTATTTTGACCATTCGACATTTCGCATAAGTTGAAGTTGCACCAAATCTCTTGGTTTCTCGTTGTTGGAAGAATTTTACAACGGTAGCGACACTTGAGGATCCACCGGTTGGAACGGATGATTCAGAAGCCATTATATAAAATTCAAGAGATTGAGAGAATAGAAAGTAGAAAGTGAGGGAGTGTTTTTACGTTTCTTAGCACGTTTTTTAGCACGTTTTTGAGCTTTTGAGTGTTGTGACTAAGCCATTACACCCACTACCTATTTATACTATCATATAAGGGCAAAATGGTCAAAAAAATTTAAAAAAAAGGTCAACCCCCCCAACGGCTATATGACCGTTTGAAAAAAAAAAGTTTTCTAACGGGTCGAACCGGTTTTTTTGGACCGGTTCCAAAACCGGGTTGGATCAAAACCGGTTCCAAACCGGTTTCAGCCAAAAATATCAAACCCGGTCCCAAACCGGCGGTTTTTTTTCGGGTTGGAACCGATTTGGGCTAATACTGGTTCCAAAACGGTTCGGTTTCGGTTCGATTCGTCGGGTCGGGTCATGGGCCCGGTTTGACTGTGCACCTCTAGTTTCAGCTATAGATACATAGTTCTTTCAAAGATACACTAGGGATATGGATACATAGTTCTTTCAAAGATACACTAGGGAAGAGAGCTATGACATTACAAATTCGTGTTATTTTTTATTGTTAAAGCAATAAATATAAATATTAGATTTTTTACTTAAATTTTATTCTTTATCGAGTATTTAATTATTTTAAACCCCAACGCACATCTCAATCTACTTCTACTCTTACACTATACCAATGAACAACATTTTAATATGCATGCTGAATTGCCACCACCAAGACTCAAAGCCATAAACTTTTGTTCGGGTGATCGAGAACACCATATACCACTACACTCAAACCCACCCCACCCCACCCCCTATTGAGCATTATATATATATATATATATATATATGTGTGTGTGTGTGTGTGTGTGTGTGTGTGTAAACTGTGAAGTGTCTATACACACACATATAGTATGTAGACACATATATATATATACACACACACTACAAGGAATAAGCCTATTAGCGACGACAATTGTCGCCGCTATTGATACCGATATTCGCCGCTATTAGTATTAGCGGCGACATGTCGCCGCTAATAAGTCGCCGCTAATGATTCGTCGCTAATGTGGAAAATATCGCCGCTAATGAGTCGCCGCTAATGATGTCGCCGCTAATACAATTATTTGCGGCGACCATATCGCCGCTATAAAGTTGAAAAAAAAATTCCGGGAAGACTATTAGCGGCGACAATGTCGCCGCTAAAAGTCAATTTTTAATTTTAATTTTTTTTTTATTTTTTTAATTTCCATTTTTATAAACCAAGAAAACCTATAAATAAAACCAAATTTCCAGATTTCCAAACAACACAAATAACATAAGTATTAAGAAGTACAATACGAGTTTTAGCAACACAAATAACATAAACATACAAATTGTTTAGCTTCAACTTCTAATGTCGTCAAAATAAACTTAAACTACTTAACCCCTATCCTATTCATCGTTCTCGTCCGAATCATCATCTTAATCAGCTTGTTGTGTACCTTTTTGGGAGGCAATAAGTTGCGTCATTTGTGACATAAAGTTTGCATTTTGAAACAAACTTGCGATTTGTGCCTACAAAACAAAACATACATTATAAGTTGTGGTATTTGCTTCTTAGTATAACTTTAAGTATATAATGATACACCAACACCTTGAAGTGTGTTTGTATCACCCATTTCAACCATAATGTACATAATTCAACTTAAATTTACCCATTTTGACCCGTTTTAACTATATCAAGTGTGTTTGTATCATTTTGACCCATTTCAACCATAATATACATAATTCAACTTAAATTTACCTATTTTGACCCGTTTTAAGTCAAATTAATAGGGTTTTAACTATATCAGGTGTGTTTGTATCATTTTGACCCATTTCAACCATAATGTACATAATTCAACTTAAATTTACCCATTTTGACCCGTTTTAACTATATCAAGTGTATTTGTATCATTTTGACCCATTTCAACCATAATGTACATAATTCAACTTAAATTTACCCATTTTGACCCGTTTTAACTATATCAAGTGTATTTGTATCATTTTGACCCATTTCAACCATAATATACATAATTCAACTTAAATTTACCCATTTTGACCCGTTTTAACTATATCAAGTGTGTTTGTATCATTTTGACCCATTTCAACCATAATGTACATAATTCAACTTAAATTTACCCATTTTGACCCGTTTTAACTATATCAAGTGTGTTTGTATCATTTTCACCCATTTCAATCATAATGTATATAATTCAACTTAAATTTACCCATTTTGACCCGTTTTAACTATATCAAGTGTGTTTGTATTATTTTGACTCATTTCAACCATAATGTACATAATTCAACTTAAATTTACCCATTTTGACCCGTTTTAAGTCAAATTAATAGGGTTTTAACTATATCAGGTGTGTTTGTATTATTTTGACCCATTTCAACCATAATATACATAATTCAACTTAAATTTACCCATTTTGACCCGTTTTAACTATATCAAGTGTATTTGTATCATTTTGACCAATTTCAACCATAATGTACATAATTCAACTTAAATTTACCCATTTTGACCCGTTTTAACTATATCAAGTGTATTTGTATCATTTTGACCCATTTCAACCATAATGTACATAATTCAACTTAAATTTACCCATTTTGACCCGTTTTAACTATATCAAGTGTGTTTGTATCATTTTGACCCATTTCAACCATAATGTACATAATTCAACTTAAATTTACCCATTTTGACCCGTTTTAACTATATCAAGTGTGTTTGTATCATTTTCACCCATTTCAATCATAATGTATATAATTCAACTTAAATTTACCCATTTTGACCCGTTTTAACTATATCAAGTGTGTTTGTATCATTTTGACTCATTTCAACCATAATGTACATAATTCAACTTAAATTTACCCATTTTGACCCGTTTTAAGTCAAATTAATAGGGTTTTAACTATATCAGGTGTGTTTGTATCGTTTTGACCCATTTCAACCATAATGTACACAATTCAACTTAAATTTACCCATTTTGACCCGTTTTAACTATATCAAGTGTATTTGTATCATTTTGACTCATTTCAACAATAATGTACATAATTCAACTTAAATTTACCCATTTTGACCCGTTTTAACTATATCAAATGTGTTTGTATCATTTTGACCCATTTCAACCATAATGTACATAATTCAACTTAAATTTACCCATTTTGACCCGTTTTAACTATATCAAGTGTGTTTGTATCATTTTGACCCATTTCAACCATAATGTACATAATTCAACTTAAATTTACCCATTTTGACCCGTCTAAGATAAACCAACAATGATACATTTAACAACTTCAAGATAAAACGTATAAAACTTTAATACCTCTGATAATGTCTGAGGTGTTTGTTCCTGATCAGGAACAAACGAAGTCGACCCTGCAGATGAAGACGGTTTACGCCCAATCCCTCTAATATGCCCGCGGCGTTCTCCCAACACCGACTCAAAAACTTCAACCTCGTTCAGTGATGAACTTTTTCTGTAACATCCCACATCGGTTGGGAAGGAGAACTAAAGTCTCTTTATAAGGGGCTGGATACCTTCCCCAATGTGACGCGTTTTAAAACCGTGAGGCTGCGGCCAAACCGGACAATATCACGTTGCGATTTGCCTGGGTTGTTACAGTTGGTATCAGAGCCAGGGTCGGGCCGTTGTGCCAGCGAGGACGCTGGGCTCCCTTAGGGGGGGTGGATGTAACATCCCACATCGGTTGGGAAGGAGAACTAAAGTCTCTTTAAAAGGGGCTGGATACCTTCCCCAATGTGACGCGTTTTAAAACCGTGAGGCTACGGCCAAACCGGACAATATCACGTTGCGATTTGCCTGGGTTGTTACAATTTCCTTCGTTTTTGGATTGACTTAGCTCATCAAACCGTCCTTTGAGCTGATTCTATATTAATTAACAAGAAATCATTTAATATATATATATATATACACAAAGGCTTCATCTTTAATATTTCAAAACTCTACTTTATATAAAACTTACGTATTGTTGCTCAGCTATCTCCGTATCAAAGCTCCCATCTTTACTTGTATGAGCATTCTGAAATGCCTCCAGTCTGCTCTTATTCTGATTAACATTTAAAAGCATATCATATATTAAATAAATACTTATCTACAATACACATACAAATAATTAAATCATTACCTTCTTGTAACAATAACTACTATACGAGGCAGTCCCACCACGACTAGTGTATTGTTGTTGTTGCCGGATTGCTTTGTTTGATGATGAGGCTTTTCTGTGTCCGTCACTTAAGAAAAAATCAATTGTTTTGCTCCAATTTTCATGATTCATTCCCTTTGGAGGGTTGAGCCTTGCTTGTTCCACATCTTCATATCCTCCAACACGATCAAAGTGTCTTTTGGCAACGTTTTTTCGATCTCTGAATCGTTTGAGATATACAGAACGAATGCCACCCTCAATCTGAGCGCGTTCACGATCTCGCAAAATCTCATCAAAATCAAAGCGTCGCTACATTTAAGTTAAAACAAAATGAAGTTAGTTAAATAAATACCGAACAATAAACATAAAACATATAAAAGTTACCGCCATATGCTCATCCAACGCATTCTTCTGAGCATCAGAAAGATCAGTCCACGAACGAACATTAAAGGGATAATTGGCCTCCATGTATATCCCAACCTCACGAACAAACATATCGTTAAGTTCACCGACTGGGCTATATGTAGCAGCTCTATCAAAAGGAAGAAATAAAGGTCCTCCTTTCTTTTCTAACTCATCCTGTAACTTTTTATTTTTGGCCTTCCCTCTTCTTTTCTGGGAAGGCGAGCCTGTATTTATATTAAAAAAGCAATACTTACAATATATATTAATAATAAATAAATAAACATGAAAATATAATACTTACCATCCAACTGATGGCTTCCGGGCCCACCAAAAGGAGGAATCGGTGGATCCCCCGCGCCATCACCTCCATGGCTCATTACATCAGCCATGAGATGTATCAAAACAATCCAAAAAGATATCATGTCTGTAAAAATTAGAAGATATAAACATCAAAATTAAAATAAGAATAAAGTTTTCAACTACATGATTACAGCACTGCAATATAATTTACAATTTAAATAGAGGAATATAATCATGGTGATTAGAAGCCAATTTCTAATAACGAACAACGATTAAAAGTCAATTTATTATTGTTATTCATCATACGTAATTATAAGTTAACCATTTACATCGTTAATCTAAATAGTTCAAATATTTAGCAAAACTAAAAGTATATATCAACAAATTTAGTTTCTCATCCTAACAAGAATATTACTTCTAATCCTAATCTAAATAGTTTAACATCTAAACAAACCAAACATTAACAAGTATTCTATTTATCAAATACCCAAATACAACCACATGTTTGAACTATATAAATACAACCATACAAATACAACTAAACTAAATAACAAAATACCCAAAAAGTCTAGATCAAACAACCACATGTTTGAACCATACAAAATATACAAATCTAAACATGTTTGAACTATACATTATTAACATATTACACAAATCCTAAAAATTAACACAAATCCTAAAAATTGTGTTCAACCTACTAAAAATTACATGTGTTCAACCTACTAAATATACAAATCTAAGTCATTATTAACATATTACATAAATCTAAGTCATCATCTTCAACACTATTAACTTACAAACAACCACACCTAAAAATCACACAAATCCTACTAAAAATTGTGTTCAACCTACTAAATATACAAATCTAAACATGTTTGAACCATACATTAACATAAACAAACATAAATTTAGGTTTAAACCAAAAAAATTACCTTCTAGTTTGTGTTGAAAACTAAATGTATTAGCGGCGACGGTGGTCGAGATCCACAGCAACAGTGGCGACAGAGATGATGTTGACGGGCGGACTTTGAGAGTGCTAAACGGAGGAAGATGTTGACCGGATGTTGAGGAAGATGATGAACGAATGTTCAGGAAGATGATGACCCGAAGATGAGGAAGATTATGACCCGAAGATGAGGAAGATGATGAACGAAGTGGTGGTCGTGAAATGATGGTCGCCGGAGCTTGCTTAGCGGGAATGGAGATGTGGTGTGGAGGGAAAGAGGGGAAAAAGGGGAGATTCCCGGTTTTAGTAGATCTGCACTCTTTAGCGGCGACACGTCGCCGCTAAAGGTGTCGCCGCTAAAGGTGGAACGTACGATTAAATGGCAGCCGTCAGATCTAGCAGAGTTTCAACGGCCAGATCTAAGTTTATCGAAGTCAGACGGATCGTTGACCATTAGCCGCGACAGTCGCCGCTAATGCCCTCTGTCGCCGATAAAACTGTCGCCTCTAATGGTGACATTTCTTGTAGTGATATATATATATATATGTGTGTGTGTAGTTTTTTTTTTTTTTTTTGAACGATATATGTGTGTGTAGTGAATTTAAATCGAACAAAAATAAAAAAGAATGGCTGGGCCCAGAAGTTGATCGAATGGGCGGTGTTAAATTCCAATAATGATAACATACAACTACCGTGCACTTAATAAGACTCCATCTTTCTGCGTTACAGCCTTACATGCATGTGTTTCAATTCTCTCCCTCATGTGTCATTTCAACCGATCCACATATATTTACACATATATGTGTGTGTATATTAGGGTTTTTAACTTCCTTTGAATTTCTTCTCATCATGCTTCTCTTACTTGTACTTTCTGCAACGTTTGTTTACTACGATCCATGAAGCTTGTAAAGGTGTAATCTTTAATTAATTAATTGTAAAGTGTCAGAACATAATTATTAGTATTAGTTTATATGTTAATTGTTTTATTGAGTTTATATAGACTATAGTTGATCTGGTGGGTTTTTTTTCTTAATAATATCCAAAGAGTTGTGGGGAGTTTCTCACAAAATATCAATATATGTGTCTGTCGTGCTTGATTATCACTTCTAAACCAACAACTTGCAGTGTCGATCTATATCCACTAAAATCCTACTCACGTCGGTTGGTAAAAAGTGTCGTGAATTTATGACACATTTCGGTCGTCCCATATAAATTTTCAAATCTTTTCTTGTTTGCCGGTCGATATACATATACCCAAGACGGATTCGTGCTTTTATGCTATAACCTAAAATTATATGTCTAAGTTACACATTGAACGTTGGGTATTAATTTCTTTTAGTGTGATCTAGCATCTAATACTTATGTTTATTTATTGTTATCTAGTATTTAACACTTTTCTTTTATATGTACGTTATGTGTGAAGATCGAGTGACCCAACTAGTCACGCACATTTAACAAGTGACAATAGTACATAAGTTTGTCACCGTGTTGGGCTAATTATTAAAAATATAATATATGAGTAAGTAACAAAAAAATATGTATTATTTTTTCATGCTTAAAACTTCATAGCCCCAAAAACATTATCAACATATTAAAAAAACCAACTTGATGAATAGTAAAACTTGTATTCTAAGCCGTTCATTTTGAA
This sequence comes from Flaveria linearis, assembly GCA_024085815.1. NCBI lineage: Eukaryota > Viridiplantae > Streptophyta > Magnoliopsida > Asterales > Asteraceae > Flaveria > Flaveria linearis. The sequence continues at coordinate 15,085,751 of CM044015.1, read as the reverse complement.
ATCAACGGATCGATATGATTTTGAGATACTAATAGAAGTTATTACACATGTTATCATGTGGTATGTTTTCATGGCCGGCTAACTGGCTAACATTTTTTGGAGGCCCAATCAAACTAAAAAAATGAGGTCCTTTTGAAAATCACAATCTAAATAAAAGCAATCTAATTAAATTTCTTTGAACAAAGGCAATAAATCAAAGAAAATTTAGTATATCAACTTAAATCCTTGATAGTTGATTTCTTTTAATAAAAAAAGGCTAGACGAAATCGATCAAATCAATCGGAGAAGAATGAACTTAGGAATAATCGTTTGCTTTGTGAATTGTGCAACTGTGTTTCTTGAATAACCTATTAAATCATCAAAAATTTCATTGGACTCAACTATCAAGTGTTATTCCCAATTCAAAATTTCGTTGAGCTATATAATACAAAACACACTATAATACTTTTTTTGTAAACGGTGGCCCTTATTTTTTGGGCCCCCAAGCTCATTGCATCACAACTTACATTTTATAGAGACCCTGTGACTGCTTCCATTACACCCGTCGTCTTTTTCATTCCACGTGCCCTTCAGGTAATGATTTTTCACCCGTGTTTGTATACAAAGTCGATCAGCTGAACCGTTTCTAGGATTCATTTGCATAACAATATGTCAATTGATTTCTCTTCATGAACTCTTATTGCTAATTCGTGGTTTATATTTTTGAATCAGGTTGGTTCTTATTCACCATCAGGTTGGTTTTTTCTTTGCTAATATTTATATTCCCCCTCAATTTTTCTTAAATTTTCAGTTATAATTTTAATTTGTTTATTCTTTTGGGTTTGTTTTGGGATATTTTTCAAGTTTTTTATTGAAGAGATTCAACAACCAGTTGAATATGTTTATGATTTTCAAGGTTTTGATCTGTAAGGAAGAATGAGTTTCTATATGTAAGGGATATGTTTTCAGAAGAACTGAATTATATAATTGAATTAGCAACAAAGATGAGGGCGGCTCTTGACGCAGCGGTTGAAGCTGTTCCTAAGAGACCAAAGGTCTCAGGTTCGATCCGTGGAAACGGCCTCCCCACAAAATGTGGGGGAAAGACCGCGTACATCTTCCCTTAAATGGGACGGACCCTCCCTGGACCCTACGAACGCGGGAGCTCTTTGCAGCACCAGGTACGCCCTTAATTAGCAACAAAGATGTTCAATGGCCTTATTCAAGTACAATATATCATAATAATCAAATGTTTGGGCATATTCTCAAAATACTTATTTGATACCATTTTGAAAGTGAACAAAATGCAGATTGGTGTAATTCAAACATGTTGGGACTTGGGAGGTCTAATCTTTAATTATATTGATATGATCAAAATATAATTTATACATTATGGATATATGAAGCTATGATTGTTGATGCATCTAAAGATGTGAAGCAATTTGGCAACTATAAAGAAGAGAAAAATATGTAACATGTAAATGAATATTCATGAGTTTAACTGCAGTACTTTTATGGTGTTTCAAGTATAACAATCTCAGCTTTGATGTGCTTTGTGTAGGCTGTTTCGGGTATAACAATCTTATATTTTATGAGTTTAACTGCCACTTATGTTACTCTTAGCTGATACTTTGATGTGCTTTGTGTAGGGTGTTGCTCTAAAAACAATATAAAGCAATCCCAACTTGATATTATTGAGCTAAAACATACTCTTGATGAACTAAGGTATAATCATTCTCTATTATATGATTTTGGATGGATCTTTAGAGATGGGTCATCATAAGTTGGTGGTCTTCATGATTTAAAGATATTTGCTAACCACCGACTGTAGTATTTCTTGGATATTATTTGTAACTTAAAGGCATAGACAAGGATACTTAAGGATAATGTTGAAGTTCACGTGAAGGAGCTTATGCAGAGAAGACAATAGGTGATTCTGTTTTGCATTACAATTGTTGAACATGAAACCTAATTTTTGGCTAATTTGTAGTAGTTACATGCAATTCGAAGGAAAACTAGCTTTCTGCTTTTTGAACACATTGTTTAGTTCATGGTGAATACGAGTCCTTTATAAGAATTTCCGTTATTCTATTCAACTATTTGCAAATACTTAAGTAGGATACTTCAAATTCGGGAATTTGATTATAGTCTATTATTTTTTTTTGTGTATGCAGGAGATCAAATAAGCTAATCGAAACGGGACTAGCCAGAAAAAAAAAAAAAAGAAGGCAACAATAACCATTTTGTAGCATAGGCCACAACCCTTTTGCAACCTTTCAGAAGCCATAACAAATCGAACATTAAAAAAAAATTTGCTTTAATTAGCAACCCCTATAGTTTGGACAACATTATTTCAAGTAATACATTAGACATTATGCTTAACTTCAGCCTTTTGTAAAACAACAATGGTATATTATTAGTACATGTTATGTTCTTACGTCATACACATTTTGAACGTCGCGCTGCGAAGCGCGTGTTCTAAATCCTAGTTTAAGAAAATAAATGAACCGTACATGCTAATGTATGGCTCCACTTTAACTTGGCCATTGCAAATAAGAAAGGCAGTTCAGGAATCAAAAACCATGAAATAACTTTATAAAATTCTTTGCAATAACTAGGTTGATTTCCAAAAGTCTAAACAACAAGAGTTTCCAATCATATCTTTTCTAAATAACATTTTGCGTTTTTTACCAACTCAAATTAGTTTTCACATGAATACTTGATTTTGTTGGACACTGTTTCATCATGAGTTATTTTTGTGTTTGTTCAGTTTATACGCTTCTTGCGCAAATGGCTCAATCTTGATTTGTCTTCTTTGTGCACTAACATGCCTTCTATAGTTTCACTTGTAACAAATACGAGATAATCCGTATCTTAACATTATGACAGCTGATCGTAACAGTGAGAATATTGTTGGGGTGTTTATAGTATTGTGTCTATGATCTTTAAACATTTATTACTTAAATCACTTTTAGATTGTAAAAGTTTATAGTTATGTGGTATTGTTTTTGCTTAAATCATTTTTATTTGCAAATATATTAATATTAGCTTCAGTAAACTCGTGAATTACATGAGTTAAGTAAATAAAATATTAAATAAATAATAATTATTAATTATAAGACGATATTCTAATATAAATTATGAATGAAATCTTTCTTATTATGTATAGAATATAATTTTATTTCAAAATACACGTTATAAAAATGTTGTTTTTAAAAACTTCTTTTTATAACTCCCAGTTTTAATAATTTTTGTTTATGAAAATTTTATTTTTTCAAAACATGAATTTTAAAATATTTCGTATTTTAAAAAGTTTGATATTTAAAAAAATAATTATTGTATAAAATTCTTTATTTAGAAATAACATTAATCAAAAGATCTATTTCTTAATTTATTAAAAAACTATTTTAATTTGAAAAAAAATAAAATAATATTGTTATAATTTATGTGATTATTTAATATAAGAGATAACCGAAAAATTTAATCAAAAGAAATATAATTTTAAAAAAAAATATGATGTTTTCATATATTACTTATCATTTTATTATAATGGTAAGATTTGCTACTATTTGATAGTTGGAACGTGGACCATTATTATCCATTAATAATTGTAAATATACATTTTTGGTGGTGTTGGTGGACCGTGATTAGGAAATATTTTATTGTCTACCTTGTTAAACACTCAACTAGAAAACAAAATAAAATCGTACACGATAATCCACAGTACCAGGTGAAGCTTGGGCCTCAAGTAATTCAATAGTATCCAATTTACTAAGCTATGTCGAAATACTAAAAAAATTCAGATCAAATATATAAAAGACGTGTTTAATTAAGGTTAGAACAATAAAAAGAATCGAATTATAAACTATGATCAAAGTTAGTTAAAAATAAAAAAACCACAAACATAACAAAACTTTTTTTTCTAGATGCACCATCTTGATCTAATAAAGTATGGATAAAAAAAACTATCTCATCTTTTCTAGACTCTGTAAAATTTCATTAAATATCTGTAAGAAAAAACTGTTTCTCCTCTTACATGGATCTCATGTTCAAATAGCTTTAATTGATTTATTATGTCTTATGTCTTAAAGTGTATCTAATCGCACTAATTAAAAGTTTAAACAAGACACTAAGGTCTTTCGTGTTTCATGATTTAAAAAACAAGTATTGTTGTGAGTCAATATCTCTTGGGGCAAACGGCAAGTAATGCTGACAATTATAGTATTTAAACAAAAGTAGAATTGTTGACTAGGTATGTTTAAAGTTTAAACTTTAAACCTTTTTTTCCATCCAAATTGCGAAGGCAGACAAAATCGATTGAACATGATTTAACACTTTAACCTAGGATATTCTGTTTAAGTATATTATAAAATAAAACAAACATCTAATTATATAGTTACACTTCTAAAATCATGTCAGCATATGCGTACTAAAGGAGTGCTCTCGAGATTCGACGAGGAACACGACACACTAACACAAATACTGCTAAAGTGTTTGAACAATTAGTTGATAAAATATCATATAAATTTGAAGGTTTAATCAATGTTCATAAACTAATTAAAGTGATTATGAAATCATATAAATTAATAAAAACGATTTTTAGAATTTTGTTAACAATAAATTGATTGTTTGCATTAGAAGTTCCAATGAATTTCATTTATAATTGTTATAGTTACAAAATTAAAGTCGAAGTACAACTAATTTAAGCTATTTATATTTAAGATTATTAAGTGACTTTTCACTATTTAATCATATAATATCATGTGTGTATAAAAGATAATTAAGATAGTTAAAATTTACAAAAGACATAATTTACCTCCTTAAACTCTTAAAAATTAATATAAAACGATAATCACATCATCTTTAAACATATCTAATATAGTATAGATATAGAATTAGAGCATTCACATCCCATTCCTTATCTTTATCTATATAATTACACTAAAAATCACTACTTCTTCTCTCTCCTTTCAATTAAATAATACTTTTTATACCCTTATCATTACTTCTTTCCCTCTCATTCACTCACAACCACTTTAAAAAATATTAAAAAATTTATAAGGATTGTACAGTGATTCTTCAAATATACCAATCCACAATAACATTTTCTCTCTCCTTCACTCACAACCACTCAAAATCATTCCATATAATATACCAAACACACTCACATGATTATAGGGCACGGGTTGTGAATGCTCTTAGAAAGTTAAATTATCACAAATTGTTATTACTGGTCATGATGATGATCAATATTTGTTCCGAGAAGTATCATCATCCTATGGTTCTAGTTGGTTATATTCGAGGAATTCGTCTTATGCATATAACTAATTAATAATTGTGCTTTTTAATCTACATTTATAAAAGTCACTAAAATGATATTCATGATATTATATCTAACGCATAGGTTTTAAAAAATATATAAAAAAAATATGATGAAGAAAACGAAACCTAAAATATCCCCCATCGAATAATGGATCATGTATTTAGGTGCATGGTCAGGTATGAGATTAGTATTAAAATTTCAAGGCTAGAAATTAACTAGTGAGATTAGGTAATATCCTCTAAATCTTACTATATATTAACTTGTTATATAATCTTAAATGTAAAATAAATAGTATGTTAAAGTTATTTAAAAGTTAAAGTCATTAAGAATATAAAATGATTATAGTTGAATATTTAATATTTCAAGTAACCTACTTATGTGAATTAAGGTTGGGGTATTGGGTAATTAGCACCCGCACATATAAACTTTAAGTCATATAAGATCATAACAAAGTTTACAAGTTTTTACTGCTTACGGTTATAAATATTTGTAACTAATACCTGCGGCATACTTGCAAACCTAATGTTTATCATCATATTTATATTAAATTACCAAAACTCATCTCATACCCATTATATTATCATCCCTACTAATATGCATGATGGCCACAAGATAAAATAAATAATAGGGAGAAGGATATTGCACTAGTGGAAACAAAGACATTGTAGGCTAGATTGATGTATGGATAGCAGTAGAGGAAAGTTAACAATCAAACCCTTACCCTTAACAAGTAGATGCAACGAGACATAAGAAAGATGCAAGGAGAAACCTTTTACTCTAACTTCATAGTATAATGTTTATATTTTCAGAAATAACAAATGTTATTTTGTATTTTAAACAATCGTTTTTTTCTAAACACCTTCAAATCAAAATCACATTACTCTATAATTACAGATTATGTCAACGAATAGTAAAATACAACAACTTAAAGCTAACATTGTACACAATCTAATGCTTGTACACAATCTAATGCACATATAACAAACGTAATTTTTTAAAACATTAAGGCTATTTATCATTTTCCCATCGAGTTCCATTATAGTTTGAGCATCGATTTCCTCTCTTTTTGTGTTTCCTATGTCCACTTTAATTTCACGTCAAATCTTCCAACTCTGACGTCTGAAGGCAAAGGGGATGGCGACAGGACCACGACAATTGATAACTGTTGAGGTGTACCAATGTATCATAAATTTTGAGATTTCACGGTTAGTGGCAGGGTGGGTTAGTGGTTTTGGGTGGTGTTACAACACAAGTAATAGACACATAGATGGTTTCTACAAGTCGGTCTATATATTCTTTGATTCTTGAAGATCAATATCACTAAGATGATTTTTCAGATTTATATGTAACACTTTTAGTAATTTTAGTTTTTCTATATCGATTACAATGTATTTTTGAATTCAGGCCCGTTGCAAAGTTCCCAGCACGTCACCCTTGGTAACATTTCTAGTTTACAAGAATTTAAAAACACATCACTGTTACAGATAGAAAAAAAAAAGTCAAAAATCAAAATTAACATTTCCCAATTTGTTAATCTATCAAGGGTTGTTTTAAATAGGCACCCCATTATTTTAAATCAACATCCCAAAATTTTTATACGGGTCGTATAGCCCCATACGCGTCGTATAGGGAGGCGTATAGCCCTATACGGGGCGTATAACCCCCTGACAGCCCCCTGAATTTTTCCTCGTAGTCAGTGTCGAAATTAGCTATACGCGTCGTATAGCCCTATATGTGTCGTATAGGGGGGTCGTATAGGGCTATATGGGGCGTATAGCTCTCTGACACCCCCTGAATTTTCCTCGTTTTCAGTGCATTCGACCCTATACGTCGCGTATGAACCCATACGCGACGTATAGAGGGTGTCGATTTAAAAAAATGGGTGTCTGTTTATTAGGAACTGTATCAAACACCACCAAATGAATTCACCCTATATAAACCACCCCATAAATCAATCATCAAAACCCCAAATCACCAAACTTCACGATCAAAGCTTCACTTTCAGTGCTTCTTCTGCTATGAGTTTTCTCGTCGGAAGATTAGCCGCCGGCAAAGAAGGTGCATACTTCTTACAAGAATCAAAGCACGCCGTCGGTCGTCTCGTTGAAAAAACCAACAAACCCACTACTAATCGTCCTCCGGCGACCACAATTCACGAAACCCTTGATAACGACGCCGATATCTTGCCGGAGATTCTGAAGCACAATCTACCGTCGCATGTATTCCGACCACCGTCTGATTCGACTCTGTCAAAGGGGTCGAAGTGGGTTCTTCAGTCGGATGAAAGCAATGGTGTGTCTTCTGTTTCGCGTGATGCGATAAACCCTCTTAGGGCTTATGTGTCCCTTCCACAGGTCACTTTTGGACCCAAAAGGTAATTCGGTAGTTCAGTTTTTTTGATTAATTGCGTATGAATTGCAGTTTTGTGCGAGGAGATGTTAGTTGAGCTTGTATTGATGTGAATTGTGTGGATTTGATATTATGAATGAAGAATTGAAGGTGGGTGGGTGATTTAGGGCTGAATTTGAATTGATTTTGTTGTATTTTGAGTTTTTGAGCGATATTCATAATTCATTGGGGGGTGATTGATTTTTTTGCTGGTTTTAAGTTGAAAATGGATCAATTTGGTTTTGTTGTTAAAATGTAGCTATTTTACGATTGAATATGCTTATGTGATGTGAAGAAGATGGTTAAAAGATAGTTTTACAGTTTATTTTGAAATTGAGTTGGATATGTAGTTAGGGGTTTCTTGAATTATGACAACTAAACCCAAAACCCTAAATTTCGATTATTGAATTTGAACCTTGATGGGTAAATATTACTGTAAATTGACCTCTTATGTTCATTTTACTGCATATATGTCTCTTGTGAAGGTGTCTTGCGAGTCTAAATAAAATTGAATACCTCTTGTCTTTCTTGCAGATGGCAGTTGCCTAACGCAGAGAGTTCATTTTCTGCTTCAACGGCCAATGAGCTGCGTAATGACAAGTATACCCCAGTTAATCCTGAGAAGTTAAAGGCTGCAGCTGTTGGGTTATCACAAAGTAGGTTTCCTTTGATATTCTCATTATTGCTTAATCTTTACCAACTCATACAAATTGCCTTCTGAGGTCAAACATATCGTTTTTCATGTTCATACACAGACGGAATAAAAAATCCAATGCCCGCATTTCGACTTCTCATACTTTTATTAACTTTGTTGTGGTTATAGAACTTAAATGAAAATAGTTTTATAATTAATGCCTAAAGTTGATTTTCATCTTGGAGGTTGACATGCTCATGTTCTTTTATCTTTTTTGAATCCTAGTTGCCAAAGCATTTGCTGCTGCCACCGCCATTGTCTTTGGTGGAGCCACTTTGACTATTGGACTTGCAGTCTCACGACTTGAGCTGCATACTGTAAGTGATCTTTATGCACTTTTTTCACGTTCTTGATGTTAGCATATCCTTTAGCTGAGATGAAATTCATAAAAAGGAATGATGACTATCATGCTCTTTCACATGCTTTGTAGGCAGTGGTGGAACCAGGATTATATTTTTATGGGGTCACATTTTTCGATAGTTGGGTTTCTTACTACTCAATATTAAAATTTCGGGTCTGGTTGGGTCGGGAGGTCAGTTGCATATACAATTCAAGCAACGTCCATATTTAAAATCAACATATTTTGTTTTCTTTTACAATTTAAATTTAGATCAAATATAGCAATCCTAATGTAGGAAATTATTGTAAACGTAGTCAAAACAATGCTTGAAATATGTTCTTGGGGTTTTTCAGATTTCAAACTATGCACCAAGACTTATACTGTGAAACACATCCAACATTCATGTGATTCAAGAGATTTTTCATTAGAGAATTCAACTCTAAATATGTAGATGATAAAAATCTAACCCTTAATTACCTAAAAAAAGGCACACAGGGTTTGTAAAGACAAACTTAAAGAAAAGCCACTAAAGAAAGACACACAGGAGTTGTAAAAATATAAAAAAATGATAAATATGTTGGGACTGAGCTTTCAACATGGGTCATTTGCTAGCCCAACATCTAGCCTTACCGTTTAACCATGAATCATTTTCAGGTTTGTTTTGTGCAAATTATTTATTGGTGTCAATACTTAAATACCTATGGAGTCATTTACCTCTTACAATCAAACATTACATATGAAACATAAATTCCTCCGCCTCTTACTAAAGACCTAATATAGTGAAACATGCGAAGGGTTTGAACTTTGAAACACAAATTCATCTGCCTCTTACTAAAGACCTAACTGGATTCTAGATTTTTAAGGACCCACATTAACAAACAAATTAAATAAATTCTAGAAATCTAAATATCCAAATAAACAATAAAAATAACTAACAAATAAATGAAATAAGTCAATAACAACAATCAAAACATCAAAGGGTTTGAACTATGTATAAACAACTTAGAAAACTAACCTTTCAAGTTGCAACTTAAATTCTTAGATAACACCAAAACCTCACAATGAGCCAATGGCAGCAGGCCGCAACCGCAGTAGGGGATAAGGGGAGGACGCAGGCGGCAGCACAAGGAAGGGGGTGGCCGGAGCAGCCGTGCAGGTCGGTCAATGATGTGGGCATAGGTGCTGCAGGGGTGAGCAGCCGTGACTCTTGAGGGGCCTTGGTTGATGGTGAGAGTTGTAATTTGGGTTAGGGTTTTAATTTGTGTTATAAGAGTAAGGGTAATTTAGTAATTTTAGCATAAAAAAGTTCAAAAAAATAGCTGCAGGCTACAAGAATCGAACTGTCGACCTCCTTTCCAATCCCACGCGTGTTTACCAGTGAACCAACAACATATCTGAGTTATTTTGTGAACTTAAAAATACTAATAGGTTCACAGCAAGAAAAACTATGGGTTCACTAAAAATTTTGATATTGTACGTTACACTACCGGCTCAAAAATCAATGGGGTCACTTGATCCCATACGCTAAAGCATAGTTCCGCCCCTGTTTGTAGGCATGAACTTTACAACAACTAAGCGTATATGTGTAATGTAAAAGCCAGAATTTTGATGGCAAAAGAACTCGAACCCGGTGGGAGAACCCGAAACTTGAAAACATATGTCATGGGTGATGAGACAGACATTTGGTTTTTGGGTATGAGATTAGTTTTAAGTTTTTGGCGGTATGGGATGGGTATAGTATTAGGTGAAACCTGCCAGTTTACTGAATCCGTATACTTGCTTCAAAACTGAGTTTATAAATATATTATATAATCTTATAAGGTATAAGCAATAGCACATTGAAGTTGTCAGAAACTTGAATTATAATTACAAAACTGTTATACATGTAGTTGATACTTAATATTTGAAGTTGGTTATTAGATGAGTTTAAGATGATTCGACTAATGGGTATCCCAACGTGTACTTTTTAAGCATACAAGACTATAAAGGGGTATACCCCTGAACCCGATGGATAATGTTGTAATGGGTACATGATGTTATAGGATTTGGTTTTATTATAATCAAGTGTGAAACTAGGATAACCAAACTCGTTCCATTGCCATCCCTAGCCAGAAGTTGAGTTTGTTATAATATGTAGACCATACAAGTGAACATTGCATTGTTGACATTGTCAAGGTGTTGTAATCTGTTTTGTTTTGCAGACTGATGATATTCGAACTAAAAGAAAAGATATTGTCCAGCCAAAATTCGAATCAATTAAGGAGCAAGTTGCACCATTGAGAACTTGGGTATATTAATTTAAATAATTTTAGTTTAAGATCTTAATTAGCTAATTTGTGTGTATTCTAAAGTAGTTTGCTAAATTTTAGGCAAATGGTGTAGCTAGCAAATGGCATAAGAAGCAAGAGGAAGACATCAAAGAGAATCCTCTGGTTAAGGAGCTTTCAAGAATGTTGGGTGCCAAAAGATCTACCTAACTGATGGTCAAAATCCATATATATGTGTGTGTATGTCTTTGTGCAACTAAAAAGTGGAATGAATGCATAAATTTAGTCAATCTTGTTGTATTACAGGCTTACATTTTTTTGGTTAGAAAGCAATGCTTAATATAAAAAAAGGGCGTACTCGGTGCATGAAGCTCCCGTTTTGCGCAGGGTCCGGGGAGGGGCCGGATCGCGAAGCGATCTGATGTACATTTATTTAAGCTTCATGTTCATATTGTACATTTATTTAATATATCAATGCATATTATAATACTAACATCTACAGTAATGTACATTTATTTAAGCTTCATGTTCATATTGTTCAATTATGTACCCTTTCAACATTACTGGCTTTTGTTGAAGTAAATTTGTTTACTTTTTAGAACTGGACCTGACCTTGAATTAGTCACCTTACCGGTCTACAAGTCTGACAAATCAAACTGGATTTAAGAATCAGGTTATGTCTATCTTTTTTTGAATGACTAACTCACACACCTTTTAAACCTACTCTTAAATCTATATCAATTTTTATCATATGCCAGGTTGTGATAGAGGTATTTGTGAATAGGTTTTCATTGTCGCTAAACAAAAAAGAGAACTCTTAACATATTTAAAGTGGAAAAGAATCCATTTGTTGGCTTCAAACCTTTTGTAAGGTAAAGCAGTAGATTTTTGGCCAGTCGGTGCAAATTAGTTTTCTTGATCATTGACATAGATTGTTTTAGGTCATATTAATCTCATTTTGCAGGCTCTTTATGTCACCGATTCATTATAAGAAACCGAAAAGGACTTGTTTTTGTTTTGTTCCTGCAGTAATTTGTAACATCTATTAGACAAAACATCATGGGTTTTTGTGGTAGAATGTTGACTTTCTTAAATCAAAATTGGACTGTTTGAACTTTTCGTGGGTGTTTTGCCTCGAGAAGAATAAGCTCGGATTACATGTAATCAGCATAGATGTAAATTGTGTGTTTGGTTTGCAGAATTTAATGGAATTGAAATTTAAATTCCATTTCTTAATATGTTTTAGTTTGCATGATTTGTTGGAAACGAACTTTGAATTCCATATCTAGTTTGTTTAGTTGAGAAATTAGTTGGAATTTAGAATTTGAATTATCATCAAATTCCTTCATATAATAAATTCAATCCTTCGAGTAACCATCACAAGATAACCTAGTGGTAGGACGTCTGAAATGTCTTCAAAAGATCCACTTTCAAATTGTGAAGAAATTCCTTTCAAGTGTACGTGTGATGTTTTACCCAGGGATGAGTTTTTTTTACCGAGTAACAGTACTGCACCGATATCGTATTGGTACCACACCAAACCAGTATCAACCAAACATCATCAAGATACCGGTATTCAGTTTTTTATGTTTTTGATATTATTAACATTCGGTTTTAGTATTTTTTGGTATTCAATGGTACCAATACCGACCAGTTTTGTATTAACAAGTCGATACAGTATTCGTTTAGATTTTCACTTATTATTTGTATCGGTAATTTTCAGTATGCTATTGTACCTATCACATCCCTAGTAAAATCAAATGAGCTGACTTGTTTCGATCTAAACAATTATACCGGTTTCAACCTGTTTATAAAGGAGGGGGCGGTGCCCGAAGGGGGTATTGGGTATGTGGTACCCGGACGGTAACACCGCCGCCACCCCCTCGGGTAGCCACCCGGGTTGGTTTGATCGGGTTACACTTGCCGATGCGGGCTAAGGTAAAAAAATTATTTTTACACTATAAATACTCACACAGATACACAATATTATCTACACAAACTCAAACAAAAGACTTAACTACACGGGTGGTCCCTGTAGTTAGGCCCGATTCACTTTTGGTCCCTAAGTCTTAGAAATTACAAGGTTGGTCCAATAGTTGGCACAAACGTAACAAACTTGGTCCCTGAAGTGGATGTCCGTTAAGTTTGACCGTTAAATGCATGTAAAATGACCCAATTATCCTTTAAAACTAAATCTAAAACACTAAAATAATATCTGAACCCATCTCTACTTCATCTTCCCCAATCCCATCCCCTTTTAGCTCCTATGACCACCGCCACCACCTAATCGGAAAACCGACGACCGCCAGAGGCGAGTCGGAAAACCGACCACCGCCACCACCTCGTCGGAAAACCGAACATGATGGTGGTTTTAGGTTGTTGCAATTCGCGATGCAACTTGAGAAAGATGGCTGCAAAGGGGCGACTATGGAGGTGGTGGTTCTGTTGGTGTAGGTCCGCGATAGTGGTGGTCGGTTCTATGCAGGGCGACTCTGGTGGCGGCGGTGAGGTTTGTGGATGTTGCCGACGGTGGATGGGCGATGGTTACAGCTGCCCGAGATGATGATTGAGACGGCGATGAAGGTGTTCAGGTTAGGGATGTTGCAGGGCTGGTTATCGATGGCTGTGGTGTGGGCTTCGATGGTGGCAGCCGGCCTCGAGGGCGGTTGTGGTTTGCTGTAGGTCAGTGTTCAGGGTAGGGATGTTGCAGGGCTGGTTATCGATGGCTGTGGACTGTGGTGTGGGCTTCGGTGGTGGCAGCCGGCCTCGAAGGCGGTTGTGGCTTGCGATGGTGGTGCTTAGGCTGTTGGAGGTGGGGCCGCAAGCCGGTGATGGCTATGGTGGCTGTGATGATAGTGTTGAGGCCGGTGATGGTGGTGATGGTCGCGGCTTTGACGGCTGGCAGTGGTTGGTGTCGGGGTATTTTAGTCATTAAAGAAAATTTAACGGTCAAACTTAACGGACATCCACTTCAGGGACCAAGTTTGTTACGTTTGTGCCAACTATTGGACCAACCTTGTAATTTCTAAGACTTAGGGACCAAAAGTGAAATCGGGTCTAACCACAGGGACCACCCGTGTAATTAAGTCCAAACAAAATCATACAAACACAACAATTACACAACACGTCATCAACCATGTCTGACGAGTATCCAGAATTGTACATTCCCAAAAATCTTTCAAGTTTAGGTCTAGAGTACCTCGATTCGGACGATGAATATGTTAATTTTAATATTTGTAATGTTTTAGTTTTAGTTATGTACTATTTATTTTTAATTATGTAATTTTTTATTTTAAATATGTAATGTTTTATTTTTAATTATTGTAATAATTATTTTTTAATAAAAATGAATTATCTTTTGAATTATTTTAATATTAAAAAAAGTTACTAGTCAGATTAGTTTAGAGGACTGCACCTCCTCGCTAAACACTAAAATCTGGTATTAATCAAGCTAATGATATTCAATCCGAGCTTAATCCAATATAAACCGAATAAGTTCAATTTTGCTTCCGATAATCCGAACAGTTGAACAATTTTCTCACACAGATTGCAATCCATTCTACAAACTGCAAGATTAGTCACTCCTAATTTCTGCACCTCATAAATTTGATCCAATGCTCGCCGGAGCCACCGTATGCTGCCCGTTGGTCACTCCGTTCTCCGGTAACCGCACCACTCCGGCATTCATTCCGATTCATTTTGCTAAAAACTCAATTCTCCGACCACTTCGTTTGCATACCTCCTCACCGCAGAGGGAGTATAAACCTTATTGCGCCAACAAATCACAGCTTCCTGAAGTGATCGACTCCACTTCAGGTTTCATCTTCTGTTTGATGCAAACTTGCAGATGATTTAGGGTTTTTAATCACATCATCACGTCTGTTTCATTGTTTTCCATTGACAGATGACGGAGGTTTAGTATTGGAAGAAGACATTGATCAAACAGAAGATCTCGGATGGCTGCCTGCATTTCCTCATATACTAGTAGCTTCTATGTCGAATTTTCTGTTCGGGTTTCATATAGGGTGAATTGCTATCTACTTATGGACATTACATGAAAATATGTAGTCATTTGAATATGAATATACGATAATTTGGAACGCAGGGCAACATTTTTTTAATACAAAATCTGTTTTTTCTCGGATTATGATTTTGTGGTGGTTTTGAATATAGTTATTTAATGGTGTGATGCAGTGTGATGAATGGTCCGATTTTGTCTATTGCGAAAGAATTAGGGTTTGAAGGGAATTCAATACTTGAAGGGCTTGTGGTGAGCATATTTATTGCAGGTGCTTTTCTGGGAAGTGCAGGTGCAGGTTATGTGGTTGATAGGCTTGGTTTTAGGAGAACCCTTCAGGTCGACACAGTACCGTTGATTCTTGGTGCCATTTTAAGGTATTTTGGCTGGATTTTGAACCACTCATTAGTCAATATGAAATAACAGATCATTAATCAAATGTAGCAAGAATTTACATTTACCTATGGGGGAACACGGATACCTTGATGAACTAGCTTACTGCATATTACTATATTTAAGTAATCAGTTGCATTGTTCTACTACAATGTATTATATGGAGATATGTGGCCTGTGGAATGTGGATCTTTTAGCATCTAGGCTTTCTTTTTAAAGCTGATGCCTAAACGGTCCATTTTAACATTTCTAGGGTTATGCTGCTTGTATGAATGCAAATACATATGTGCACAGTACTTTAATGTAATAACGTGATATGATGCATATTTTCCTTTAGTAAAATGAAAAACAAACAACGCACCACTATCAAGATAAGAAAAGCTTTATCAAACAAGAGAAATAGGTTCACAGCTTAATGTCACTTAACTCCAGATAATGTTACTTGATACGGTTAAATGACCCTTTTGACAGTGCACAAGCCCACTCTTTGGATCAGTTATTGTGGGGACGATTTTTTGTGGGTCTTGGTATTGGAGCAAATGCAGTTCTTGTCCCTATTTATATATCAGAGGTATATTTCCAATGGTTCTGAACTTTATTGTTCCTTTTGGAATGAATCATTGGCTACTTTATTTATTTTCTGTTGTTAATAGATAAGGAGTTTCTTCACTTACATTAATTGTTTACACTTACGTAAAAATAAACTAAATTATCAATGTATATGGTTTGCCTGCACACACTTATATGCATACATGTATATATACCACGTACACACATGTACACAAACCTTTATGACTTTATTTAGTAATATGTGACTCATCAGCGTGCACATATACACATTGCAAGGTTTTGCTTAAAGTCCTGAAAATATGGTAGCCTGATCTTGGTAATGTTTGTTGCAAACATTTCTCCAATGTATAAATTTAGAATGAATTAGACAGTTCAATGGTGAAAACTAGAACACAATCTGATAATAAAAGAACATGGACATCATATGAAGTTGCAGTATACCTTTACATCAAATGGAAGCGAATCCTGATATGATATTCCATTGGTGCTAAATAAGATATTTATCATATTTCTCAGGTGGCTCCAACAAAATATCGGGGTTCATTGGGGAGCTTGTGTCAAATTGGCACATGTACTGGAATTATTTCCTCACTCTGTTTAGGAGTTTTCTCAGAAAGTGATCCCCATTGGTAAAACTCGATTCTTATTCTTTTTGCTTACATGTAATTAACTTCTATTTTGTTAACTAGTATTGTTGGTAAAAATATTTTTATACAATTTGTTGAACTTTGGACAGGTGGAGAACAATGCTCTATATTGCAAGTGTGCCTGGTTTTATCATAGCATCCGGTATGCAGTTTGCTGTAGACAGTCCCCGCTGGCTATGCAAAGTAGGGTTCCTAGTATAACTTTTGAGAAAAGTTAGTTCATATTAGTCAAATTAGTCTTTATCTCTATCTAACTAATTAATATGGACATTCAACTTTCACTTTCTTCATAAGAACTATTAAATAAGCCAGTAGAAGACTAGAGTGGTTAGGATAATTAGATTTGATTATTTCTTCCTAGGATAAAGACCTTGCAGTTTATCATGTGGCTATAAATCATAGGCTCTGGCAATCTGTTTCTTCTAGCGGCGAAGTAAATTTGTCAAAGGACCTAGAATTTTGAGGAGTTGGAATGTATCAAAGAAATTGGAATTTGGTTCATTAATGGCTATGGGAGGGGCGCCTATGGTAGTGGTGGCCGTGGCGAGGGAATGAGTGGAGATTTCAATTCCTTTGGTTGAATTCTGATACAAACCCAGATCCTAATTCGGTGGGTTGTTGGGCCTTGGTACCGGGTCAAAGGGGCAACAGCCTAGTGGGGTTAGTGGATAAATGGTTAGCTATTGTTTAGGGAGTAACTGCAGCTTAACTGACCTGGTTAGCTATTGTTTAGGGAGTAACTGCAGCCTAACTGCCCCTATTCTTCCTATTTATGTTTACTTCTTTGGATGTGTGTGATTGTCTTTGTTTAGTTTATCAAAAGTAGGGTTTCTAATCCTTGTAATCGGAGATCACCCTTCTCGAACAGGGCTCTGTCTGTACTTTTTACTTGAAGTTAATCAAGCTGACTTTTTGGGTTCTATCATTTGGTTCCATTGACGGAAAATCGAATGGCACCTGTAACCCGGAACTTGGCAGATCAACTAGCAATCATTGCAGCAAAACTAGATGTCATTCTTGCATCTTTGAGGGACGATGTTGAAGAAATCAAAGTTCAAGTGATCAGAGATTGTTGTAACAGTGAAGAATCAGAGGATAATTTGAAGAACACGGTGGTTGAGGAACTGCAGGGGTTTGAGCATGACCTTCTTCGGTCACTTAGATCCAGCGTTGGTGGCAGAATCACTGACCAAAGCGACATAAGCGGTAATGGGATTGAGGGCACCAATGAAATGGATGACGGAATGCACGCCGGCAAAATTGATGGCACCGCAATTGAAGCTTGGGCACCGGCAAAGAAATTAACAGCAAAAAGCAGCCATGATCGGAAGAGGAGAGGAGAAATTAGTGAAATTGGAGGCTTGCTTAAAGATATTGACCCACTGATCTCGTTAGCTGCAAGGCGTCAAGGAGATAAAAGCGTGTTGATTTTTTCCACATATACACATCTGAAACGCAATGAATTCCTGAAATATGCCTCTGATCCGCCTTATTTGTGCCCTAGGATACTCTTGTCTGGTCTAGCACGTTTTGAAACTTACCAAGCAACACTGGCACTTGCGAAACATGTGGTTATAATTTTTATCACTATGTGAGACCCAGGAAAGGGAAGAGCAATCAGAATTCAGCAGCCTTTCATCTCCTATCTGTGGAGTCGTTTGAGTACTGGTCCAACATTCGACTTGAGGTCAAGTCGCTTGTCCAGGGAGGATGCATTGATACAAACCCAGATCCTAATTGGGTGGGTTGTTGGGCCTTGGTACCGGGTCAAAGGGGCAGCAGCCTAGTGGGGTTAGTGGATAAATGGTTAGCTATTGTTTAGGGAGTAACTGCAGCTTAACTGGCCTGGTTAGCTATTGTTTAGGGAGTAACTGCAGCCTAACTGCCCCTATTCTTCCTATTTATGTTTACTTCCTAGGATGTGTGTGATTGTCTTTGTTTAGTTTATCAAAAGTAAGGTTTCTAATCCTTGTAATCGGAGATCACCCTTAACAGGGGTCTGTCTGTACTTTTTACTTGAAGTTAATCAAGCTGACTTTTTGGGTTCTATCAAATTCCTTTCACAATTTGGAAGGAATGTTAAATTTCTTCATTTAAGGGAATTTGAGAGGGTTTATCACAATTCTTGTAACTCTCCATTAGTCCAACCAAACATGTTATCACTCGAATTCATATTCCAATTCCAACAAGTTCTACGAATGGAATTCAGATTCCAATTCTGTAGAATTCTAACTAACAAAACGCCCCCTCAATGCTTGTATGGTATGGTATCAAAGAACAAGATCCATTCCACAAAGACATCGAAGTATTGATTACTAAATACATCAATGCAACAACTTTCATGAATGAGGTGGAGAGTCACACTTCTGACTGAACCTGTCCATGATGTGACCCTCAGCAATGTATGCTGGATTTGGAATTGTGACACTAATGTGAAGCAATGCAAAGATATCCAAGAAATGAGCGGATCTACAAATTCTTACTTTGTTAGATGTAGTCCGAGGCAAAATACCAAGCGCCTAGCCCTCCAAGTGTGTGAAAAGCATCCTCAAAAGTCCATCGTGAAGTAACCTGAAGAAAAGTCATGTTTGAGTCATGTAATGCCTCAACCATTAATCAAGGCTTGGCTTTGGCCTCGAGGAGACAACCTTTGGGATGTCTTTTGAAGTCAACCGAGGCAGATACAAGGTAATTCTTGCAATCGTCCTTGGTGTGACCACCGTAAAATCCTGTCACAGAAAGGAAAGGAAATTTGCTGGAAGCTGCATGGTAAACAGGTCAAGAAATTAGGCCATATTGCGGACACTGAAAACAATCCTTTTAACCCTAAGCAGATAGAGGTTTGCAAAGAATCTTACAAACAAGGAGTCAGTTTGCATTAGCAGGAAGTAGCATTGCTGTCGAGTGCTAACCAGTCCAATACTTACTGTCTTACTGCCCTTGGTGTAAAAGTTTGAATACATGTGACTGGATTGCTGACTCTTTAGCTACCTACCACCAAGTCAAAAGTGATCTCTTTTGATATAATAATTGAACCTATACCTGTTACCTCTGATTGACTCTCATCAGCTTGTTGGGACTGAGTTTATTGAAGACAATCATGTCAACAATCCAGTTTCCTTAGTTTAACTCATGAAATCTCAGCTGCATTATTAATATGACCCCTACATTATATATATTTCAAGAATCAGACTTTAGGAGGACAATTGGCAATGTTAAGGTATGTGGAAACCACTTTATATTAAAGACTGAAGCCCCAATAGTGCCACCAAGCTTAATATGGACAATATCCATATTTAGCACTTTAGACCAGGGCAGATTGTACTTGAAAAGGTTGTTTCCGAATTTGATTATTAAATATTCATTTCTCTTTCAATGTGAAATCTATTAGTTGTACATAGTCAAAATTCTTATCCTACTTAACCATACAAAAGTATCAACCCTTGTACTTTATTCATAATGATGTGTGGTATTCATCTTAGATAAAGAACATCTCAGGGTTTAGATGGTTCTACTTTGACATTCTTCATTTGAATAATTAGAGAAATCGGAGAAGTTAAGATATGATCTTTTTGTATTTTATCCAGAATAAAGGTCTGGCTGTATATCATGCGTGGCTATAAATTGTGAATAGTAATATAACTTCTCTATCTCTAGATTCTGTAACTTATTTTATTGAAAAACAATTTCCGAATGCTGTATTCATAGATTGTTTTGTTTATGAAGGCTGGGAGGCTTGATGATGCTAAAGAAGTTATCTCTAGTTTGTGGGGACCGTCTGAAGTTGATAGAAGCATCGAAGAATTTCAATCAGTTCTTAAGAATGATGGTGATAATTTAGACAGCAGATGGTCAGAACTTCTAGAAGAACCACACTCAAGAGGTATTATTAATGACCATGAAATCATGTTTTAAGGGTCTGAATCAAATTCAAATTCACTTGATTTGTCTTCAATTGTTTGTAGTTGCTTTCATTGGAGGCACTCTATTTGTTCTACAACAATTTGCTGGCATCAATGCAGTTCTTTATTTTTCCTCATTGACTTTCAAAGATGCTGGAATTACAAATGGTGCATTAGCAAGCTTATATGTTGGAGTTACCAACTTTGCAGGTTTATAATGTGTTGTTATTTACTACATAATTCTTGATCGCACATGTATGAATACAATTTCTTTTAATGTGCATAACATTGTTGGCTTACAGGTGCGCTTTGTGCTTTATACTTGGTTGATAGACAAGGTAGGCAGAAGCTTATAATCGGAAGTTATCTGGGAATGGTAAGATGTAATAAACTATTTGCTAAAACATTATATAATCTTTTAGTTTAAATGAGATACTGAAATTGTTGCTTACACATACAGGCAATATCTATGTTTCTTGTTGCATATGCTATCAGCTTTCCTATAGATGAAGAGCTTCGTAACAACCTGTCTATACTCGGGACCATCTTGTAAGCTGAACCCTTGATATTTAAGATCATCACTTAGTTGTAGAGTCTATTTGGAAATACTACTATATATGGTGTCCCTAATATTATAAAATATGTATTAATGTAAGGTATATGCTGACTTTTGCAATTGGAGCCGGTCCAGTAACCGGTCTTATCATACCTGAGCTTAGCAGCAGCAGGACACGCGGGAAGATCATGAGCTTCAGTTTTTCAGTTCACTGGGTACTGATCTTTATTCCTTTTTTTTTTATTTCTCGGTCACCAAATATTTAATTTACCTTTGATATCTTACTTTGGTCAACTTATGAAATTTGAAAAACTATATGGATTGCTTTGACCAAATTAATGCTAGGTTACTAATGGATAGAAAGATAATCCTGGATTGAACCTTTATAAAAAACAAAACTAGTGAATTTATATTGGGTGTTGACATTAAACAGCAATTCTGAATGACATTTTAATCCAGGTTTGTAATTTCGTGGTTGGGTTGTTCTTCCTTGAGCTGACTGAAAAATTTGGTGTTGCGCCGGTTTATGGGAGCTTTGGTGCGGTTTCTATATTGGCAGCGTTTTTTTCTTATTATTTCTTAGTTGAAACTAAAGGGCGGTCTCTTGAAGAAATCGAGATGTCATTAAACTCTAATTTAGCAAAGCGTGATTAGGGTAAGTTTTCTTAATTTAGGTCCTAGGAACCATAAGAACATGTTCTGTATAGTTCATTGTTAAGATATAAATGGTTTGCTTCCACATTCATTGTGTAAATGTACATATATACAATAAAGCATGATATGTAGGTTCTACAAGGGCCTTTGGTTTGTAAATTTTGCAATCAGGATCTCTAGTTATGTCGAGTTCAAACATGTATGCTGTAACGGGTCATTTCACTCATTTGTATCTTCATGTTAAATTATAGTTCTATATTTTCTTACAATATCTGGGATTTATGATATCCTCTTAGGTTCTTATGAATGTAGTCAACAAGTTAAGTTAATTAGAGGTGAACAGAAGTAGAATCACCCTTAAAGATGATCTAGATGCAGGAGTATTGTGTTGCAATTAACTGTTCACTGCAGTGATGAATTTGTGATTGTTTTTTCCTCCGTGTGCCTAGGATTATCCTACAACATATGTTACTGTTAGCCTCGTTATAGTTATATTTCCCGTGACACGACTCAGATGTTGAGATAATGAGTGAGGGTATTGAATGACTGAGTATTTGTGGCAACAGAAGTGCGATTTTGATCTATTCGTGTTTTATCACATAGCACGGTATGGATATGTATCTGGACCTGGGAAAACCTCCTGGCAGGTCAAAGCATTTGCGCCTCTAGTGAGATTTGAACTCACTACCTCATATTTAGAAAGTCATGGGGCTATCACTAGGCCAGAAGTTTTGTGGTGATTCTTTTCTAATTTATCTTTCATTTTTTTAGTTTGCAACTTCCCATTCCTCCAACTTTGTAAAAAGTTCAAATTGCCGCTCCACTTTTCACTTTCAAAAGCTTTGTTTCAATAAGTGCGAGTTGCTCCGAGGTGCTTAGGTCCTGAATGCTATGGTTCAATGCAAGAGCTTCATGCTATGGTTCAATGCAAGAGCTTCATGCTATGGTTCAATGCAAGAGCTTCATGCTATGGTTCAATGCAAGAGCTTCAGTTCGTGAGGCATCATGTATTCATATAGTATTTATAGATCAACTCTAGCTGGGTGTATGTACAAACTAAAAATCTCAACTATATATACTGAAGTTACAAGTAATCTAAAGAAGCTTCAAACTCAAATGCAAAATCTGTCAAAGGACAAACTTCGTCAAAATATGTGGTTAACCAATCAAAGGTTCTTCCATGATGGTTCCAAACTTCACAGATCCTGAACTCCAACCAACAATACTTCCAATAGGAGAGATAAACAGGAAATTTTTGTGAAAATGAATGAGATATTATCTCGTGTCCTCTAAAGTTACCATTTTATTAAAGTAGAAGGATTTTGGATATTTAATAGAAGTAACCATTTTAATTCAAGGATGTTATCGTCTTTATTAAAATATTTAACGGTAATATTGGATGGACTTAACGGTTTGGACGTGATTGTGACAAATCTCAAACTATAGTGGTTAAATCGAGTGTTTTTAAACTATTGGATGAAACTGGTTATAATCACAAAATCACAGTGAATAAAATAATAATTACTCTAATAATAATTACATAAATTTAGCATATGTTCAAAATTTAACCAAAATATTCAGTAACATATAATGTCCACTTGCCGAACCTAAATCTACAAATGTTCAAATATCATGTAGCTTGAAGCTCGAAAAACTTATTAGACGGTCTCCATCGCGGCGCCCGTGGCCGGCCCGTCGCCGACGTGGACCGCGCCTGCCGGAAGGGCGGCGATGGGGAGACGACCATGAGGGCATCCATCCGTCCCCAAGGACTGTTAAAAAATGGTGGTGGTGGCCCACACCTCTTTAAAATTAATTTAAATATTTAAATATATAAATAAAGTGGACCCTACTTTATAAAATGATTTTAATTGATTTAAATTAAAATGTTTTTAATTAAAAAGTATAATCTTTTAATTAAAATAATAATTTAAGTATAATATTTAAATTAAGATGTGTTAATTAAATAAAAAATTATAATTTTTTAAATCATAATACTAAACTAATTAATTAAAGTTTTTTTTATATTTTAAAGTCTTTTTTAAATTATTTAATTTAAGTATTCACTTGATCATGTGATATTTAATTTTATTATTAATTTTAATTAAATATATTTATAATAATTTTAATATTTTTATTTAAAATAAATTAAAAAAGAAATATGAGGTGGAAAAAATAAAAGTATTTATAGAAAGGATGATATTAGGACTTTGTGACAATCTCTGTAAATCAATTCTAACTCAACTCGACTCATTTACAAACCAAGTAAACTCTGTTCCGTTCGTTTACAAACCAAATCGACTCGACTTCACGGTGACACCTACCCGGATCCACCACCTCGGATCATGGTCCCATAGAGCCAGCTCGGTTGACCGTTGACATGTCACCACAAGTCCCCATCATCGACCAATACAACAACTGCTTGTCTTCTTCTCTCCATTACGCCTGCAAAATCACCACCAATTCACCACCATCGCCTTCACTACACACTCTTGTTAATTGTAATAAATCACACATCGATCCACCACTTCCATCACTCTCTGAAGATCTAACGTTTCTCTTCACCTAAATGAAATGGATTCCACCAGCACCGACGGCGGAACCAAAGAACGAGAACGAGAACTCTCTCATGTGGTCGAATTATCAGCATCCACCGAACGTTCCGATTCAGCCACCGAAGATCAGATAACGCCTCTTTTGGTTCAATCAGATAATAAGCCCAAAATCAACATATTCACTGTATCTTACCCTAGGCGTAAGGCTAATAAGGTATTTTAGAAACCCTAGGTTCTTAGCTTTTGTGGTGTCTCTGTTGGTCTTGATTGGTTATTGTTGATGAATTGTGTTACTGATAACAGGATCAGATTGCGAGGTTGATTGAAACAGAGGCGTCTCCGTTTACGCAGTTTGTCGGTTGGGTGTGGGGTGGATCTAGGTATTCGGGTTCGCTGTGTATGGTGTCGTCGTCTGTGATTTATTGTGTTATGGAAGTTCTTCTGGATGTTGGCTCTGGTTAGTGGTTTCTTTCTGTAATGGAGGTTCTAGTAAATTAGTAGAATTTACAGTAGTTGTGCATGATGTTTTGTTATCTTTTGTTAAAAGTTCGTTTAGGTTGCTCTGTTTTCATATGATATGGCAGGCAATCAAGGACGCAAAGTGATCTAGATTCTAGTGTGGTCATCCATGTCATATTCTATCTTGAATTCTTTTCCTCGTGCATTTCTTTATTTTTATCTGGATTCTCTTTGAAACGTTTGACAGGGAACTATACCAAACTGTTGTATGTTTTTATCAAACCGTCCATGATCTCATGTAAATTTGTATACTGAGTTACTGACATAACCAAACTTCATAAACTAAAGACCCACTATGTGCAGTGCTATTTGTTTTATTGCTCAAGTTTTTATGGGCTCATAGGTACCTGATAGTAGAAAATAAATAATGTGTTGAGACCACCGTGTGATAATAAATTAATAGCGTAGAAGACCAAAAATCTAAAAAATTAAAAGGTTTGTGGGCATTGATGTATTCCAAAAATGAACATTTATTTTGAAATTGAAGGGATTTTAAGCCAAAGGTGATATCTTGATAGCCTAGTTCTAAGGTGTCTAAGTGAACACCAAAGTATGTGAACTTGGTAGTTATTCTGTGACTTCTGTCGGTTGTTTGCACATGCATTTGGTATTCCAAATTTACTGACTTTTATGGTGTCTTAACTTAATTGACTGTAGCATTTTTTTAAAAGCAAGCCACCCAAACTTATCTATAGCATCATACTTCTTCTAGTTTGGCTACCAGTTGATCTGTCTTATCTTTTTGTAATGGCAGCTCAAGCAATTCCTCTTTTTGAGGTAGCATTTACAAGATGTGTAATTATCTCAATATTATCGCTTATGTGGTTAAGAAGAAGTGGAGAACCAATATTTGGACCTGCAAATGTCAGGAATCTTTTAGTTTCGAGGGCTCTTACTGGATGTGTGTCTTTGTTAGCTTTCATTTACTGGTAAGTCTTGCTCCTGCACTTGCTGCAGTTTAAACATTAACCCTCATACATTGTGAATAACTGCTTGTATTTCCAATTGGTCTTCTTGTTCATGGGTTCATTCTGTTTGTGTCAAATCATTTGTGCCTTTGTGCATTTATAGTTCACATTCAAAAATGAAATCTATATGCTGCTATGCATATGGTGAATCTCTACATTTGTATACTCTTTGTATTTTACTTTGTGATGGTATCATGATTGTACATCTCAGTCATTGGTGTTTTTTGGGTTTAGCAAATCAAAATAGGCTTTTAGTTTTTTTTTTCCTTCAATTGGCTAACTGTGAATAAATATAAAAGAATATAGGGTCATAGCTGATGGGGGTGTTCATAAACTCTTGAAATGACCCGAACTGCCCAAACCATAACGGTTCGGTACACGGTGTCGGTCAACAGTTTGAAAAACAACGGTTAACGTTTCCTTTGACGGTTTGGAACTTGGAATTGGCCGTGTAAACAGGACTGGCTGTTTAACCTTTACTGTTATATTTTCTCTCTTTTGGAATATGCAGTTATGTATATGTATAATATTCATTAACCTTATTATTCTTTAAAAAAAAATAATGCAAGCTAACAATTTTGGAAAGAAAAAGCTGGTTTAAACCGCTAAACCAAACTGTTTTGGTCAGTTCGGCTGACCCAACCAACCCAACCGATTTGTTTTCCATTTCTAAAACTGTGATTGGCGGTTCGTTCCAGAATTCTTTGTCGTAACCTGCCAAACCGAACAGTGAACACCTCTAAATTATCTGCTTCAGTATGGTAAAATTTTAACAGTGCCCATATAACTACTAACTAGTGAGAAGAAGCCATGGTGAAACGTTTTAGCATTTGTCCAGAAGTGTAATTATGTCTCTTAATCTCATGTTGAATTTTTTTTTTCAGTATTCAGAGACTACCTATGTCTCAAGCTATGATATTAAGCTTTACAAATCCACTAATGGCCTCGGTTGCAGCACGGTTCATTTTGCATGAAAATTTGAACATTGCAGATGTAGCAGGTAGATAACAATTGTATTCATGAAAATTTGATTGTGTATAGTACTTCATACTTATATCAGAGAGATATCTTTGTATATCTTTATATTTATTAAACAGTTTCAAATAGTTCTTTTCATGATTGATATCTCCTTTTCAGGTATTGCCTTCAGTTTCTTTGGGGTTCTTTTTCTACTTGGATCACCTACCAGCATAGAAGGTACAGTCGTACAGAAGTGAGTTAATAAATCAATCAGTCTGTTATTTTTTGAGATATTTTTTCTCAATTAGATTCACAAGTAGGGCTGAGCATTAACCGGTTTAAACGGCCGAACCAGTAGACCAAACTGGCCCCAGCCCCTACGGCCCCAAAATGTAGTAGTTGGTCCAGTTTCCAGTTATGTTTTGAAGCATTTCTGGTTTCTGGTCTGGTTTAGCAAGTTTTATTCTATGCAAATTCTTGTAAATTCATGAACTGTAATCACGTATTGAATACTTGAACTTCTTTAAGATAAAGCATACCATTTTATGCATTTTCTAGGCCTATCATGTCTGTTTATGTGCAGGACTATCAGTGGAAGCTAAAGCTCCAGGTGTGCGTGGAACGGGGCATGTTTTTGCAGTTTTGATTGGTTTAGTGTCATCATTGGCTGGTGGAGCTAGTTACTGCTTGTTAAGGGCTGCAGCAAAGGCTTCTGACCAACCTGTGTAAGTATGGCTTCTCATTCTACTGTTTTTCAGTGTTTGTTTCCAGGTTAAATCTCTTTTTCTAAAATTATATCCATTCCACTTTCAGGGGTACTATATTTTCATTTGGTGCACTCTCTAGTGTTGTGGTAGCAATATGCATGATAACCACCCAAGTAAGACTGTCATTTGTTGATATCAGTTCTATGGAATTCGATTTATACTTGAATGCGGTCAGTTGTACCTAATCATTGGAGCTACCACTTATCAATTCAAATTCATAATCGGGATAAATGACATCTCCTTGTAATCCTCACAAAATGGTAACATGAAAAGTTCCACAAGCATTATTAAAATTAAATAAATATTATATTGAATTGTTTTCCTTAAAACATGTCCATTACTCCCTCCTTGCCAATAAGCAGTCAATCAAACCCGTAAAACCAATATCTATATCATTTTCTATTCATTTCTGGAGCTGAACGTTTATATTTAGTGTTCATTAACATATATGTATTTGTTGTTTTCTTCCAGGATTATGTGCTGCCTAGCTTTTATTCTTTCATTCTTATGATTTTTCTCAGCATTTGGCCTTTTTTGCTGAGGTGAGCTCCTTAATTTAGGCCATATCAGTGTACTCAAATAATATATAGTAGGTACACACTTGAAGATTTATGTTGGTGTGTTATGGTGATCATGTCCTAGTTATGTTTAAATATAATTTAAAAACAATATTTTGCTACAGTTATTTCTGGCACGTGGGCTTCAGCTTGAGAAAACCAGCAAAGTTGCAAATATTCAATACCTTGAGGTAACTTCTCTTCCTGCTTCTTGTTTAAACATCATGCTCATGTAGGCAAATTTGGTTTAATATTATGAAACTGTTACTATTTTTTATTTCTTATGTTAAAAATGTATGCAAATTGTCATAATAAAGTACCAAACCCCATGACATCAAAGATTTTTTAGAAGTGGTGGAAGATGGTTCCCAAAGTTTTTCTTTTTCCTTTTTTCATACTTTTTGTGTCAAGTTAACTAGAATGTCAACTCATATTGATGGGTAAAAAGGTGCATATTGTACCCTCTTTTGGTATTGCGTTCACCTTTAAATAGCTTCCTGGAAATAGTGCTAGAATCCATAATCTCACATATTGTAACAGATGAAAAATCACATGCAAACCTAAGATTAAGCCTGGCAAAACAGGCCGCTTGAGTGAGCTAACGAGTCAAAACAAGTCCTAAAAAGTATCAATTTGCTTTTTATTTCATCTTCTGAATTTGTAAACATGTCAAGATGGTTAGCACCTATTATAAGAAGACGCTCGTCCTTATTTGGACCAGAAAAAGAAGTTATACGACTTATGTTTATTAACATAACACACAAGCTTGAATTGTATCGTAATATATTGCTTTCAGGTTGCATTATACCAGTTATGGGGCATGGGATCATTGCGGGTCGCACTGTCGTTCGGTAAAGTAGTTGGATGTTTTCTTGTATTTGTTTCAGCTTGTTGTACCATGTATTTTGGACCAGAAAAAGAAATGGAGTAAGATGTGCCTGGCCTCTTCATTTATTCAGACATGCACCCATTTCTGTTTTTGCATTCCAACATGTAATTTTGAAACCTTTTTGTTTAATTTAAATGTTATAATTTTCGATAAACAAAATTGCCATTCTCGCTAAAGTTCTTAATTATCATTTGAGTTATATCCACATGTCAATATTATTAAACCAATCAGCTTTTACCATTTCATCAGTTTAAGTTTGTTAAATCTTATGAATTTTATAGTTTTTATTGTAACATTGTGTTTCGGGGATAAATTTAAATATTTAAAATTAATATTTCAAATATCATTGAACAGGTAAGTTTTACGACAAAATAAATAAAAGAGTAAATTACGCTGTAGGACAAAATAATCAAAAGAGTAAATTACGCTTTTAGCTCCTATGGTTTGATGATTATAACCATTTTCATCCAATAGTTTAAAAACATCCTATTTAGCCACTGTGTTTGAAATATGTCACAATCAACTACGGTAATGTTGTCTATTTTTCCTGTTAATGTTTTTGTTCTCTTAGATTAAAAATATTATTATAAATATATGACCCAATTCAAATAATTGTTTAAACATTTAAATATATAAATAAATAACCCACCCCCACCCCCCACCACCTCCAGCCCCACAACCCGCCATTTCAACTTTCCATTCCCACTACCACCTACAAACACCGACCTCTACAGCCTCCCACCATCACCACCTGAAACTTTCAAGTCAAGACCATCACAAGGATGAGAGAGGTATGTATCTGGTTCAAGACCCCAAATCAATTCAGACCAAAAATCTTAAAACTACCGCACAACCCTCATTTCTTCATTTTCTGCTTTTCTTCCTGTCAAACAGCTCTCATAAACAAAGAACACAAAAGAGACGGAGCAAAAATCCCATTTTCCCCAAAAATCAATTCACAAATCCCACTTGAAATCCTAAATTATTTTACAAAATCATTGTAACCCTAAGTTAAAACTAATCCTCCTCTAACAAACCTCATTATTTTCACATTTTAGTTCCTGTAAGGCTGTAATCCTTGCCTCATCTTTATCATTCATTCCTTCTACTACCCATACTTGATTCTAGTGGTTTCTTGAATGCAAGGTGATCTTGAACGATATTGAAATGCAGGGTGAGATTTTGAAAATTTGATGCTGAAAACAAGATTTTAGCATAGATCTTTATGTGGGTATTCTTTAGTTACAGTTTATCTCTTCGATCAACAAGTTGAGATGTGATTTCTTCTTCACAGCGACGATGGTGTTTCTGTTTCTCCCAAATGAGGCGGTGATGGTCGTGGTGGTTCAAGGACCTCCAAACTACAACCAGTCTCAAGCACCACCATATACTAACCCCTTCTTCTTTAGATCTGGCAGTCCTAAACCACAGTCATTTCTCAGTCGCCACCACCATTGCGCGATTGCAACACCAC
Source organism: Flaveria linearis (assembly GCA_024085815.1). NCBI lineage: Eukaryota > Viridiplantae > Streptophyta > Magnoliopsida > Asterales > Asteraceae > Flaveria > Flaveria linearis. The sequence goes on along the minus strand of CM044015.1, from coordinate 15,055,331 downwards.
CACCACCCCTAATACGATTGATTTCGGCCTCCACCCCCTACTTATTAGTTATTATCTTTGATTTGGGGCAAATCACAGCTTGGGGGTTATGGTGGTTTTATGTGTTCAACAGAAGTTTGATTTTGGTTAATGGAGTTTGTGTATCTGGTTCGTCGGAGTTGGTCGATGGTGGTGGTCGTTTGCTTGGTTGCTGGAATAGAGAGTGGTTTGTAACTGTGTATATGTATTTTATATATAGTAACTAGTTTAATCCTTGGGTACTATTGTCTCTCTTTTAAAGTTAACAATAAAATTGGATGAAGTTAATGGTTTCAACTTAGTTGTGATAAATTTTAAGTCATAGTGGTTAAATAGGACGTGTTTAAACTATTGGATGAAAATGGTTATAACCATCAAACTATAGGGACTAAAGCGTAATTTACTCCAATTAAAATGATGAACTATTTGATGTGAAATAATATTACATCAAAGCTTACTATATAAAGCAATTTCTAATTCATTTTATCATCAATTTTTTTACTTTACAACGCATATACGTTATAACAAAAAAAATTAAGGTATCGTATAACGGAAGAAGCAGAATAAACGCGAGGCGTCAGAACGGGACATCTTCTAATCCTTTTATCATGAATGACAACACACTAGCACTAGTAGAGAACTATAATTTTTGTTGTGGGAAGTTGATATAGTAAAGTTGCATTAGTATTATTAATTTTTTATGAAAAGTAAAAATAATTGTGATTAAGCTTTTGCATGTATATATATACTAGCAGAAAACCGGCGCGATGCGGTGACACAAACAATTTCCAACACGGCACTCAGTTTCTATTTGTTTATCAATCCTTAACACTTTGGTAGTATTTCAAACAAAGGTTTACCTTTCAATTATTTTTTTCATTTATTATTATTATAGCTTGTTAGATGTAAAAATAAACTTGAATTCAAAAACATTACACATATTGTTCTTGTTTATGATTAGATGATTAGATGATAAACACACAACCAAGAGCATCACGACGGTTTGTGGTGGCGATGGTGGTGTGGTGGTGGGACCGGTGGTTTGCGGATCTTGTGGGAGTCTTTGTGGGACTCTGAGGGGTGTCGGACGAGGGCCTTGGAGTGATTGGAGAGACTTGCCGGTGGGAAAGTCCGGCGAGTCCATGCGTTGAAGATTGAGATTTGGTAAAAGTGATGAAGATGAAGATGGGAAAATGACCTCAGAGATGTAACATTTACATAAATAGTTTTTTAGGTGAAAAATAATCAAAGTACTCTTACTCTAATAAATAAAAATTAACAGAGAACGTCAGGGATCAAAACAGATAATAAATAAAACATGAAGATTGATATATCAAAAGATTTCTTTTTACGCTAATAAGATTAAACGACCCTACCCACAAGGTCCAAAATATAATTTACTCATAATAATAATATTATTATTCGATAGTGCGGTTAAACATTGATTTCCGATCGTCAACCACCACTACAACTCCTCTTCCCATTTCAAAATTCAGAGCGCCGGCGAAGGTCACCACCACGAAGATCATACAACAAAGTGTTCATTAAGTGTTCGATCTTAACAATCTGCAAAACAACAAGCTTTTATTGTTGAAAATGACGTCGATTCAGGGGAGTGACGGTGGTTGGGTGGGGAAAAAGCCTCTCAGGCGACTTGGTGGTATGTCCGACGCCCTCTCCATTGCCGCTGACCTCGGGTTTACCGTCGCTCCGCCTCCTTCTCAGGTCAATTTTGATCCATTTGATCTTATCGTCATATTGTGTGGTTTTATTGTTTAGTTTGGTGATTCTAGGGTTTAGGTATGCGCAATGCGAAAAAAGGTGAAGTGGTGGTTATTATTTGTTGGTTTTCTGCGTTTTTAGGCTCATACTTAGGGTTTTTGCAAAAGTATTTAGGATGAGAGCCAGATTTTATTTATTTTAAGATTTTGACTGTGGGCTTTGACATATTTCATCCTGAATAGTGTAAAGGACTTGTGCACTTATGGTCTCCTTTATATTTGATAATTTAGGAAACTAGGAATGGTCAAAGAGTTTCAATTCTCAGTTGTTTGCAATATATGGATCTGAGGTTGCAAGAGGATCTTTTACCTTTTTCACAAAACACAGTAGTTTGGTGTAATTGGGAAGCATGTTGATATTTTGGCAAAGTTTTGGGTTTGTATATATTGAAATAAAGAAATTAAGTGGGAGTGGCTGCCAAGTTGTTGCTTATCCTCAATTGTATTCTTTAGTCACAAATGATTGATATCGGTGGGTCGTTATAGGACTAATAAAGAGAAATTAATGAGATCTCAATGCATAGTGCTTTGACTAACATGCTCCTGAAGTGTTATTGGACTACTTTATTGAATAGAGACTATTTAAAAAAAATGCACATAGAGATCCTAAAAGCATAATTTTAACACTCCTTGTTTTGGGACCTGCAAACTCTAAGTTTGTCTTTGAGAAAAACTGATTTTGCTGATGGTTAAAAGCTTTGTGAACATGTCAACAAGCTGCTCTCCACTCATGCAGTAGACAAGACACATGTCTCTATCACTTTGCACTTCCCTTAATAAGAAAATATTCATATTGAAGTGCTGATTTTGGCATGAAATACAACTATACAAGATTGCGAGAAATTGCTATTGCAGCTTGATTATCCACAAAAACTCCAGTGCGTTTGATTTGTTTCATACCAAGGGCGTACCTGGTGCTGCAAAGAGCTCCCGCGTTTTCGCAGGGTCCAGGGAGGGTCCGTCCCATTAGCTGAAATTGTCCTTAGCTGCAATGTTTGATACACTGTTGTTGTCACTGCCACAATATCAGCTTCTGCAGATGATATGAGCCACAGTATCTTGCCTCTAATACCCAAACAAATGTCTTATGCCTTCTGAAATTTGAGTCCATAGTTAAAAGTTCCTTTGATGTAGCAAACCGTCTTTTGGCTGTTTTTTTGATGTACTTCACGAGGACAATGCATGATTGAAAGAACATCTACAACATACAATATGTTGAGTCTTGTTCAGTAAGATACATCAAGAACCCAATTAAGCTTTTGTAATAGGTTTTGTCTACCTTTTCACATCATCTTTGCACAACTTCTCTCTTTGGTGGGTGTACATCTCTTTGAACTCGCTCATTTCAGAATTTCTTGAGAATCTCTTTTGCATACAAAGTTGGCAAGTGAAGACTTCATCTTCTTCTTGCCTGATCTCTGTTCCAAGAGAAAAAATCTTAGACCAAGTTCAAACATTTCAGAAGCCTGCTTTATTTCTAACTTGACCCCATCAATGACGCAATGAGTTTTGCTTTGCTTCTTGTAATCAAAATGTCTACCACATAAAGAGAAAGAAAACCCTCATTGCTCTTTTGACATACAAAAATAACCAAGACCAAGCAAATAACCATCTATACGACACCAAGCTCTCAAAGACTGCTTTTGACCGTAAAGAGCTTTATGTAGTAAAAAATAACCGAGACCAAGCAAATGACCATCTATTTGGGTTTCTTGATGTAAGATTCATTTCCAAGGATCCCTATGGGAAACATTGTAGTCAATAGATATTGTTTCAAGCCTTGCAACCAAAGCAAACATATGAAGATATACAACACCAAAAAATTTGTGCATAACCTTTGACTACAAACCGTGCTTTTAGCTTGTCACCAATCTAACCTCAGTTACCTTTCTACCTTGAGGTCTATCAACAAGCTCCCAAGTTTGGTATTTTCTATCATAAACAACTTGCATTTTTCCATTTGGAGTCTTCAAGAGCTCTTAAAAAATTAGCAGGTTCACTATCAGCAATATTGCATCTTTGATATATGTCAATGAGTGATCAAATGCTCTCTGACTGGTCATACTCTCTTTCATCAATCTGTGAGTTTGTTGGTTGTGTGTCTGTGATAGGTTCATATTCTGCTATTTCATCTAGCAATTGGCTCGTAATTAGTGCATCAATCTGTGACTTTATGACCCTTTAAAGCTGCATTAATAACAAGATCCCAAAGCATAGTGCTTTGACTAGTGAAAAATAGGACTACCTAATTGAATAATGACCATTAAAAAAAATACATCCGCAGATCCTAGAATCATAATTTCAACAAAGCAAACACATGGACTAACCCACAGTCAACAGCATAAGCGTAATTTCCAAAATATATAAGAATAGGGATGCCTTCGGGACTTGTAGTTTTACATCAGCTGTCATTGTTCATTGATCCTTGATTCATCTCTCATCTTTAAGACTTTTACCGTGGGAGATCCAAAACTGTATGTTGCTTTCACTTGCTAAGGTCGAATGAATGTGAGCGCTTTAGCCATTTCTTATGTTTGATACTAATGTTTGGTAAATACAATCTCTAAGTTTTTGAATGTTAGAAAACTATAGCTTTGCAATGGTAATGGTGAGACATACAACTGCCTGAAACCAAAGTTCATGGTCTGTCAAATCATAGAATCACAGTGGTTATACATTTGATAGAAGTTATGTAGATGATGGTGATTTGTCATTTGATTCTATTACGGTATTACCAACGGTCTCTTATTTAGTTAAATTTCAGACTGCTCACTTTTCCCATTGTGTTTGTTCTCTGTTTAGGAAGACTTGCAAAATTCATCAGCCGGTGGTAAATTAGTTAAATTTCAGACTGCTCACTTTTCCATTGTGTCTGTTCTCTGTTTAGGAAGACTTGCAAAATTCATCAGCCGGTGGTGAAAAGGGTGATGATTTAATACGAGTCTTGAGGGAGCTTACCTCTGTACAAAGAAAAATTGCAGATTTGCAGGTTGAACTTCAAGGTCGCAAGGTGAAGTTGTCAATCCTTGGTTCACCTTTATGTTGCATTTTCATCTGATTGATTGTGAGTTATATGCTGGGAAAAGGAGGATTAAAATTAAGGACTTCACTTTCTTTTGCTTCCATTTCTGCTTACTGTATAGTTGTTTAAATCTATTACTTCATTCTGCTCACTTTGTAGTTGTTTAGATATAATTTTATAGATGATGTTGGAACATCATATTATTGAATGTCTTATTGTGCTTTTAAAGTGAAATCTAATGTTTTCTTGCGATTCTATCTGTTGACTCTTGGGACCAAAATATGTAAATCATATCATTTGTGTTTTCTTTTCAGGAAGATAAGAATGTTGCTCACTTGACACATGTGAGTGAGATGGAAAAGAAGATAGAAACTTTAGAAAGGATCACTACTATATTGAAAGATGTTATCCAGAATAAGGTAATACAGTTGGTGCTATAACTCCATTATTCAGTAATTCTTTAAGTGGAATTGGTGTTTTGGAGGAATTTTTGTTAAACTAGATAATGCCCTAAGATTCTTCATTGACATTTTGGTAATAAATTGTGGCATGCAACTTTCTATGGAGTTTATAGTTTCAAAATCAAATCACTGTAGAAGCAACTGGGAACCTTCAAGGGGTGGTGGTTAGCATCTGATTCCCCTCTAGCAGAGGTCTCAAATTCTAATCTAGCTTCCACTAGTTAATGGTTTCCTACCTTAACTTCTTGAATGCCATCCGCCCAGCGTAAGCTGCACTTTACTTAGTCCACACTAGTTAGTAGGGTCTTGATGGGTCGCGTGTCTTTTTCCAAACTGGTTATCATGGTTACCAATGAAAAAGCCAATTGGCAACATGTTCTCATCCATTCTTTATTTAACTTGCAGGACCGAATTATAGCCCGCCTACAACAGCCATATTCATTAGATTGTATTCCTGTGGAAGCAGAATATCAGGTTAGTTGTCACAATTGCAAAAATCTAATTTCTTATTTTTTATATCAGACATAACGCGTATGAATCGACTGAAATTCTAGCCTTCTTTCCATGCTCAGCATCTCTTTGTTAATATATTGGAACATTTAATAATCATCAATATGCTAAATTGCTAACCGTTTTCACATGGGATTTACAGAAACAATTCTCAGAACTATTGATGAAGGCTGCCAGTGATTATGGTCTTCTAACATCATCTGTTGCAGATTTCCAGTGGACTCAAAACTTTAAAGAGCCACCTTCAGTGTGGGGGGTATGTCTATGACAAATATTTGTTTCATTAAATTACAATTTTTGCCCCTCTAGTAATTCAAAAGTTATGGATTATGTCCCTAGATAGTTTCTATTGCACGGCTTAAGTCCTTGGTCCCTGAAACCAAAGGCATCAATCCATCTGCAAATAATCATATTACCATTCTCATCTTCTAGATGATTAAAACAGAAACTTAAAGTAGTTTACATGATGCAGGAGATGCTTCGGCCTATCCCTGTGGCGTTAGCTTCATGCACAAGGTATTTTGAAGCAATGACGGCGATGAGAGAATCTTTTGCAACCCTTCAAAAACTGCGGTTGGGACCCTCTGACTCGCGGTTGAACATGACAGGTGGCAGCTCCGATTGTGTCACTCCTCCGCCTTGGGGAAAAGAATCAAGCTTTGATGATTTGGCTCTTACAACCTCAACTAATGAGGGAAGCGGTAGCGATTTGGATGGTATGAACAACCGAAGATTATCATGGCCTTTGGGAAAGGCAAATGGTTTATAACTGTTTTTGGGTTTATGTTATGATAACTCAGTGGTTTTGCTTGTTGGTTGTGTGGTGTGTTTGTGTAATTTCCACCATGTTTGATGAGAAGAAAGGGCTTGATGAATGTGAGATTGAGATACGGTGTTGGTGTTGAATTTTCAAAAACATATGTTCTAATATATTAATAGCAAATGAATTGTTTATCTGATCACTGAATTATATCTCAAACTAGTTAAACCGAGGCGTTTCCACTATTTAAATAAAATTCTTATTTTATATATAAACTAGTGTAAAAAGCCCCGTGTTGCCATGGGAGAACAATATCGTCTAAAAAGCTAACTTTAAAATGTTATTGCCAATCTGCGCGTTGAAGGTAAAGGTGTTATAATATTGGATTTTAATAATCTCAACTTTAATTACCGTTATTAATCCCAACTCGGGAAATGTTTACAGTCACTCCTAACTTTGAACTTATTCTCCTACAATAATCCCTTACTAATGAGAGGTAACCCTCGTTAGTTTTTTTGATGAAACTGGGTCAATTTTGAGCCATTTTTTAACTCCAGCACTGCCTAATCTTAGTTAGGTCCGTTTTCCATTGTCTAGCATTCGCCATCACCTGGAATCTACATCTAACGAGTTCGGTGGTTCAAATCAGGAGGTGGAGATTGACGGGTTTTCAGGGTGCGGAAGTTTCAAATTGACGGACCTGATGATAGATTTCAACTTCCTGTATAACGCTTTGGCTACAAAAACATTCCACGTCATTAAAAAACTAACGGGGTCAACTCTCAGTTAGTAAGAGATCGTTGGAGGAAAATAAACTTAAAGTTAGGAGTATCTGTAAACATTTACTAAGTTCGGATTAATCTCAGCCAATAATAAAACTTGAGATTATTAAAATCCAATAACCCTTAAAAAATTAACTTAAGAACGTTAATTAAATTAGCCATGTTGTAATGGAAATCTTTATATATAATAAAAGAAAAGGGTTTTGCCACTTGTTATCATATTAAACACCCTTTGACACATGTCAAATTCTTAAACAAATATTTTCACTTAGTAAATGGAAATCTTTAGCCATGTTGTAATAGAAATCTTTAGATATTTAGATATTTTTTCAAATTCTTAAACTTTGATTATATAAAGATTTCCATTACAACATGGCTAATTTAAGGGTTATCATATTAAACACCCTTTGATTATATCTATTGCCAATACTAAGTAGCAGCCAAAAATTTGTATCCATTTTTCATGATATTATGCAAAGATCAGATATATCATGGCGAATTCTTCAGAAAAAATTATGTTTTCCACAATGGAATCTGATAAGTTTACCTATATGGTTTTTAAGTAGAATTAAAAATATAGTTTTTAGTTTTTCATTTTGGCCACAAAATTTCAAGTGCACTTTGACCACAAAATTTCAAGTGCATTTGATCATAAAATTTTCATTCTAAATTTTGTTTGGTAGTTTTACCGTTTCGGCTTTAGAATTATCTTTTATTAACGTTGTGTTTATCATTGTATTTGCGTTTGTATCTAGGCTTGTTGACGCGCACTTATATAGTGGAGTGTACTTTCGAATTTTATGGGGGATTGGTGGTCACTTTTGCGACTGAGTACGACTTTTATGACAGAGTACAAATTCGAGTTTTATGACGGAGTGACTCATTTCTATGACTAAGTACGCTTTAGACTTTTCAAGCGTGGCGACGGCCGTTATGATGTGTTTTCTTTTTTGTAACACCAGGATATTTTTATAGACGAGAAAGAAATAATAAACGCGAATAAAAGAAGGAAATATAATTTAACTCAAAGTTAAGGGGTTAAAAGTGTCAAAAGGATCAAAAGTATCAAAAAGTGGGTACAAAAGGTGGTATGGCCGCCCATGTTAGCTGCATATCACCTTTTTGCAATTGGTTTTTAGAGAGAGAAAGAGCAGAGTTCGGATTTTGAAGGAAGAACAAGAAGAAGTCGAATTAAGGAAAGAATTAAATGGTTTTTAGGTGTTCTTGACTGATTTTAGTTCGAGTTTATGCTTATGTATGTGTATATACGTTTGTGTGTGTGTTTTGGTGGATTTTAGGTGTTTGAGCTCATAACCAACGGGTTGGAAGAAGTCTACCCGAAAGTTTGACTAAGGTGAGTTCTAGAACCCCCTTTTTAACATGTTTTAACAAATATTGGGGCTGGAAATACATATATGTATATTTTTATAAAAATGGGTTTTATTACCGTATGTGTATGTATGAATATGTATGTGGGTGGCTGTAAGTTCGGGTTTGATTTATGGTTATGTTCATATTATGATGCTTAGAATGTTAGTACTAAGCTTAGATCATGATATATGTTGGTTTGGGGAATGATTTATGTTGATTAGGTGAAGGTTGGTTGCCCATGCGCCTGAATAGTGGCCCATGCGCCCAAAGGTCAAAAACTGCCTAAGTGTGCCCAACCGCCCGAAGTCCATACGCTTAAATAGTGCCTGAACGCCTAAGTGCCCATGCGCCTAAGTCAGGCCCATGCGCCTCATAGTGTCCAAGCGCCCGATAGTGTCCAAGCGCCCATAAGGCACATGTGCCTAAGTGTTAATGACTGTGTAAGCTTAGGCGCCTACATAGTGGTAAAATGCCCAAACAGGGCTGGAATGCCCAAATAGTCCTCATGCGCCCAAACACTTAGAATGATTTCTGAATGTTTAAGAAAATCAGAATTTTAGGGTTTGATCTGATTTGACCCATGGGCTATGATTACCCATTTTAAGTGTAACACCCGGATATTTACTTTGTAGCCGATGAAAGAAGAAAAAGAAATAAAGTCTAAAGTCGGGGGACCAAACCCGCCAACACATGAAAGTTGGGCAAATGGGGACATATTAAGGGAGAGGGCAGCCCATTTCCCCCTCCCCATACTCATTTTCAGCTAAAGAAAAGAAGAGAAGAGAGAAAGAAGAGAGGAAGAAGAGAAAAATAAGAGAAAAGTGGTGATTCGGGCTCGAAATTCGTCGTGTAGCAAGTCCAGACGAAGCTCTTCTTCTTCTTCTAGTTTGTGTGAGTTCTAGGACCCCTATTTTACTTGTTTTCAACCGATTTTGGGGCTGGAACACATAGAAACCCGTTTTTGAAAATGTGTGTGTTTAACCGATTTGGGTGTGATTGTGTATAGTGTGTTTAGAGAGTGATTTCGGACTTGTGTGTGCTTGAATGGTGTCATAGTATGCCTCCCTAAGGTTTAGGAGGGTTGATTTGGGCTTAGAATGAGTTTGGAAGGGTTTGGAGGTCGAAAGTCGTGGCTGCAGTTCGGGATGAACTGCATTCTGCACCAGTTAGGGCTAGGCGACCGACTGGAGGCCATACGGCCGATTGAGGGGCGATTGGGGTCCAATCGCACGACTGAGGTTCAATCTCATGACTGAGGGTCCAGTCGCATGACAGGTCATACGACTGAGAGCTCAGTCGCATAGGTGCTCATTCGTATGAGGTCCATTCGCATGAGGTCCATTCGCATAATGTCCATTCGCACGATAGAGAGTTCATTCGCACGATTGGAGGTTTAGTCGCATGGGAGTTCATTCGCATTGGTCTAGTCGCATGATGTTTAGTCGTATGGAGGCCATGCGACTGAAGGGTGACCAATCACCCAAATAGGGCTGTTGTGTACGAGGAGAGGCATAGTTTAATTACTGACTTTCGGGGAAAAGAGCAGGGGTAAGTAATGATGTGGTAGTTCCCGTAAGTACATGTAAGATGGCCGTCGAGGCTTTAGAAGTTATGTTATGCATGATGTATGTATGTTAAGTATGATGTAGCCCTGTATGATGGTGATGACTGATGACTGGTAAATGTCGATGTTCCTTGTTTCGATGTATGTTTATCTTTCCCGTAAGCGTCAACAAGCCTAGATACAAACGTAAAGTGAAAGATAATGAAAGAGGAACATGATAAATGAATGCATGCATTAACAATGAATGAGAGTAATAAAGACTTGCAAGCAAATATAGGAGGTGAGCAACCTTGTTGTTACAACAGACTCGAAATGGAATCCCTGTCTTGCGACCTCAGTAATCGTGGCTGTGTGCTACGAAGAAGGTAAAATCCTGACACTGGGATCAACCATTGTATAGAACCATCGCTGCATATCCTAGGTACTGTGGCCAGGAGGGTGCGGTGCGCCAATATAGAAGGTCTATGATATAGACCTAGGTCCAGTACCAGATACAGAAGGATATTGCGTGTGGCAATGGTACACCTAAACTCTACCTTAGGTGTTGTGGCCAGGAGGTGCGACGCACCGTTATAGAAGGTCTATGACAGGCCTAGGTCTAGTACCACGATACAGAAAGGTAAAGTTTATGGGTGAAGTAAAGGAAAGAAGTAAAGATGAAAGAGTAAGAAAGTCAAAGAGATACAAAGAATGAATGAAAGTTAAAAAACGTACGAATGAAAGTAATGAACAGAAAAGTATAATGATAAAGTATGATATGGGATCCTTGCCACTCGACCTCCGTAATCATGGCTGCGTGCCGTGAAGAGGGTAATGAGTGACAAGATCTATACAGAAACAAAGATAACGAATAATGAAGATAATAATGATATTATCTATGTGTACGTACGATGGGTGATAGCAAAAAAGTAAATAAATGGTTTTAATGAAAAGTAAAGTATGTTTTATTATAAAACTAGAACTCACTCAGCAACGCTGACTTTTTATGTGTTTCCAGTTGGCAGGTAAGGTTGCTGAGGATGGCACGAGGCGGCTACTCAGCTCTTTTGGATGACATTCTTTTGTATAATGCTTTTGTGATGTAATACAACAATATATATTTTGTAATTAACTAACGTTGTATTAACTGGCAAAAGTATTTATAGTAAAAATGAAAAGTTATTACCAAAGTTTCCGCTGCATGATTTTAGTAAAAGGGTATATAATGATATGTTTTAAGTGCGATGACGACCAGCTGTAAGGTGCCCGGGAACGGGGCCTTACATTAAGTATGAATTATGTGATGTTTTAGGGTTATAGTACGTATGATTGATGTATGGTATGCACAATGTGTTATCTTTTAATGGTATTCAAACGTATTTATATTATATTATAAGATACGTTAAATATTATTTTATTACTTTACGTAGTATGACAAATGTATGAAAGAACGTAAAAAATAACGTAACGAAGTGAAAGATAACAAAGATGAAAAGTAAAACGTAATGAATGAAAGAATGACTTGCAAGCAAATAGAAAGGAGGTGCACGACCACGTTGTCGTTAGCTTAACTGCGTGCGGTTTTAATAACCCGAAGGATGCATGCAGGGTCAATCATTAAGATTGACAAGACCTTTATGGTATGCCCTAGGTGACTGGGTCAGCTTCGTGCACAATGTTCGTGAGTTAATTACCACAGGCCCAGCATCAGCTTCGTGCACAATGTTCGGGGTATTGCCAATTGGTCTGAATGAAAGGGAGAGATGACTTACCCTTGGTGACTGGGTCAGCTTCGTACACAATGTTCGTGAGTTAATTACCACAGGCCCAGCATCAGCTTCGTGTACATTGTTCGGGGTATTGTTCATCGATCCGTATGAAAGTAAAAGAATGACATAACGTATGAAAGAAAGTAAGAAAGTAAAAGAATGATGTAAAGTACGTTACGAAAGTATGAGAATGAAAGTAAGAGATAATGTAAAGTACGAAACGAAAGAATGCATATGAAAGAGAACGTTAATGAAAAGCATTAAATGAAAGTAAGTATATGTAAGTGAATGGTAATGAAAAGAATGGAATAAAAGTATGAATACGATGATGAAAGATAATAATGAAAGTATGAAAGAACCAAATAAACAATGAATATTGTTTGAATGTACGTATGATGAGTGTTCATATACGAAGGTAAAGGTAACTTATGGAAAGGTATATTTTATACATAAAACACACAAGGTATTGTGATACGTATAAAACTAGAACTCACCCAGCAACGCTGACTTTTATGTATTTTCCAGTTGGCAGGTGATTGTTGCTGAGGATGGCACGGGGCAGCTACTTGGCATTTTTGGGATGGCATCCATTTGTATAACAATGACGTTTTTGTGATGTAATACAAATTAAGATATTTTGTAACAATTACAAGATTATATTACTTTGCAAAAATTGTCATTAATATATAAAATGGTTTTAAATTAATTTCCGCTGCAATGTTTTAAATAAATGTATGATTTATGTGCAATAATAGTCCAACTGTGAGGTGCCCGGGAACGAATGATAGTCCAACTGTGAGGTGCCCGGGAACGGGGCCTTACATTTTTCGCGTTTTGATATTCATGATCGTGTTTTTGTGGAGGACACGGATTCAAGGTTGCGCCCTCAGATTTTTTAGGTTATTTTTTTGTGTGTGTTTTTTATGGATTTTTAAGGGTTATGGCATTGTTATGACAAGGTTTGCAATTGGGTTTCTTGATGTCGTAGGGTTTAAGTCAGAATAAGCATCGTTGCAATGTGTTTTCGTGTCCTCATTTTAATATTTATTTTCATGCCCCAATGTGACGCATGGGAAGGAAAACCTAGTTACTCCTTCAAAAATAGATTTTTAGAAATTCCAGATGTGATTTGTAGAGGGCACATACAGGGTTATTGCGGCAAATCGCTTTGGGATGAAACCTTGTGTGTTTTCTATCATTTTTGTTCAAAAACTTGTTTTTGTTACAACAGGTTTGGGTTAGAAACACATGAGCTCATGCTCGGACTACAAATAATGAAATTGTAAACTTACACGAAACTATTATTGATATAAACATAGTAGTCTTATATAGTGTAATGAACACATTTTACATAATAAAAAATAAGAGTTAATTGCATGAAAGGTCCCCGTGTTTAGGCCGCATTTCACTTTTGGTCCCTAGGTTTGAAAAACTATAAAGTTGGTCCAAACGTTATTTAAAACATAACAAGAAAGGTCCCTAACATGGATGAACATTAAAAAAAATTTTCAAACTTTTAAAAATGACTAAAATGTCCTTTTAAGTTAAAAAGAAAAAGGGAGAGAGGGACCAAGGGATGAAAGGAGAGACAGAGAGGTAGTGGGGGATCAATGATGGTGGTGCTTGTGTGATGGTGGTTGTGGATCGAAGGTGGTGATGCTTGTGTGGTGGTGGTGCTTGTGTAGTGGTGATGGTGGTGGTGGATTAGAAAGTTTTGGGGCTTATGTAGTGGTGATGTATCAGAAGGTGGATGTGCTTATGCAATGGTGGTGGTGGTGGATTAGAAGGTGGTGGATCGGAGGAGGTGGTAATAGTGATTTCAAGGCATGAGAAAGCAACCATGATAGTAGGTGCTAGTGGTAGGAGGTGCGAACTTATGGTGGTGACAGACATGTGACGATGGTGGCAGGTAGTCAACGGTAGGAGGTGGTGCTGGTGGTAGAAGGTGGTGGTGATGGTGGTGGAGTGGTAGGGTTAATAGATAGGTTTAAGGTTGAAGATAAAGTGATGGGCGAGTCCCACCTTACAATTAACTTTATTTTTTAATAATTAAAGACACTTTAATCATTTCACATGCAATTAACGGGTTTTTTTAACGGCCATCCAAGCTGAGGACTTTTTATGATACAATTTATCAAACGTTTAGACCAATCTTTTAATTTCCAAAACCTAAGGACCGAAAGTGACATCAGATCTAAACACAGAAACATTTCATGTAATTAACTCTAAAATAAATTACATATATGTAGTTATCGTACAAACAACTTTATAACGTATGTTATGCTATGTATTTTATAATTTATAAAAAGGAATCATGCATAAACCTGTGAAAAAATGAAAAGAAGTTAAGCATAAGCCAATCTTGAGTAACCAATAAAAACTAACCAAGCTAAACTCAAGTTCTAGATATTGAGATCCAAACAAGCTAAGCTCGATCGTTGTAAGTTGTAACCTAAGTCATCCTAACTCGAGCTTAGTTTTTACACCCAACAGCATTACAAGTACTGGATTAAATTGGGTGTTACTAATCAAAAGTTTTTTTTGGTGGTTATGTTGTGCATACAAGTAACAAAATCTTTGCTCGTAAAACCAAACCAACACCACTGTAAGTCTGCAACCAAAAAAACATTCTGGATGACAATACATTCTCTTTGCTTGAAAAACAAAAGTATCCGACTCTCAACGATAAAGCAACCAAACAATCTATTAAACCTAAAGTTCAAAACATGATATCTCAACACCCACATCATCATTCTAATTCATCCTCCTGATCAGCTCATTGATGTAATTTTCACGGTTGCCAGCATCTCCACCTTCGACATAATGGTTTCTTTTCTTCTTCAAACCACCCAAAGGTGCCTTCAGTTTAAATGGCCACAGGAAGTTGTTGGCTTCTTTGAAATGAGGGCCAGCAGTCAAAATCTCATGAATGAGATCTTCGACACAGATGATACCGAATTTTCCAAGACCCTATTGTCCAAGAAGACAATTCAGTTAATGACTATTTTGCAGAGATTAAGAATTATGACAAACACATGAATAATAACCTGTTCGACAATTGAGTTGTCAGTCAAGGGGATTCTTTGTTTGTTAAGTTTTCCATATCCTCTCTTGTAGATCAACTCCCTCACGCTCTTCAAGTTTGGGTAACTGAAAAAGATCATTAAATTAATAAAAGAAATACAAAAATTTAGACTCGAAATATGTTACAGGTGTAGAGGTAGATACCCGTAAGTAACATATGGCTCAACCCTGTGTAGCATGTTCAACGTGGCTTTGTTCACTTTCAAGAACACACCATTGAATATCTGGTTAATAATAACAGAAACACAACAGTTAGAACAAAATAATTGTCAATATACTACAGAGTTAAAACATTTTTGGTATTCCAACAGCTTTAAATAAAAGGTTCTTTGCGATAAAATTGATGATATAAGATAACAACAGCCTGGTGATCCATTTTGTTTAAAAGAAATAACCCAAAGCTGAAGCCAATTCAACTTGTAGTAAGCTATTTAAAGCCTAGATATTTAACATAACTGGAGGTGATAATCATATAAAATCAATTCAAACTACCTAACATGACAGTTCATGTTTTGTTCTAAAGTCAAGCTAAATAAACTGTTCCAACCTAGAAATCAAATGTGTCGGTACAAATAATTCTTATTGGTATATCAAAAATAAAAAAAATCAAACCACAGACTATTATGCTCACTGTGAATAAATCATAATTCAACTGATATATAACATATAAATATCAAATTTTATTTCTTAAAGGTTTATAGACCAAACAACTAATTCTGTTCACCCATTCGGGCAAAAAGACTCAAGATGGTGTAAAACCAGAATGCAAAAGTACATAGCTTTTAAAACCCAGTGAAGCAAATAGTACCAAAACACGAATTCAAGTTTCTAGGCCAATCATTTCATAAAATGCACCCAACACTACGCACAAAGATCACATGTAATCCGTAGAATACATGTTCAGCTAAATCAAAAAACAACAAGATTGAACCGAAAGCCATGGTAAATCACCTGTCTCAGACGCAGAAGCTGCAAAATCTTCTTAGACTTCGGGTCCATGGCATTGATACTAAATTTTTCAAAATGAATTTTTACTCATAACATACAGATATCAAAATCACACACAATGTAATCCAAACCATAATTATAAAAACCAAAAACGACAACAACACTCACCCTCGAATACGAATAATGAACAACATCTTCGCCTCCGGGTTCACATAAAACCCACCTTTCAACCTAGCCTCACGCTTCAGCTGAATCAACTCCTTCTCCTGAACCACAACAAACAACCACACATGTCAAATCCCCAACAAACAAACTCAACAACAACAACAACAGTAACAAATACAACAACAATCAATGATATGATATGATATGATATTATAATGATACCTGAGCCTCATACTCTTTGCTATACTGTTTAGCCCTGTTATAAATCAACTTCCTGTTAGCAGCATTCTTCTTCTTCAACTCTTCGGCCTCTTGCTTCTTCACAAGAGCCCATTCTTCGTTCCTCTTCTGCTTCTTCAACACAGATTCTGGAACAATCGATCCTCCCTTGGCAACTTCAGCCATTTCGTCGATCTAAACACACAACTTATTAATCGTAAGATCCAAAGTTTGTGATACACAACAGAATGTATATGTGATTATGATTGATGAGATCAAGTGATTAGGGTTTACAGAAGCATACCTATTGGAGGCGACGTAGGGTTACGGATATCTGCTGTGGTTAGATGATGAAGGGGAAATGAGGGATTAGGGTTTTGTAGGGTGTGTGTTGAAAAGCAAATGGGTTGATGTTATTCTTGGGTTTAAGGTAGCCCAATGGGCTTTTTCATACTACTTAACTACTTGTCGTTTTAATTCTTGAAATAGAGGTCCACAAAAACCGGGTCATAATCCAAACTGGGTTGGGTTAAACCTGGTTCGGGTCTTGGTCAAAAGTTTTGTGCCAGGTTTGATCCGGTTTCGGGTTGGGTTTAACCCGGGTTCCTATTTTGTAATTTTAAATAATATGACAGATTCATAGCGGTTTGAACTGGGTCGGATTCGGGTCGTGAAAAACCCGCATTGGGGTATGAACTATGAAGTGGGCAAACTGGGTTGAACCGAGGTGGGGTCAGAAAAACTGGTTCAATGTGCACCTCTATCTTGAAGGACTTATTGGGCTTTGGCTGAAAATATGAACCAAATACCTCTATGTTCTAGCCGTCTTAAATGAAATAGACGGTTATTCATTAAATTCTTGAATCTCAATAGTAAGTTATGAAGTAAATTATGTATATTGTGTTGTTATCATTTTCATTATTTTTTTATTTTATGGATAATGTGGTTTATAATCTCCATCTTTTTAATCAAATTAAACTCACTAATAAGCTAGTAACTTAAAGGGTATTTTGGACTTTTAATTGAGATAAAAGATATAGATACAAACTTACAAAAGGTACAAGGCATTAATACATATAGTAAAAAAGTTGGATTGAGAGTTCATGGTGAAACTTGTCTAGTGAATAATTGCACGTATATTTACAAATGTCTATTTAATAATGCTTTGAGACCGAGGATGCATGTTATTTTATAATGAACCATAAACATTTTTTAATATTTATCTAATCTATTTTTATCATATACTATTGTGAATGTGGACTCGACCCATTGACCCTTTAAGAAGGGGTATCATTTTAAACACTTATAAAAACACTAACCAAATGCCCTATGGTAATTAGAATATGAGTGTTAACGAACTCATTAATTGACTTGTATCAAACTGGTCCAACTCAAGAACCCAGAAGCCAGTGTTGGTAATACAACATTAAAGGTAGTCAAGCACGGTGTTTGAATTGCTATCTCCACCCCACAATTCTCACAACGTTGCTTAACTAGACGTCTAATGTTATGGTAGTCACATGTGGGCTGGCCACCATAAGATACACCCGGAGATTATTAAATCTATGATTAGACGATCTGGTTCTATGATGATTAATAGGCCTGGCAAAATGGGCGGGTCGGGTCGAGTTAGGTCTCAGGTTAAGACGGGTTCGGGTCAACACGGGTTCGGGTCAACACGGGTTCGGGTCAGACTTGGGTTCAGGTTAGAAACGGGTTAGGATGGGTTCGGATCAGAATGGGTTCAGGTAAGGAAATGTCGGGTCAGGACAGGTCAAATTCAAAAATTACATAGTTCTCAATTTTCCAACACAAACCATAACAAAACATAGGTGAGTTCAGGTCGGGTTATTCAAATTTCGGCTTAATCGGTTCGGGTTATTTGGGTTTTGCGGTTATAAAGTCTATCTGAAACCAGACCCGAATAATAAACAGTTTTTGGGTTGTTCGGATTGGGTTTCTTCAGGTACAGGTGAGATCAGGGGCGGGTTAATCAGGTACGGATAAAATCGACAGGCCTAATTCGTGCCACTTCCAATGAAGCTATTCCATGAGGGTTGCTTTCAAACATGGATCAAGAAAAAAAATTGATGATGATGATGATTGCTGGGGGCCAGATAAACAAAAGAATTGATGATTAACAATGTTAATTTGAGGAGCAAAGGAAGTTATTTGGAAGATGATGATTGTTTGATTGAGTCAAAAACTTCAAATCTTCAATGGGTGCAACGCAAAGCAGGGGAAGATATTTGAATCAATCTAACAGTTCCTACAAAATTCGATTATGATGCTATAAATGGAGATGAGGAAATCGAGCGACGGTGGTGTTGGTGATTGGAGCAGTGGTGTTGTCGGTGGCGATTGGAGCCATGCAGAGCTTGATGTTATGAAAATGAGCAGATTAATATGACCCGTTCATTCTACCCGTAGTATATTTTCTTTCCACCCATTATAATCCGTGCTATTTTTGTTCTATTGTTAAACATGCTATTTAGACCCACTAGAAATAATGTAGAAATAATGTTTAGAAATAATGTTGAGCCCAAAACAACCCATTACCTTATATTAAAAGTCCATTTGAACCCATTTTTAATGGATGGGTTAAAATTGTTAGGTCTAATGATTAGAAAACATGTATTTTTTGTAAATGAGCATTTGATAAGTGTGCACATTTCACACCCCTACGTCTTTTGCATATAGGTTGTCTCCATTTTTGTTTGGCTATCAACCAATCCATTTATCACTTTGCCCATTGTATCGCCACATGACGATACCAAGCCACGAGATATCGCCACGTGGATTTAAAAAAAAAATTCCGGGACTGGTGATACAAAAGCAATACGCCAGCTGACCGATATCACTCACTTTAAAATTTTTAATTTTCTTATTTTAATTTTTAAATACCATCTATTAATATTTATAAACATCAATACTTTTCTCAACCCGCTCCAAAACTGTTATCTTGGATTATGAATAAATGGAGGCATCCAAAGAATGAATATCTTCAACTTAACTGTTAGAGTGATACAATCATCAAATCATATCGTTGATGCATCGCCTAAATATACGTGAAACAAATCATAATTACCCATGCGTCAGTTTGGGCGATACACACGTCACATTGTGTCATTGAAATATCGTCGTGCATATACGTGAGGCTAGTAACATTAAAAAAACGTGGCCAGTGATACACATGTCACATCATTTCGCCGATTGGAAATACAATAGATATTTTTTACCTTTTAACCTTTTCAGCGATATGGATCCATGTGGTATAGTTGATCAGCGATATAGGTTTTTTTTAGCGATATATGGGCGATACCACATGCATTGGTATCGCGAGTCAGTACAATCTGGTGATACCACATGCATTGGTATTGCCGGTCGGAGATATTAGGATAAATGATATCATCTGATTCGTCAAATAATTTGAAAAATTAAAAAGTCAAAAGCTAGTATCAAAAACAAATTTAGTCAAATGACTATTATGGTAAATTTCTCTTTTTGTTTACTTGGTATTAATCAAAAAAAAATTGTTTAATGATTATAAACTTAATTTCAAGTCAATGACCTAACATGTTAATGGTTGATAAACAATAATGTCATACCCGTAAGTCTCAAAAAGTCAAGATCAAAACCTTAATCCCACCTTATCATATAACATACATGTAACTTAAGCTATATTATGTTGCGTTGATAATATCAGGTCACTAGCAAACGTTCCGTTTTCATTGTGTGTATCATCAACTTTCTCTATTCTTTTAGTTTTTTCTCACTTTACATGATTTCGTCTCAGTTTTTCCCCGTTTAACCATTTTTGTCACCCACCAGTCGAACAGTGGGTGCGGGCCGAAAAACGTTTAAGAGTATATTTAATTTTACTATGTTAACCTTCAACAATACAATAATCACAAAACAATCCATGTACCATCTTCATTTTAATACTTGATACTTGATAGTCTTCTTCATCACAGAACCGTGATTGTTCAAACAATAATACAGTTCTACCATCACCAATCGGCAGCAATTGCTTTGCGTCGAATGAAAATTTCTTCTTAAACCCTAAATCTTGAGTCCGATTAGATGCTCTCTGTTTCCAGTCGCTTGAATCAAGCATTTAGTCCCCGATGGAAAACCCCCAAATTGTTCTCCTTATTCAATCATTGCAGCTACCGATGTTCTGATTCGAAGAACCTAATTAAATCAGTTTCTCATTTCTTGAATACTGTAAGTCGTCGTTCTTAACAGTACACGTTTACATTTAGCATTTCTATCTAGGGTTTAAGGTTAGGTTTAGGGTTTAAAGTTTAGGGTTTTGATTGATGTATCAAATTGTCATATTGTTTCTTGAAGTATGAAGTATAATGTAGATACAAAAACTAACCGCAATTATTGCTCGGTTGTTTGAAGAACGAGTGATATTGGATTAATAATAATATCTATGATCAAAACTGATGTTGGGTTCTTTACTGCTGGTATTTGAATGTAAGGTATGAATCATGGTAATTGGTTTATTCTAAATGCATTATGTTGTCTATGCAGAAGCATATGACAACAACCGCTATTAAACTTCCCGTTTCATGGACACATCCACCGTATTCCATGCTCACGTTTAAAACTCGATGGTTGGTAACAAATGCATCAATAGAAGATGATGAGTTGGCTTATAAACTTCTGGATGAAATTAGTTTGGAGTTGCAAAAGAATCCTATTTCCATGAAGGATCTGTGTGCTAATCACATCAATCAACTCTGTAAAGAGAGAAAGCTAGGAGCAGCTGCAAGGCTGCTACAGTTGTTACGCGATAAGCATGCCATCAACAGTCTACCAGCTTATAATCTCCTTCTGGCCGCGGCGTGTGAAAGGAATGAGACACAGATTGCAGCCCGTGTGTTTAAAGATATGTTAGTTAACCATCTACCGATGAATTCAACTACCTATTTCAATGTTGCTAAGGCTATTTCCAAGAGCAATGATTTAACCTTGGTGCAATCTTTCGTCAAGGAGATCTCACAACTGATTAATACAGCAAGTGTTACTATTATTATTAACAGGATTATCTACGCATTTGCAGATTGTGGACATGTTCATAATGCCTTGACTGTTTTTGATCGTATGAAGACTTTCAAATTAAAACCAGATTTGGTTACTTATAACACAGTGTTGGGGATATTAGGTAAAGCTGGCAGGATAGATGAGATGCTCAACGTGTTTGATTCAATGAAGAAGGTGGATATTGACCCTGACATCTTTTCATATAATACCTTGTTACATAGCTTGAGGAGGGTCGGCAGATTTGATTTGTGTGTAGTGCTTATAGAAGAAATGGGAAAAGTGGGATTGCAGCCTGATTTGATAACTTACACTGCACTGATCGAGTGTTTTTTCAAATCAGGTAACATAGAAGAATCAGTGAGACTTTTTGAACACATGAAGAGTGGGGATGTACGCCCCTCAATTTACATATATCGATCACTAGTTAGTAATTTGAAGAAGTTGGGTAAGTCGGAGTTAGCACTAAAGTTCTTGCAAGAGATGAACGAGCGTGGGGATGATCTTGTTGGTCCAAAAGACTTTAAACCAAAATACAGATAATAGAACAATATGAATTTTATTTTGACATTTTTGTGACAAATTTTTTCACGCGCCATTGGAGGATATTGTTGAAATGGAAGTGAACTTTTCCTGACTGCAGAAAGTTTCTGAATTTGTTCTTGATGGAGCTTGTTGAAGTTGGTGTTGTGCTAATAGATTGGATCTGATGAGCAAGAAATGTTGTATGTTGTTCTTGATAGCAAGAGGGCTCGTGAGATGGTTGCTTTCAATTTGAAGATGGTGGCTAGTGTTCAGTTTAAGGCTGGTTCTTGGTAGAGTAGATGGAAGATTTACAACCGTAATTTGCGGGTTAGCGTTTTTGCAAATAGACAGCTGGATTCTGGACTTGTGGCTCCAAGCATTGCAGGATAGGTCTGTGATTGACGACGGATGATGCTTTCAGCTTACAGGTTAGTGGAAAAGTACTGACTTTATTGTAGTATGATATGTACAGACCACTTTGTGTGTTTCTTGAAGCATAGTTTTTGATTATATGTATTCAAATTCGTGGTTTTTATATATTTCATTTTTATTTTTAAACATTAAGGGCACAGCAATGATTTCACATAGATTTAGCAGAATGTTGATGTTAGCTAGTGAAAGTAATCCTACCTGTTATAACTGGGTGAATAGTTATGTTCTGAAAAGAAAAGAACAAAACCACAATATATTCTTACCAAAATCCATCTCTGTAAAAATTTAGTTTGTAGATTTTGGGGCTGTTTGACAGCCTCTTAATCAGCCTCTTAATGGTTCAGATGTCTGAATGGTTCAACACTTAATGGTTCAAACTGTTTGTTTCGCAAGCAAATGTCTGAATGGTTAAGAGATTTGCCTCTGAATGGTTAAGCATTATAATAATGCTGAATGGTTAAGAGGGCTAATGCTGAATGGTTAAGACCTCTTATCTGAATTGGTCAGATATTTGCCTTTGAATAGTTAAGCGATATACTAACTCTTAATGGTTACCTTTTAATGGTTCAGCACTTAATGGTTCAGACCTCTTATTGGTTCAACACTTAATCGTTCAAATATTGCCAAATAGCCCCTTTCTTATTCTTACTATTCACCAAGAATAAAGGTTTTCTTTGTAAAGTTGATTACAAATTTACACGACTATCTTGTAGCGTTTTCAACTTACTGGTTTTGATGTTTCTTTATAGTTCCGGGGTCAATTGTTTGCTACGTCGTAATGCATCTTACTCTATAGTAATGGATACTCGGCTATGGATACTTAATTTATAAGTTAAATCGATGTGAGATTAACATTTTTTTCTTTTTACATCTTATGGAATTGAAGTAGAAACACAATAGACATACTTTATGCACATGAACTTTCAACTTTCAAGTAAGACCAATTAATGATTCGTAGCTCGAATATCTTTCATCCTTACACTCCACATATCTAAGATGTAATGAGGTATATATAATGCGTGTTTCGAGCAATAGTTGTATTGGACACGGTTAAGATTAGTTGACAAACATTGAGAATCAATTGCTAGACGAATGAAATCATGGTATCTCTTTTTCCTTGGGGTAAAAAGTAGGGGTAAATTGTCATTATTAGATTGGAATTGTTGGTGTATTTTCAATGTCTCATCAATGTCCTTGTAATCGTTTATCTTCACTCTAGTTTCTTGCTAGAGTGTTTTGAGATGTATATTTGAGTTTGTTTGCTGGGCGAATTTTTTTTTTTTGCTAGACTGAGTTATACCAGACATAATGTATACACTTGTGTTTTTACCTCATTATTCGATGAATTGTATGTGATGCTGTTTTTTTAAGGATATCAACGCTAGAATGATTATGCCTTACACATGTTTCTTGATTTCGAACAAGTTTAATATGATCGTCCATGATAAAGTTTAGTTATTACGGTATACAGAAATACAGTATATATTAGGTATATATTAATAGAAAGAAGTTCAAATACAAAGTGTATTTTTGCTATAAAGTGTGAGAAGACACAATGGGTCAAAAAAAATCACAAAAAAATTATATCTCACAATCTAAATCGAATTTTAAAAAAGTAATTACGAGCTTTTGTTCCCCTAGCCGTATTCACTAAGAAAAAACAAACGGAAAAAAAATGTTAATATCATTTATTAAAGACAAAATGACGTCATTTGTGTTATTATAAAAGATACAATGGCGTCATTGTGTCATAAAAAGACAATTAATTTTTTTTTATTTTTTTTTTCTGAAAGAGGACGGCTAGAGGAACATGGACTTTGAAGTACTTTTTTGAAATTCGATTTAGATTGTGAGATATAATTTTTACTTTTTCAGGCTTATTTATCTAACACTTTGTATCAAAAATACACTTTGTAAAATAACTTTACCCATATTAATATATCTATTTAGATACAACGATATCAAATAATAATATTAAAGATAAAAATAGAAAATAGAAAAATGAAATAAAGAGCAAACTTTAGAATCCACGAGTGACGGGGAGTTTTTGATTTTGCTTCGAAACCCCCTCACAATCACTTTGTGTTCCCGAGTTCATTTGAGAAGAGAAAAGAAAAGAAAGTGTAAGTAAAAAAAATAAATTGTGTTCCGGAGTTTTTTTATAGGAAGAAAATGAAAAGAAAATAAAAAAGTTATCTTCTTAGGTTTTGTTAAGGATGGAAAAGAAGAGAAGTGAAAGGAAAATAAATGTTAAAATCAATTATTTCAACTTGAAAGGAAGTTGAGAGAAAAAAGAGAAAAGGAAAAAAAAGAGAAAAGAAAAAGAAAAAAATTTCATTTCTTTTCTCTCTTAAAATAAACTTGGGAACACAACGTCACTGATCATAAAAAACACCCATCCATATAAAAACAAGCACAAAGATTTTAAATGTTTATCGGAACCTCAATTAAAGTCATTAATAAAAATGCTTCTTGAGCCTTGAGAAGAGGTTTGATTCAGCATATTAATGCAACTCGGTCTTGTGGCAATGAAGCTACCTAAAATATGCTTAGTTTATGGTTGCAATGCATGAGACTCGATATTGATAGGGTTATGAAGTCTTCGGTGACCGAGCAGATACCTGAGAACGATCGAGAAAAACACTGTGAAAACGAGGATTCGAATTAATCATATGGTGACAAGAGTGGTAGTTAAGTAGATCAAGGCATTGCAATCTTGAACCCCAAACTAGAAAAGAAAGTACAAAAGGAAAATATATAAAAGAAAGAAGAAATTTAAAAATCTATAAATATACTATGTAATAAAAGAACGTTTAGTATTGTCATGTTTTATTTTTCTAAATCTTCGCATATCATTTTTATCTTTAAAAAGGGTATTATAGTCATTTTAACATTTATATCACGTTCTTTTTCTTATTACAAATCAATTTAATTAATTACTATGTATCTCTCTTTTTCATCTAGAATTTCTAAACTCAAGCTATCTTTATTTTTCTTAAAAGTTAATTAATTATCTAGATTTTATAAAGAAAATTAAAAGAATATAATTTTTTTAAAACACTAAACATTTATGAAACAAAATATTTTAATTGGTCCTTTTAAATGTAAGAATTGAAATTTCTTATAAACAATCTTTTTAAAACAATTAAAACTAGAGTTTTTATAAACAAGATTTTCATGAAAAATAATTTTTTTATAACATTTATTTAAGAGAATGTTTAAAAATAAGTTTTGTTAGATAAGAAAGTTAAAAAAAAGTATAACTGTTTGCTTAACATATTACCTATTTGTAATTTTAATCATATCCAATATCAAAATATCGTATTACAACTTTAATATTATCACTAACTATTGAATATTTTTATATTTAATCTATGGAATACACATGTTTCTAGCATATCTATTTATCTATTATCTATTATATATAATGATAACTAAGGTGTCACGTACAGGTTTAAGCCTTCTCATACTAACTTTCGTACCCTCAAATAATAATATTCATACCCTTTTCAAATTTAAAATCATTTTTAATAAAATAAAAACTTGATTTTTTTGTTAAAACACACTTTTTAAAAAATAAAACCTTTATAAATTCCAAGTTTTTTAATACAAATAACTTTTCACAGGAAAAAATTATTTTCTAATTATTTTTCTTATTTGAAATACTTAAAAAACACACTTTTAATAAAAACATAAAAAATGACATTATTTTTTAATTACTTAAAATAGTTTTTTATATGTACTTTCAATTATATTATATCTTCAAGTATCGTTTTATAATTTATAAATTTTTATTACTAATTATTAATATTTTATTTATTCAAATCGTCTAATGCACATGGTACTAAACTAGTCTAACTATATAGAAAAAAAGCATTTTTTTTTCTTGGGCACTTAATATTTTTTAAATTTATTTTTATAGAAGAAAACCTACTTTAAAAATTAAGTTGTGGAAAAGCTTAGAAAAGACTAATCAGACTTAAAAACAGAAAAAAACCAACTTAAAAGATAAAATTTATTAATTTTAGAAGTTCAGTAAATTAAATGATTTTAACTATTTATAGATGACGTTTTAAAGGTCATACAACAAAAGAATCGAATTATCATAAATTGATCTTACAATTTGTAACCTTAACGATGGAGTAAGATAAAAAAATTAAGGTAACTAGCAATAATATTATTTTGCTAACTAGGTTAATGTAGTTTTAAGAGGTGGCTAAATATAATTAATGGATTCAATGAAGAGAAAACATATATATGTTCCAGTCACACTTGTTTTGTCGGTAAACGGAATTTAACCTGTTGTGTCAATTCCATCTCCTGAACTTGCATTATGACACCATGGAGGTGTTTATTTTTTATCAAAACCTCTTCCCCACCTTTTCATCTGCGCGTACGAAGACGCGGGAAGAGGTTTTGAGTGCGCAGAGTATTTGTTTTTTAGAAGACGTTTCATTAAAAACATCTTCCTGAGGTCTGCATAGAGAAGACATGGACTTACCACTTCTCCACCTCTTCTAACCTCTTCTCCTTTAATCCTTGAAACACATTTATCTTTCAACTCAAACAACCACCCAAAGTCCCAAACCACCAGCCACCCTCTCCTCCTGCAGCCCCCTCCGACAGCCCCCTCCGGCAGCCCCCTCCGACAGCCCCTCCGTCGCGCCACCACCTTCTCCGTCGTGCCGCCACTTCTTCCGTTGCGCCGCCTCTTCCTCCGCCACGCCACCTCACCCTCCGCTGCGCAGTTTCCCCTTGGTCGCCTCCCCTCCGCCGCGCCGCCCCCCCCTCCGCTGCGCAGTTTCCCCTTGGTGACGCTACGAGGTCCGCCACGGGGCGGCGGAGGTGGAGGGTGGATTCGAATGCGGGTTGTAGGTGCAACGGGAAGCGGTTCTTGGGTTGGATGGTGGGGAGGTGAACGGTGGCGTTGGGAAGTCGTGGAATATGACGGTGGCGATGTCACCGGAGTGCTGGTGGCGGAGTTGGTGGAGGTGGGTATGTGTATATCGCCGTTAGTAAGGCTATAAGGAAGAAGAAGAAACGTTGCCGGAAAACTACCAGCAAGTGATTCGAATATACGGAGTGTTTGAAATATTATATACGGTGGCGGAGTTGGTGGAGGTGGGTATGTGTATAGCGATTTGTTTATATGAAATATTATACACGGAGTGTTTGTTTTTTGTTAGAGGTTAAGAAGTTATTGCGGAAATTGTGGCCACTGTTTGGATAATTGTTTGATAAAGGAGTAAAAGCATTAATCTAATCATTGGTGATTTACTTTCATCGACAAACATTAATTTAAGCGGTAGTTAATTTCATAGCTAGTGATTCGAATATGGTTCTAGGGTGCATGTTAGTACGTTCAACTTTGTCTTTTGTATTTGAAGCAGTTCGGAACGATTTATAGGCTGTTAGGCTGTAGCATAACACGAGATTATGTGTACAAAAGAATGCTTTATATTGTTTAAGAGCACTTTAAAGCTTAACACATTGTTTTATGTTAGTTTTTGTGATTTTGTCCAGATGAATCCAAGCATTGCGAATTGCGATTAGACTTTAAGCAGGTGTGACAATTTTTAGTACAAAACCCCGATGCACGAAATAGATGAGTTTGATAGAAACTAATAGGGAGATATTGTTAGCAGGATAAGTATAGATGTACAGGTTGTCGTTCGCATGTTCAATGTCAAAAGTATATACATCTTAAGTTAGATCTGTGATTCTAGTTTGCTATAAATCGATGTTTGTTTGCATGTGTATATCTAGATAGCCCTTGTATTCATTATTTTCTTCTTTCACCCCTCTTCTAGCTCTTTTTCTTTTTTTTAACCAACAAAACATGTTTTATACTCTAAATTTGTGATAATAATATAAGTTTGTTTGTGGATGTTAGTTTAAAAAATAGGTTTAGTTTAATTACAGAATATTTCAGCATTCTGCAGATGTTAAAAAAATAAACAGTATTTTTCTGACAGACTGTAGACATTTGGTCCACCTCTTCTGCTGCAGATGTCTGCAGATGTGGTCCGCAGACTGCAGACGTTTTTCTGCAGAAAAAACAAACAACACCTATGTGTAGAAGTCCGGTATATTAGACTATATTATCATTAGGGACTCATCGTTTAGATGTTAAGGTTTCATTGTAAACTCTATATAATATAACATAATTTATCAATAATATTGAAATAGTCTTTTACCATCTTACATGCTATCAGAGCCTCAAGGTTCTATTTAACTTCTTCTCCACTGTACCACCACAAAAACATACAAACCCTAGCCGTCGCCCCGAGTTCAAACACTAGACAGGGCGGTGTGCCGCCACCGCCGCCGCCCCCGTCCCACCTTCGACTTCTCTTTCGTTCTTATCTATTTTATAGTTTATGTTGAATAAAACTTCATTATCTGTTGAGGATTCAAACCTATTACCCACATCCGTTCTCTTGGTTCGTTTACATCCATTCTTTTGGTATGCTTCTGGATTATGGCTCCTAATTTGCAACGGTTACTGTGTTTTCTTTTTTCTTTTTATTTTTTCGTTTATCGGCGTTTTAGCCGCATCAAGGACCACGGTCCATGGCAATTGATCTCAAAGTACGATTTGATTAACCTAATCTATCAATAATAATAATCAATCAAGTCTTTTATCATCTTACATGGTCTATATGCTAAAACTTGCTGGTCGGTTGAGGAAAAAAGAACAAATGAAAGTATCCAATCTCAGTTTATTACTGATTTGTTTGATGAATATAAATTATGATTGTCAATGTTGTATTTATCTATCCAATAGCAATTATGTTATGAGAAAAAACTCAGCACCCCACGTGTGAAACAAAGCTGAAGTGATTCATAGTAAGGTGAAAAGATATTAGCAACATTTTTTATGAGCAAAACTAAGCCATCTTTTACATTAGTTGGTCAAATAAAGAAATTAGTTCAAACTTCAAAGGGAAGTAAACCAATGAGGCGAACACATCAAACCATTTCAAAGTTTATTCTTAATGCATACAACCTTTAAGATTGTTTTTAATCTCAAGATTTATCATCACAAAATGTGTGTTAATACAACCTGTAAGACATACTAAAAATGAACCGTTAAACATCAGAAAGTTATGTATATAAATGTAAGAGTAAATTACACGGATGGTCCTTGACGTATACCCAAATTTTACCTCATCCCTAGGATTCAAAATTACATGTTTAGTCCAAATGTTTGATAAAATATAACATTTTAAGTCCCTGACATAGATGTTTATGTGGAATATTGTGAAGATTAGTGGACAAATATCAATTCGTAGATGATTTATACAAGACATGATAATCTATGGACTAAAGTTTTATCTCAAAATTTTATAAAATAATAATTAGGTTTTTTATATTGTTTCAATTAATTTAATTTTTTTTTATCAATTAGATAACTCAAGTTTCAAAGTAATGTTTTAATCCGGGGTGTTCTTTAAATATTTACCAAGTTACCTTGATGATGTGACATTTACCTATTTTTCTTATGTGATTACAATTGTTCTAATTTAAACCAACTCCCGTCACAATATTTAAACAGCTATAATATTTTACTACTTTTTTTTTTAAAAACACACACCATAAATAAAGAACATTTAAGTGTGATATTTACCACCGAAAATCTTGTATGAAACTGTTATAATCTTTTACCAAATGATTGGTACGAGACATCCCAAAAAT
The DNA here is from genome assembly GCA_024085815.1 of Flaveria linearis. NCBI lineage: Eukaryota > Viridiplantae > Streptophyta > Magnoliopsida > Asterales > Asteraceae > Flaveria > Flaveria linearis. The sequence goes on along the minus strand of CM044015.1, from coordinate 15,025,191 downwards.
ATATTAAAATAGGAACAAGTGTTGGATATAAGTCTCATTTGAGACAAAAAAGGGTGAGTTCTAAGTTAGACTACAAAGTTTTCTTAACTAAGATGAGTTTATTTGTGATGGTGGTATTAGGTTCGGATTGATAGAGACGGATTGATGTACGAGCTTTCCTTCGGGGACGTGTCATCCTATTGCCCAAAGGTTTCGTACTTGAGTAACAAAGATGGTTGTGTAGGACAGTGATCGGTTAGTGATCCAATAGACCGTAAAGAAGAAAAAGACAATTATCAACATTTAGGAGATTAAATAGTATAGCACGCAATAATTTAATGCTACGCAATAATTTAATGCGATTAAATATTATTTTTTTTTAAAAGGTGAATTTCATCCCATACCAATACCAAGTTATTTGTTGTTAGTGAGGTTCGAACCCCTGACCTCCCTGTTGAAAACTGAAACCACTACCACCACACCACTTAGGGGTGGGGCAATTAAATATAATTGATAACCAAAATTAAAATTAGATAATTTATTTAATGTTGCATTAATTTACATAACTTGTTTTATATAGAAATTAATAGGTTTAATAATTCTCATAATTCGTCAACAAAGTAATTTGAAGTTAGGAGCATTGTTGACATCTGAAATCTGAATCGGTTCTTTAGTTTCAAACTCGTGTTAAAGACACTAACGGGACCAACAAATGGTTATGTTGAAAACAACTTGGTTTTCAATAAAGTTTATATTTATACGCCAGACAAAAATTATTCTACAACATGACTTATTTAGGTTTTGAAAATTTTAAATACTAGTTGGTAAGACACGTGTTATGACAGAGTAAACAATTTACAAGTTTGTACTTGTTTCTTCTACTTAGTTTATCTAATTGTTTTGTGTTATGCTTTAAATATCATATGTGGTTTATGATCCTTGTCACATCTTAGATCTAACACATTGTTTTAAAAGTAATTAACATTAACAAAAATAGTTGAATGATTCAACCCATAACCAAACAAAAATGTTGAACATAATTAAAGTTAACGAATAGTTGGTTTCTCATAAACATTTCTTTGGGACAAGATTGTAATTTTACAATAATTTTAAGATGACATATAAAAAGTTACAAGCTTTAATTTTTAATTTCATAAAAAATCTTTCTCTTATACAGGAACTCCTTTATGTTTTTATAGTGTTAGTTCAGCATTTGCGGCAAATGAAGAATACTCAAAACCTTGTTGTGTATGTTTGCCAATGCACTAGTTAAAGTTGGTCTTGCTGCTAATAAGAAAAGGATCATATATATGATAATGTATAAATCAAGTAGATTGATGATAACATTAATATGACATATCTAATCTGTTTGTAATTGTTGCTAAATTCAGTTGATCATCATAGGGCCATAGATATAAAAAAATATGTTATTGACTGATCAGTTATATGCATATATGAATACTTTGATCATGCCTTTCTTAATGTATATTATCTTTTATTTATGCATATCAAGATATTGTTTAAGATAGATTATTTTTGTTAAACTATTAGGGCTATTGAAGTTTAATGAAAGAAGGATCTAACGAGTGATTTTAAAAGAGTTTCTTCAAAATTTTATACATGAAGAAGAAGATGAAGAAGATTACGACTACGGTTAGTTTCATTGTGAATGAAATGCATTCTGAAAATACCTGGCCCGATTCATCTGATTCTCAAATTATTCCTACTCCTAAGTTCTCTCTTGCTGTTGATTTTTTAAAAGATTGTCTACTTTAATAGGTAAGTTGGTTATTTTACTTAAGTGAATACATCTTGGTATGAATTATAGATGTTTTTTTGGCAAAATTACAATCTTGCCCTAACAAATTACAGAATGGAAAATCACAAGGTACAACTCTTTGAAACCGAATAGAGGGAATATTTCTTATAACATTAGATATCAAAGTTATAACCTTTCACATGCCATCTTAAAGTTGTTGTATAATTACAATCTTATTTTAAAAAATATGCTTTATATATAGTAATAGATAATAAATATATTATATAAAGAAAATATACGCCAATGATGTAAGTGGTGGAGTGGTTAATGAGTTGACCTGGTGTACTAAGTGACCCAGGTTCAATACCCACCCTCCCATTTAACTTCTACGAGATCCAGGTGAGGGTTTGGCTCGGGGTTTCATCCCGGGTTTGATCCTGATGAGGGGCGAGGGTTTACGGATTCAATCCGGTTCCCGCGCATCTGGGGGTTATGACTTACGGTGATGGTTAGGTCCAGGATAACCAGTCCCGATAGATCGTCAGATTCGGAGTACTCTGCTGTTCAAAAAAAATTAAAGAAAATATACAGTAAAAAGAAGTTGGTTCAAACTCCTACAAGTGAACTTTGATTTGATGATATGTACGAGAAAAAATAGTTAAAGAGTGGGTGAAAAATCAATTGTATCTTAAGCTAATTATTGAACAAAACATTAGTAAAAAAAGTACATAATAAAACATAATCAAAATTCATCCACTACCGGTACCTACACAACCCTCACAATTTCGACCCCACCTGGAACTCTGGAAGTGTGAGGCAGTGCTCCCGCACGATACCGCCACATAAACCCTCATGTATCGTTATGGTTGTTCCAAACCGTTCGACACTCGTTCGGAATTTACTCGAAAAATGCTTGTTCGAATTTTTGCTCCGTTGTAAATGAGCCGATCGGCTCGGATCGGTTTGTAAACAAGCCAACACGAGCAAAGGTCTGCTCGGTTCGGTTCGGTTCGGCTCGAATTAATATGCATATATAGTTTATACATAGCACTCTAGTAGATTTGACCCATTATATACAAATATATAATTATATTTATGCATATTTGATCAATCAACTCAATAAAGAATTCTACATTAAACATAAAAGTGAAATCCTAAACCATTAAAAGATATGTTTCAATCATCTCCCGCTCTCACCGTAATCGTTTTCTGCAATACGCTCTCTCCTTTATCGCCTACAACCTTAGCCTTACCATCAGACATAACGTATGTCATCCATGAAATATTATGTAATGAAATGTGGCTGATTTTTAAGTCATTAAACCTTATTCGCTTAGTATAAATCGTATGACACACAAGATAGTTTGGTTGTATAAATTGTTCGTCGCTCGTTTGCGCTTGCTCGGCACTCGCTCAAAAATTTAACGCTCGAAAAATGCTCATTTGATTTTCCGCTCGGTTGTAAACGAGCCGAACGGTCCAACTCCATTCCGAACACCGTCTTCCTTCTCCCTTATAGTTATGAAATGCGATAAAGAGGGTTTAGGCAAGTGACAAGTGAACATGTCCTTGGACACATCTTATTTTAGGATGCTGTTATAAGTTGAATAAACCGTGAGAATATTTGCACATTGCAACAACAATTCGATGAGTAGGTGATTTACTTTAATAAGTAATTTATGTTTTTATTACTAATTATGAGTCATGGGCATTATAAGGTAACGTTTTCGAAACTTAACATAAAAACCCATTCTTAGAAAGTTTGACGTGTTTGTTTTAAATATGAGACGTGTCAAATAATTGAAAGATAAAACTACGTAAAATCATGACCTATTAATTTTTTAACATTTCAAACTTTAGTTTTTTTAAGATTATAACTAATTAACATATTAACCTTAATGTTATTTAGTTAACAAGAAAAAAATAGTTTAAATAATTTAAAAGAATAAAATATAATAAAACTAGTAGCTAAAAAGTATTTGTTTATTGAGTTAAATAAGGAAAAATTGAAGTTAGACAAATAGATAAGATAAGAGATCTATGGTCATTAAAATACTATTTTTTAATGATTTGTTAATGATTAATATGTAACTATAATGTTAAATAGTTAAAAAGTGTTATATGAGTTGCATAGTAACCATTTAATATTAAGATTACCTTTTAGTCATTAAAAAGGTATGAACATTAAGAGATAACCAAATAACTTGTAATGAGCAAGACGGAAAAAGTTCCTATTTTTTTTTCTTGACAGCGATAAGGAGTCATATTATTCAACCAAAACGGCCCAGCAAGATACTGGAAATACAAAATGCACACCAAGGGAACCATAAAATCAAAAACTTCCTACAAATCAAAACATTAATCTAGAAAATTTCCACACTCCAATCAATATTTGTAATCTTCGACCAGCTAGATATAAAAAAAAGCCTTTCCTCATCTCTTTAACCATCCTTCCAAGAGATTTCTCTTTTCATCCTTGAACAATCTATTGTTTCTATACAGGCAAATGCACCACAATTCAGGCACGAAACCGCCAATTAGTTGTCTGACCATAATCGGGCAACACTCATAGCTTTCCACAAGTTGATTGGCAGACAGCAAAACTAACCCTTGTATAAAGTGGGAACAAAGTTTGAAAATTTTACCACTGGCGGTGTGGGACAAAGGAGATAAAGAAAAGTAAACAACTACGAAAAATTAAATTGTTATCAGGTTCTTAAATTAATTTGACTGGTCTAATCGATCCGAACAATGAACCAGTAAAGTGTTTGATCAATTTCTAAAATCACTAAAATGCTTTGTACTCATTATTTTACTACAAACATACAATACTCATAAAATACCATATAATTGACTCTCACTAGATTAAATTATATAAAAGTTAATTCGGTTTTTAGACCTTAAGTTTTGCAAACGGTCTCCATTTGATTACCAACTTTATTTTTATTCATCTTGGCTTTAGTTTTGTAATCGTTTATATTTTCGTCCTTTTGGCTAAAGGTGTTAACATTTCTATTAGCATTTTTTAAATCGATCTAAATACACCTAAGGGCTTACATGATTTATAAAAAAAATCTCACCACTCTCTCACTTTCCAAAATTAAAGACAAATTAAAATTAATACTCAAATAATACAATTATAAAACTCAGAAACTAAAACCGAAATCTAACTCCTAAATTTACCATAAACAACTTGTCTCTTATTACTATTTTTATACTCATGGCAACAAGTTTTTAATGTTAGTTATTATAGTTATACAATACGTTTGAAAACCATCATCCCGTTTAAATCTATTTGACTTTGTTTACATAATATTTCACACATTGCTCTAGTTAAACAGTTAAACCCCACACCATCTCCAAATCAAATCAACCTTCTTCTTCTTCTCATTACACAATCAAATCAACCCCTAATGGGGTCTTTTCCCGCCATTATTATATCTCTAACTCC